>CM052802.1:125492628-125509310 GCA_028533885.1 Nasua narica
GGGGGTGCACACACAACTAAGGAGCCTTGTTTGCGAGATGTCACCCTCCCCAACCTGTCACTTAGAAGACTTGTCACCTTCTCCATCCCCCTTTGAATCCTCGGTGAGGAACACTTCGTTCTCCAGGTTGCTGCTTCCGGAGATTGAAAAATAAAATAAAGCAGCCACGGGGAAGGTACAGGTTTATTAGTCAGAAAATTCCTACCGGTCAATTGCCTTGCCTGCTTGCTTTTTGTTTCATTCTCTCAAAAATATTTCAAATTATTAAATATTTTAAAGACACAAAGTAATGGATATCTATGTACCTATCCCTGAGACTAAACAGATGTTAACAAGTTTTATCTTATTTGCTTTAGATCATTTCAAAGATGGAAAACATTACCGTACTAGCTCACACCTTACTCCCTACCTTTTCCTCTGCCTTGTTTTCTAGACCATTATCTTGACATCGCTGCATATCACTCCCATTCACATTTCTGTGCTCATATCATGTGTCTTTCAGTCTGTCAATCTATCTATCCATCAATCATCTACCTAGCCACAATTCTGAGTCTTTAACCTTACACACATTTGACATCTTCTATGTATCTTTTTGCAGTTAACTTATTCTTCTTTAATGTTATGTTTTTAAGATTTGTATATGATGATAGTTATAAATCGAGTTCAATTATTCTCTTTTTGTTGGTTTAGATTTCTTTGTTTGCTCTTAAAAACAGCAATGCAATAACCATCACTTTACGACTTCCTGTGAGCGTGTGTTGGAGTTTCAAGAATATTTAGTAGCAGAATGATTGAGTCATTTGGTATTTGTATCGGGCATTTTTTTTTTTTTTTAAGATAGCCACATTGGCTTTCCAAAATGGCAGTACTGATGTCATGTATCCACCGCGATGTGTGGGCAGCCTTGCCATGAATGGTACAATCATAGGTGGAACCATTCCTATAATCAATGATTGGCACCCTCAGAAGTGGACCAAATTTGTAGCCCTTTGTATAGGAATTCTTTACTCCTGCTGTCCTCACCGAGACATGTTGTTACCATATGCAATATCTGCTTTGCCAACTTATAATAATATGCCATTTTTTTCATTTGTTTGTTTGCATTTCCCTGATCAGTAGAAAAGTTGAGTATCTTTTCATTTGTTCATTTGGTAATTTTTAATTTCTCTATCATGAATTGCTCTTTTTTTATCAGGTTCTCTTTCTATTTATAGGATTTATTTACCAATTCAGAGTACTAATCCCCTGTTGTTATTTGTTTCTATGCATGGCAATATTTACTTGCTTTTGTGCTTTGCTTCATGTACTTTTTGCCTAAGAGAAATTTTAAATTCTAATGTAGTCAGATATATCAATCTTTACTTTTCTGTACTGTGCCGTTCATGTTTCCATAAGAAATCTCTACCGACTCAGATATAATAAAGGATTTAGGGTTTTTGTTTTTTGGGTTTTTTTTTACCATTTTTGTAACAGTGTTTATAGTTTTGTTCCTCATACTTGGTGACTGAGCTTCATAAATGAATAGTGTATGAAAGAGACTTCACTTTCTCTTTTTCCATATGAATAAGCTGTTGGTCTAAAACTGTTTATTGAATAGTCTCTTTTCTCCAATACTGGATAACACTACTTGAGTTTCTAAGTTCTTCTTCTACCTTCTCTATTCTATTCTATTAATATATTTTTTCTAGTCCTGAACTATGGCTTAATGATTATAGCTTTCTAAGAACTCATTTTTTTAAAGATCTATTCATTCATTTTAGAGATGGAGAAGGGCAGAGGGAGAGGGAAAGAATTCCAAGCAGACTGTGCTGAGCATGGAGCCCAACGAAGAGGTCCATCCCCCAACCCCAGGGTCACCACCCACGCTGAAACCGAGAGTTGGAACCAACTGAGCCACCCGGGGGCATCAACTCTTTCTTAATTGAGATAAAATTGACATATAATGATATTAGTCTTAGGGGCACCGCATAATAATTTGAGATATGTATTATGAAATGTTTACCACAAAAGTCTAGTTATTTTAATCTTATTTTATTTTAAAAGCCTAGTTATTAAAAACTCTATAGTATATATGATAATTCTTTATATTTTCCATTTGAATTTTTCAATAAATTGAGTTCCACAAAGAAGCTCATTAGTAATCTAATAGAAATGACATTAAATCTATGGACTAATTATAGGCAAATTCCCTTCTTTATGATGACATTGGAACTTCCCCTCTTCAAACACAGTGTATCCTCCATTATTAAGGCTTTCCCTCATGAGCATCATTAAAGTTTGTAATTTTGGTCATCAACTGTATATCTATTGTTGGATTTATATGCCTGTCATTTTTTCTACTTAAAAGTTACATTTTAACTGTTTAGTTTGAAATAATCATAGATTCACAGGAAGTTGCAGAAATAGTGCAGAGGGGTCCCATACACCTGCCACCTGGTTGCCTCGATGGTACTTTCTTCCATAACTATAGTATGATATCAAAGCCAGGAGATGCACATGGGTTCAGTCTGCAGACCTTATTCCAATTTCACCACTGTACATGAACCTCTGAGCAATTTCATCACAGGTATTCACTCATGTAACAGCCAAGATATGGACTGCTCCATTACTGCAAAGATCCATTCTGCTACCCCTTTATAGTGACACACTATCCTCCTACTCTAACACCTGACCTCTCCTACTCTATTCTCTGCCTGGATCATTTTGTCATTTTGAGAGTCATATAAAAATGAAATCTTTTTAAAATATGTGTAATCATCTTGCAATTGGCCTTTTTGCACCCAGAATAAGTCCCTTGAAAATCTATGTAAATTTTCACGTGTATCAATACTTTATTCTTTTTTTATTGCTAAGTAGTATTCCACAGCAAGAGTGAACCTCAGTTTATTCAACTATTCACCCACTGCAGGACCTTCATGCTATTCCCAGTTTGAGCTTATTATGAGTAAAGCCACTGTGAACATCTGTAGACGGGTTTTTATGTGAACATAAATTTAATTCATGCTCAAGAGTGCAGTTGCTAGGTTGGATGCCAGTCACACAAATAGTTTTGCAAGACACATTCTTAGGCATTTCAGTGATGATACCATTTTATGTTCCCACTAGCAATTCATGAGTGATCCAATTTCTCCACATCCTCACCAGTTTTGTTGTTCTCATTTTTTTTTTTAATTTTAGCTATTCTGATGAGTGTGTCTTGATCTTTCATTGCGGTTTTGATTTGTGTTTCTCTAATGGCGAATGATGTTGAGCATTTTTTCTCATGCTCAGTTGCCAACTGTACATCTTCTTCAGTGAAATAGTCTGCCCATATATTTTATGTGTTTTCTAATTAGATCATTTGTTTTACTGTTCAGTCTTGAGAGTTTTTAATATATCCCAGACATTTCTCATTTGTCAGATGTGTGCTTTGCAAACATCTTCTCCCACTCTGTAGCTTGTCTTTCCATCTTCTTCATGGGGTCGTTTCCCAATGCGGAAGTTTTGGTTTTGTTTTCCAATTTTTTTTTAAGACTTTAAGTAATCTCTACACTCAATGTGGGGCTCAAACTCAAGACTCTGAGATCAAGAGTCATGTGCCCTACCAACTGAACCAGCTGGGCATCCCGTGTTGTTCCATTTCAATAGAATTCAATTTATTGGTCTTTTTCCTTTCGTGGAGTCTAACAATTCTCTGCCTGGCTCTAGTTCTCAAAGATTTTCTCCTATTTTTTTTTAAAGTTTCATAGTTTCACATGTTAAATATAAGTGTGTGGTCCATTTAGACTTAATTTTGTGCAAGGTATGATGTGAGGTTTAAGCTAAAGCTTATTTATTATTATTATTATTATTGCTTCTGGATGTCCAGTTGTTCTAGCACCATTTGTTGAAAAAGCTATCTTTCCTCTATTGACTTTCTTTCATAATTTTTTCAAAAATCAGCTTAGTGCATTTTTTGAGGGTCTATTTTTGGGTTCTCTAGTTTGTTCCATTGATACCTGGGTCTATCCCTCAGTCGATACTATACTATCTTGCTGTTGTAGTGAAAGAGTAAGACTTAACATTGGATAGAGTGATCCTGCCCAATTTATTCTTCCTTTCCAAGATAATTTTAGCTCTCTCAGTCTTGTCTTTCCATATAAAGTTTGATAAGCTTGTCCATGTCCATGACAACCTTGCAGGGATATTGATAACAATTATGTTCAATCTATACATCATGCTGAGGAGAACTGACATCTTTTCTATGTCAAATCTTTCAGTCCATGAACATAGTGTGTCTCTCCATTTATTTAGGTTTTCTTTGATTTCTTTCATATCCTTTTTCTTTCCTGACAGACTGAATGTACTAAAATTGGCTATTTTTATCTGATTCTTCTTGACTGACAGATATTGGGCACCCAAATTCTTCAGTCTAAACTATGGGCAAGCAGCATACATAAGGTGAAAGGAGAGGAGACAGGACGGAGTCACAAAAACAGCATCAATTTCCAGGAAGGTAGCAGGAACTCATACTTATTTAGAACACCATCTTGGGCAAGTCACATAATCTTTATTTTCTTGTCCTCCTTTTTGATGGGGAGGCAATAGTAGAGTTCCCTATCAAGGATACTTGTGAAGATTAAATGAGAGGCTACATTTAATATTTAAAGCAGAACTTGGTGCACCCAAGCACCCTACTTCATTATTTTATTTATTTACTTATGATTTTAGCTACCATTGTTATTACTTGCCAATCATTTTACATAGCTTACACCACAACAACACTGTGTGGTAAACCATATTATCACCACTGAGAAAAAATGAGATCTGGACATGGAAACACAAAATGGCAGGATCAGTCTGACCTGTTTGCTTTAAAGCCCATTATATCCCCCCACCAACATTCTCAGCCCCTGTTTTTTAACCTATCCTCAGAAGAGTCATGACTTGCTCTTGGTGGCCTCTAAAGTCTTTCAGATACCCAAACCAGGAGAGGAGAATGGGAAAGTCTTGAAAGAAAAAGCACCTTTCCTTCTCTGTGACACGCAAAACCGTGAAGAATAGGAACTCCTTCTCTTAACACTTAGGCTCACTCACGTGTCTGAAACTGAATTTTAAGTCTCTTTCCCCTTGTTTGGTTCTTTAAAATAGTTTGCTCCCACTCTCAACGTAATTTCCCCACCATTCACCACGGAAGTTGTAATGACTTTTACTGTAAGCATTAAATCACTTGTGAATGGAAGACAGAAGGAAGGACACTAAGAAATGAAGAAGAAATGAAGAGAGAGTTTCTCTCCCTTGTCTGAAAGGGAGAGTGCATATGTAAGAAGGGGGATGAAAGAATGACTTTTTAAAAATTAAAGATAATTCATATTTTACATTAGGAGGATTTCAATTTGAGCCACATGTACCTTGCGTTCTCCCTCATCCTGAAGGTGTTGGATCAGGCACACCGTAAGCCCCCAAACTAGGGAAGAGCCTGGCACCTGAGTTTCTGGAAGCTTTCCTAGAAACTGGTCCAAAGTATGCATTAAGCCACGCCAGGAACAAAGTATCACAGCTTGGAGATTTCTGTCCCCACTCTCTTCTCCTACCCTGAGATGGTGGACACTTGCTGACAGCCTCCCATTTTGTGGACCCATCTCTGAGCTCTGCTACTTGGTTAATTCTGACCTGGGGAGATGCAGACATTTGGGCTGCAGAAACTAATGTGGGAGCCGTAGGAGAGGTGTTCAGTTAGAACAGGGGTGAGATCACAGAGGGTATATGTGCAGGAGGAGATGTAGTAGGCATGTTAGTTTAGCTGGGACCACAGCAGGTGCTTTAAGACATGCAGTGACTCAACACGTGAGAAGTGGATTACTTACTCATATTTAGTCTCAAATAAGTCTTCCTGAATAGCAGATCGCCTTGCACATGGCTATGTAATGATCTAGGCACTGTCTACTGTGTGGGCCCACCCTCCTCAGGGCCTTAGAGGTCTCTGAATTCCACCAAACACCTTGCTTGGACATTCATCAGTTCCCTTCACACCCTCTTAGTTCAGGTTAGTCATACGGCAACACCTAACTGCTGAAGAAACTGATAAATCAGAGCTGTCATTATCCAGGAAAAACAGAAAGCAGCTTGGGTATTTACCTTCAGCATCCCTGCACAGTGATCTCACAGAGAGCCTAGTCTCAGACAGTCTTGTCCAGAAGGCAGACCAAAGGCTTGGCAGTTATATGGACCTGTTCTCTAGGGCTCCGGGAGGACAGAATTCCATCAGGTCAACGCAGAGAAGGAACCACTGCAATTCACAGAAGAGCTCAGCTCAGACCAAGGTGTTTTATTGAAGTGCCCCTGCTTTTTATATCTGTGAAGCACTTTCCAGGCTCAGAGAAGATAGTGTTCATTCCTAGCCTCTTGGCATATTGGCTTCTCCTCATCATTCTCCTCTCTGTTTAAATGCAATGAATTCAGAGTCCTTCCTCTCATTCCCCTTTCTACAAGTTTTCCCTATACCACCAGTCAAACTCTAACGCATTACCCTGTTTGACTTCCTTCACTGAATTTCTCTGGATCTGAAATTATTATACCCATGATGTATTTATTTTCCTTTTCCCACTGGGATATAATCTCCAAGTTAGCATGGGCTCTCCTTGTTTCAGACACTGGCAATGGCACTTCCTCAATAAATGATGGCTAGATGAATTAAAAAAATATATCCTTCTACTTATAAAACTAGGGAAATCCCATTTCATCTTCCTTGAATATATAAGAAAACAGAGAGCTATAAATATAAGCATTCCTATGCCTAAAATGCCAGTGGTATATTAACTCATCAGTACTTTAAACATGTCTTCTATTAAACTGTGTCACTATTAATTCATTTCATTGTAAAGCAATGAGAGAGATTCCTTTAGAGTTCTCTGTGTCTAATAGGTCTGCTTGAGGTCCAAAATGTCCTAAGTAGACACACAAATAATTGAACATATCCAAAAAGCTGTATTACGGCTAATATAGGGTAACTATAGTAAAGTTAAAAAGAACATAGAATGAAATAAACAGTATTTGTCCCTTCAGAATCGTTTCAGTATCAAATAACCAAGCATGTCACTACCCTTTCTAGTAATCCAAAATCTATAATATTATAATCTTTATTGCAAGGCCAATGTAGCACTTTTACCAGAAAAATTACATGAAGGCATAAAGGTGGTAGTCAAGAAATATAATTAACAGTAAAAAATTTAGATCTGAATATTTGGGAGACCATTATGGGTCTAACTTAAGAAAAAAAAAACAGATTTTATTGATGGATTTGTAGACAGGATTTTTGCATCTGGGGGGGAAAGAAAGGCAAACTTGTAGCCTATTCAGTCTAGAACTCGGCTAGCCCATTGTCTTTCTGTGAAACACAATCTAAGGCCATAGCATCTCCTCTTTCTTTAAGATCCAGGCACCTAAAAATGTGTATCTCATCTAATGAACAGAGAAACTATGTAAATAGATAATTTCTTACATGTGCATCCAACACAACATCTCTCTTCTCTCTCTCTCAGAACACTGATGAGTGCAGGAAATGGCTACCACCCGTTTTATACTGTCACTTTATTTATCTCATGTTGCTGCGGGTCCAGGCTTGTTAATCATCCCACCGAGTATTGGCAGGTGTCTCCATATTACGCGGTACCTGCAGCACATCTCGGATCGTAGCGCCTTTATGCTTGTGTGGCATCCATTTTATCAGCTCAAATAACTGCGTCCCGGAGGAGCGATGAATGGGGTGTTGGTCCGCACCCACAAACTTGAGTCCCACCGATTCGGCAAACACCAAAGGCAGCACATCCTCCTGGCTCCCCACCGGCTTCCCCTCCCCGTGGGCTGTCCCAGCAGCACTGCTTCTGCCCTACTTTTCAAAGCCAAACGCTGAATTCGGGTCCCACTCTCCTGCCAACTCAATGCCTCATTGATTTCCCTTTATTGTTTCCAAATATATTGTGTGGATAAATGAGTGGTGGACAGGATTGTTTAAGTTTGTATAAGGATTTAGTAAAGATTAAAAAAAAAAAAAACCCAAATGTTTGGGTATTCATACATTGCTTATCTACTCCCTTTGGAAGCCAATGGGAAGCCATCCAAGAAGGATTTTATATCCTTGCCAACATTTCCTGCTTTAAGTTGGGTGAAAACAGCATGTGGTCCTACTTCAATACTTACACATTTTCAATTTTGGTCATAGTCAGAAATTGCTTTAATAAGCAAGTTTGAGAAACAAATTGGCAAATCAACTCAACCTGAAGTTCTGAAAATCTTAGGTTCTGAATATAAATATAGGTATGCTCCAGTTTGTCCAAAATGGGCTGAATGACCAAAGTGAACAGAGGAAGAATGAAAGCAATGGTTTAGAAGTGGCAAGCCTTGGTTTTACAATGATTCCTTTGATAAATCTGAGTGGGTCTTTTAGATTCTTGGTTCTTTCATTGGCAAAATTTACATATCGTAGCTAACAAGTTTCTCCCCCAAAAAATGTGAGTGCCTTACGAATATGAAATAACATTTGAAAACTGGAGGGAGTTCATGCCTTTCTCTGGGATGACTGTGGTGTACATAAAGATCCCAAGGGGTTCACACTATAAATACATATTATCTGTAAGATGGCCATTATCTGTATGAGTCAAATTCCTAAGTGCCTAAATTGACCAAGTGATGACCCAACATAAAAGAAAATTAGGTCCACTCTTTCAGAAAATAGGTCTATATTATCTTTGCGTAAACTTTGCAGACAATTTGAGGTTCTCACTCCTTACTCTCCTAGATTCTGCTGACCATTGAACAATGCTCAAGAATGTCTTCCTCAAACCCTGTGTTATTATACCATCTGCTTGAACACATACCTACAGGGAGCCCTCTAGTGTGTATATTATCAAAGTTGTATTTGAAGGCTCGATACCAGCAGCATTCCTTCCTTAATTCCTAATGACATGATTTTACATATACTGCTTAGGTATGTTGCTAGTTATGTTTCTCTAAAGTTCAGCCATGAGTGATTTTCATACGATCTTCCCAAAGGTCAACTGAGCATTATTTTATTGGCTGACCCCCCCCCAAATAAATGTGCTGACATCTACTAATTATGTAAAATCCTATCAAGCTACGTACATACCTCTGAATAAATGCATAAAGGCATGACATAGCCTAAGTGGGAAAAACATAATAGGTAGCTATAATAGCTACCATTTATTGAGCCCATATTCTATAAAAGATATAGAGCTAAACATTTATAAGCATAACTTCATTATTTTTATAGTTACCCTAAGAGGCAAGACCATTACTCCTCCTGTTTTAAACATGAGTAAAACAGGATTCAGAGTAGTTAAATGCCTTGCCCAAAGTTGCAGAACCTATAAGGGATAAGATGGGGACTCAAGCTTAGGCTCTTATTTCCAGAGACCATTTCCATATAGTTGTGCCATTAGCAACATCCCTCACTATGCAGAGCCAGGAGTTTGGGATGGTGGTTCAACATCCCAATCATGCCTGACAAGACCCTGGCCATACTACTTCTTGTATTCAATGACCAGTTCCTAAACACTAACACTCCAGACTGACAACTTATGTGAAAGGATCTGAACAAACCAACCACTATAGATACAGGCCACTGTCCCCAGCCCGATAAAGGAGACAAGAGTGTGTTGGGACTGTGTGGAGATTTGGAAGGCCATCATTACCTTTTATTTACTTTATAAGTCCCTAGTTACTCCTCTTTAAAGTCCAGTTGTCTATGCTTTTCCACATAATTATCCCAATAATGTAATGTCTAAGTATCAAGTGGGAATGTGGGAAACCACGTGGGTAGATTTCCAAGCAGTCACAGGAATGATTGAAAAGAGTTCAGTCAGTGACTGCTTCTCTTTTTAAAAAGTGTACATTTCTGAGAACATCCTTAAATATGTTACTCAAAAATTGCAAATCATTTCTACAATAAAAATGTGTGCTAATTCTACAATAGAAATGTGTTTTAAGTTCTTGGAACTTAGGAGTATGGAGAAGAAATTTATGAAGTATGTATATGCTTTTGAGTTTGTAACAAGGATAACTTTTGGTAGAATCTGCTTATGATTTTCAAAACCTTAGTTCTGGACAATGCCATGTTGCTTTCTCAAAATTCGAACAACAAATTGTTTTATCTGAGGGTAAATGAGACTGGTAATTAAGTTTAGGATAAAACATATGAATAAAGATTTAACATTTATTAACAAGTTAATAACAACTGTATTAAGAGCAGCTAAACTCGGCATAGCCGGTTAATCATTATTAACTTACTATAATGTCAATACTGTCAAGTCAACCAACTTCATTTTATTCACAGACATGACTTCGATTATTTGTTCTGATGGATGTAACCTTTCTCCTACTTTAGGCTCAACTTTGAAATCAGGCAACTATCCGAATTTCACCCAGCAAAAACTTGTTGGATAATATTTTAGTTTTTACAATATAAACAGACTTTCTGCTTGCAATTTCAACTAGTTATCAGTGGGAGGGACTTCTCTTTGCATTATTTTGTAGGAATACACTCAGTTTTCATGCTCTAATTTTAACCAGGACATGCAAAATCATTGAGCACAAACTAAGCTGGATTTAGTTAAAATGCTAAAAATTATCGGGGCACAAAACGAGAGATCTTTGTTTGGTCATTATTGGTCATGAATCTCATACCCTCTGCAGCCTTTTACGGAATTGGTGATACAGTCTTTCTTTATGTTTGTTGTACCCAGAAATATACATTACTTATGTGAGACGGTGCAGAACAGGAAAATGACGACACTCGATTGTTTCCTGCAAGGGCCTTTTCTTGGTCTTATGGATTTATATTTCATGATTACCAAACAGCGTGCATGTAGCGGCTTCCTTCCGTGAGTGCAAACACCACGTGCAGAGGGTATAAAATTAGGGAGCACGTCCCTCCACTGCCTCTCCTTCCCTGTTTCTACTTCGATGTTCTATGGCCAGTCGTAGTCCAAGCGCACAGTCCTTTTTCCCGTCTGAATCCAATCAGAGGACCCGATGGCAGTGTTCGTGGCAAGTCACAGATTGCAGTGATAATAGGCAAAGTTGGCCTGTTTTGAATTTCTCTTAAATGTGCCAATAATATCAAAGACGAGCTTGAGGAGAAGTGACTGCGTGCTTGCTCCCGTTCCTTCCATTTTTGCTCCTGTGCACTCTTCCTCACTTGGATTTTAAAGAAAAAGCCTAATTGTGTATTATCTGCTTGTTATTTTAAGCTGCCACGTGTGACTTTAAAAGAAAAACAATTTAAATTGACACTATTCTCACATAATATGTCAGGGAGGCTCAAAAGAGAGTTCTAGTTAAAGTTTTTAAGGAAATACTTTAACTTACTGAAAAATGTACGTGCACACACATACTGAAAGGGGAATAGGGAAACACAGAGCCACACTTCACTCTTATTTTACTCTAGCAAATGTCATGGGAAAACACCAGCTCACTCTCCGATAACTAAGTCTGGTGTATTGGCGCAACTATGAAGAAGTCATAAATGTGTAAAACAGAAACTGCTCCGAGAACAAAATTATGTAGGAAACAACGTCAAAGACCAGTTTGTTATGTGTATCTATTGGCAATTTGAAATGATTAGCTCCAAAATACATTTCTGAGAGAAAGCCATCGAGCTTCTGAAAGAATACCGTGAGAACACATGAAATTCTACACTTTACAAAATGAAGCAGCAATGGACTTTTCCCCAGATCTTAGTTTTTCCTAAGTAATCGCTTTGGATCATTTTGCTAGGTCTTGAAATTCTATTCTCTCTCTCAAAAAAGTGGCTCCAAGACTCAACGGTGAGATGAATAGATGATCAGCAAGGTGTTTTTTATACACCGCGAGATACACTCCATACCTGATGCACCAACCCCAGTGGAAGACAGGCCGGCAGTGACATCAGCAAGGATGAAGAGTGGCACCAAGAAGGAAGGCATCATTTTGTGGGCTCAACTGCAGAGTTGCTACCAAAGAGTCAAAAGGTCCAAGATGGTATCACAGGCAGAAGTAGGGCACATCCGAAGGGCACAGGGAAGAAATGGTTTCCATTGGATCACTCTTTCTATCTCTGTAGGAATGAATGAATGAGCCTGGCACTCTTGTATACACACAGACTAAGCTTCAGTTTCTTCGATTGCAGAAACATTCTGCTAAATGCAAAGAAGCCAGAAAACATAGAACCAAATAGTTCCAGTTGATACAAAGAAGTGAGAGAATAAGAAAGCTACGGTAGCTTAAATACAAACGAGTGAGAGATTAAGAAAGCTACAGTAGCTTAAATACCCCGAGTCCAGACTGCAATGTTTTTCCTTCACTATAGGAATAGATACAGGTATGTATCCTTTTCTATATACAGGTCCCACCATACGTTGCTGTTCTTTTCCTTTTAATTCATGCCAGATACCTGTAATTGATGGCACACAGCAATGGCGTCATCAATTACATTTCCTTTCAAACTGAAGCTAAATTTGTAAAGGGAAAAAGCTTGACAAGCTCATGGCGGGGTCCTATCTCCACTTGAAAACTGAAAGAATAATTAATAGCTAAACAACTCTTGCAAGAGCTATAAAGCCATTACATGTATAGAAGTGTAGAAGCGTGTATGTATTAGTTATTGGGGATTGCTGGCCACATTAAAGATCCACGTTCTTATAACAGGAATTCTACCACAAAGCATCCTGCTTCAAGGGTATAAAAAAAACCCCTCTAAACCTCTTCAAGACAAAATAATAATAATAATAATAATAATAATAATAATAATAATAATAGTAATAATTGAGTTACTTCACCTGGTAAGTCATATAGAAATTCTTCGGGACACTGCCATGGAAATTTCCAAGGAAAGAGAATTGACAGGGAAAAGGTTATATTCTCTGGTGGAACCAAGGGAACTGGAAAATTGATTACAGATGCAAAAATTTATGCCAAGAGAATCTTGTTAGAGCAAGGGGCCACAATTGGAACTCTGCTCTTGTCCTAGCGGCAGTGGGGTGTGACCAAGACTAGGGAGCCAGTGGCCAGAACTGTCCAAGGAGATGGTGCGCGGGCTTCAGAGCGCGGGCTAAGAGAAAGTGGAACACATTCTAGGAAAGGGGTCAGCAGGAGCCAAGCTCGTGGTCCAAATGGAGGACCAGAAAGCCTGTCACAAGCCAGGAGAACGCAATCCAAAGATACCAGAGTAAATCTACCAGGAGCAGAAGAATGCTTGCTGACCTGGAAATCTTTATAGGATGCTTTTAATCTCAAGTCTGGTGGGAGCCGATGAACTGGTTCATCCAACATGAGGACCACTTCGTCTGACCTTCCTTCCTTCCTTCCTCTCTTTCTCTCCTTCTTTCTCTTCCTTCCTTCCCTTTTTTTTTTTTTGTTTATATATGGGGAGAAAAGGAGTAAAGTAGATCAAAGCTTCAAGTGTCTCTGTGTGTGCATGTCTCTGCGTGAATGTGTGTGTGTCTGTGACACACATACACACATTGGCAATCGTGGCTCAAATAATAGCCAAAGGATCACAACTATAAACCCCTTCAAAGCAGAGTCTAGGGTGTGTTTTTGTTTATTTTTCTGTTTGGGGTTTTTGTTTGTTCGTTTGTTGTAATCTTTCTATTTCTTGCAGCTAATGCATTTTATGCATAACAACGAATGTTTAATAATATAATAAAGGAGGAAAAACTTCCGCCTCTTCTAGTAACGGTGCTTTGCAGTTGCATTTATCAGGGATAAACTGCACTTAAGTACTTGAGGTCAAAATAATAAAATTAATCACAGTATCTTATCAGGAAGTGATCACTATCTTTTTAACTTTAAATCTGCTTTTATCAAAACAAAAATCAAGGCTTCTGTGCAAGGCACCTGGTGGGAAGGCAGAGCCTGGGGAGGGAGACACGCCAGAGCTTGTAGGGTGCACCCTCATGTTCTTCTGCGTCCTGTGAGGTGGTCACCTGAGGACACAGGTAAGTCCGAGTCATCACGCCACACACCTAAGACCTGTGGACTTGACCCTATGTAAGCTGGACCTCCAACAGCAGCACTATGCAGACCAAACAAAATGTGCCACTCGGTTAGATATGGAAAAAAAAAATCTGCTTTTATCAAGAGCACTTAATACAGAAATGATCTGTCTTAGCTAAAAGAACATTGCAGAGGGAGATTTCTGAATAAGCGTCTGGGGCTAGGACCCAGCAGAAGACATTTGGTCCCGAAGCGGACTTCGCATTCTGCAGAAGCACCAAAATAAATGAGCCCCTCGTATTGTAGTCGGTTTGCAAGAGAGAAACCAGTACATCGCTGGACTCCTCAGGGCTGCCAGCTGAGTCCACTACATTCTTACCAATTCACCTGCTTGCATGTGCTCCAACCTCCCCCTCACTGCCTGGAAGGGGGACTTCCCGAAGGACTTGCGCTGTGGCTGAGCACGGGAGATTGTCCTGGGCCTTAGGAAGACGGGCGGGCCCTCTGCATCCACTTATCAGCGAAGGGACAGGTTACCTGTTTACTGTTAGCGTGCTTCCCAGAGCACTGGAGGGTCTCCCGGAGCCGTGGAGCCAGCATCTGGGGGACCGACGTCGCCCCCCCATCCCCCACCCGTCCAGTTGGCCTGAGCTGGGCACAGCTCCTGAGGCCAGCGGGCTTGGGGCCCCAGCCCCGTTGGGGCACCTCTCCCTGCCACACACAGGAATGGAGAATGATTTGCTTGGCATCCAAATGAGTCACATAATAGCAGCAGTAACGAAAGTTTATCACGATTTAGTTTACTTGGAAGGCATTAAGAAAAAAAAATTAAATAAACAAATACGGATTATTTTTATAATGAGTGCAATCTTCTTAGACTAATAGTCAGAGAAGGGCTATGATGGTTACATGTCTAAAAATCCCAAATGGCAAAATATAATTAAAGTTAAAACCGTTGAACAAATAAACTGTTTAAATACATAATATTACCAGGCAAAATAGCTCTGTGTTTATCACTTTGCCACTGTAATTACGTTCACTGCAACTCTTCATGCATATATTAATATCTTGCTAACATTATGGAGGCTAAAACATAAATTGTACAGCACAGAGTATAGCTTCAACCAGAAAGAGCGTGGCAAAAACTCTTGTTATTAAAAAACAAAAATAAAAGGGACCTTTGGATTTAATATTACTCCTAATTGCTTTACTGAGAAGTAAAAGATTCTTCTGACCACATGTGTTCTAGTCTCAAGTGAATAATTCTTACGTACCTCCACCTGAATGTCTGCTTAGAAAAGTCACGAAATTATCTACTGCAGGTCTCCTCGAGCATGAAGCCCAGAAGTTGTTCGGCTGAACCTGAGAAAGGAAACACCAGGAAGAGAACTTAGGTTGTTATCTCCATGTAAATAGAAGACAAATATTTTTAAGTAATTTTAACTAATTTTCAAAGATTATGGATAAACCGTAACTGCATAGATGTGGGTTCAAGTGGGTGTGTTAGTTATTAGGAATCAGGAGAGGTCAGGAAATTAATTCCCCTGGGGAGAAACCCTGTCTCCAAAAATAAGCAAGAAGAGGCTTTGAAATGATTTCTGAAGGCTGGACAAAATCAGTGCCAAAGGTTGCATGGGAAAAGGAAAAGAAGAAAAGATTATTTGCAATGAGTAGCAAAAGAAGGAGGGAGAGGGAGACGGGGTCTGGGAAGGAGAGAGATGAGCAAGTGTCTGTACATACAGAACACATCTGGAGTCTCTTCTGCCTGGGGTCAGAAAACACTGGTCATACTACCAACAAGCTACAGAAACAGGGACTGGAAAATTTTTTTTTAAAGATTTTATTTATTTATTTGACAGAGAGAGAGATCGCAAGTAGGCAGAGAGGCAGGTAGAGAGATGCGGGGAAGCAGGCTCCCTGCTGAGCAGAGAGTCCGATGTGGGACTCGATCCCAGGACCCTGAGATCATGACCTGAGCCGAAGGCAGAGGCTTTAACCCATTGAGCCACCCAGGAGCCCCGGGACTGGAAAATTTTAATAAAAATAACAAGCTTTTAGGAACAACAGCAGCAACCAAAGAAACGTGACCCCCTCAAAAATGCCCTAATGTTAACCGATTTACTTTAACGGACATGAAATTTCATTTTCACAACTTAATTTTTACCCTTAGAATGGCTAAGAAATATGAGGAGCCTGGAAACAGCGGAGCCAACGAATGAAATACGGTCACGTGATAGTTCATCATCACCGCGATTCGCATCGAACCGTAATCATAACCATCTTTTGGGGGAACAGCTTTCACCACAATGGCTACATTTGATTTAGAGAACCGAGAGGATTAAATATTTTTTAAGGGAAAAATTAATGCGTCTTTACTTATGACCAAGCAAGCCATTATGATTTTTTTTCCAAATTTCCTTCAGTTCTCTTAAAATAAACACCGTGAAATGACAACTTCAGTCCGTCGCCGGACCTTTTTTTGGTCCATGATGTACTGACTGCAATTGCCCGAGCACATCCCATTGAATGGCCATGGTGATTGTGGTTTTAGAGTGTGAAGTTCTATTTCCTCACATCGGGATTTTAATCCTATCACTCATTCAAGTCGGACCGCTGAACAGCTACCGATTTTTAGCGACTCAAATTACTCCCATTTTGAGATGGATTAAAACTTAAATCATGTTGAAGGGCATCACCCAACCAGTTAATGTATATATGTGGGGGTGGGGGGG
>CM052802.1:125509810-125565418 GCA_028533885.1 Nasua narica
TTTGTTAATTATTTGGACATCCAGGGGCACCTGGGTGGCTCAGTGGATTAAAGCCTCTGCCTTTGGCCCAGGTCATGATCTCAGGGTCCTGGGATCGAGCCCCGCATCAGGCTCTCTGCTCAGTGAGGAGCCTGCTTCCCCCTCTCTCTGCCTGCCTCTCTGCCTACTTGTGATCTCTCTTTCTGTCAAATAAATAAATAAAATCTTTAAAAAAATTATTTGGTCATCTGAAAAATATAGTTTATCACAAATATAAATAGACATATTGCATATATATGAATATATGATAATACATATATTTACCAAATTTTTTTTCAGCCTTCGGAAATGGGACAATTTCAGCTTAATTTACTGAACTTTTAATTTTTAAATCTCTATTCGTGTTGCCATTTTACAGTAAATCCTATCACCTCTTTTTGAAGGACCAACAATGGTAACCAACTTCTTGATTTTAATAAGATAGTAAAGCTCAGTGATAAAATGTATGTAACAGTATAAATAGTGCTGTGCTTAGATCTTTGATACTTTAGAACCCCCCAAATGTTTAATTACCTTGAGTATCAAATTTGAATTTGTTCAGGTGAGAAGATGTTAATTCAAGCCTTTAGTTTGGAAAGGTGAGGATGAACTCTTTCAGGATGTACTTTTAGTAATTAACAAGGTTTTTTTAAATAATAACAAAAAAGAACAGACATTTTTGTTGCTTTAATTACTACTATCTTTTCTTTTTTTTTTAATTTCATGTTTTCCACCCAGGTCCACCATTTTCTGTCTTTAAAATTTGCTTTAGGTATATAAAGTCCTTTTTGTTTTTTTCACTATTGGTAGATCCTGCATTAGAAAACTGCCAACTTTTTGCAGCTTGTAATTAATTACACAAAGATAACTTTGCCATTATTGACTTCAATCTTATAAAGCGCTGAAACCAAGTATAGAGCATTGTAAGTAAATTACTTTTATAGGATTTTTATCTTCAAAACTGACTGTGACTCTGTGGTTTGGTGTGATTAATTAAACCTCATTAGTTTGAACATTTGATCAAATTAACTGTTCTTGGGGCGCCTGGGGGGCTCAGTGGGTTAAGCCTCTGCCTTCAGCTCAGGTCATGATATCAGGGATCCCTGGGATCGAGCCCCATGTCCATGCGGGCTCCCTGCTCAGCGGGGAGCCTGCTTCCCTCTCTCTCTGCCTGCCTCTCTGCCTACTTGTGATCTCTCTCTCTCTCTCTCTGTCAAATAAATAAATAAAATCTTTAAAAAAAAATAAACTGTTCTTGGTGAATTTGTGAATTTGTAAATTTGTGGTGAATTTGGCTCTGCATTTGACTAAAAATTTGACAGCAACAGCATAAGTGGATTTTAGGAACAATAATAAAAACTGGTAGAAGTACCAATAAGGAAGTGTAGTCTTATGCCTTATCAGTGTTAGAACTTGAAAATAGTTAAACCAAAAGCAAGCAAGGAAACAAACAGAAAGGGAAGGAGCTAAAGTCAGAAGCATGTAAATAAGCAGTATCACGTACTAGAAAGAACTCTAGGTCCGAGTCAGGGGATATAGGTTCCTACTGGAGCTTTAGAAATTCCTGTGTGGATTTGCATGAATTTTCCCCAGGGCCTCAGTGCCCTTCATTTGTAAATGGTATTGATTGGGTGGAAATAACAGGATGTTGTTGTGCTTTTTTTTAACATTTCTGTAGTAAATACTAATAGAAGATTATAATGTGTCACTTAAAAGAAAAAAAAAAAAGACTCTACAAGCTCTACAAGTTTTGTATACTCCTGTCCCATGTAAGGTTCAGTTTGGGGCGGGGGACTGTTCTCTGTTCAAAAATCCCTCTTTCTCTCTGCCTCCCTGTGTCTCTTGTATGCATGTATGTACGTATGTTTGTACCACCTGTCTTGCTTTCTAAACAATCACTGAGACAGACTGAGCTGCTCTAATATTACATGATTGAGGACATTCCTCAATGTAGAGAAATTCACATTATCTGGCATAGTGTATAGAACAAAGCAGCGATCTTGGGGGACCTAGAATCCAACCAGGTCCAAAATAAACCAGCCACACAACGTAAAGTCAAATCTCGAGCATTAGCTCATTCTTCATGGAATTCTCTGAACATCCATCTTGTCAGAGTTGTCCTGGATTTGACCTCCCCATTCGGCGCCTTCCCCTTCCCAGCACCCTGAACACACCCCCACTTACCCCTATACTATAACTTGGACCGCGCTGCTGTCCTCATTTAAATTTGATTGCTCACTGATCTTAGGTTTCAGGTTTCTGGAAACTCCACTCCAGAATATTTCCTCCTCTGGACTTGTGTTTGCCGTGCTACTCTATCACTAAGGCCTCATTTGTTTACTTTCAGCACGGGGAGCTCCGTGCCCCTTGAAAATGGTCCTCAGGGTGGGAAAGCCTTGCTTGCACCCACTGGCTCTTTTGCACAAATTACATCAACGAGTGTCTGCCCACAGCCGCTGGGACGACGCACAGTTGCGTGGAGTCTCGGATGGCCTCCCTGTGAGAAAGGGAGAAAAAAGAAAAGAAGCAAGCGAATGATCACAGGCGGGGAAAATGTGAAGTTGCCAAATGCATCAATAACACAAAGTTCCTGACGTTCGCAGAGGAGTTTAAGTTTCTGTCATCAGGAAGCTTCAAAAATACATTTTCTAAGATTTTATTTATTTGTTAGAGAGAGAGAGAGAGAGCACAAGCAGGGGGAGCAGCAGCCAGAGGGAGAAACAGGCTTCCCGCTGAGCAGGGAGCCCGACGCGGGGCTCGATCCCAGGACCCCGGGATCATGACCTGAGCCGAAGGCAGATGCTTAGCCAACTGAGCCACCCAGGCGCTTCTAAAAATATTTTTAAAGACAAAGCATAGACAGAATGGAATGGTTAAATGATGATACAGGTTGGGAGGAGTTCAGTCCCGAAGTTGGAGAATCATAGAGTTCTTTGCAGTGCCCTTTGTCAGCTGATTTGCATACCAACGGACACCCAAAGGTAAAACCTCAAAGATCACACCTACCAACATCCTCGTCGCATCCTTGTTTTTGTGGGAAATACGATAAAATATCAAGCTCTCAAATATTCCTATTCCGATGACTAGGATGGGATAACTCACATTGGAAAGACAGCTACCCCAGTTACTGTGTGGGAATGCATTGTGGAGTTTTGGTTTTTGGAGACAGGCAGAAAAAAAAGAAGTTACCCAGTTAAGGTCAGCGGCAGCAGCGGGATGTGACCTGGCCTGTGGTGCTAGGGCTCAACCCCCTCCCATGTGTGTAGGTTTGGTTTGTTTGCTCTTAATGGAAATAATCACTTCTCACACATTTATATTCAAATAGGGACTCAGGAGTCAATAAATGAATCTATTCACTCACTCAAGAAAAGCAATCCAATTTTCCCAGTGTGTGCACATATGTTTGTGGTTTGCTAATATTTTTTTTTTTTTTGTCTTTTGGAGAAATACATATGCTATAGCTTCAAGGGTGGAAAATTTTACACACTTCTGTAGTGAGGAGGTTTAATTGTAACCCTTTTGCATATGTTTTTGGAGAAATATCTATTTTCTGAAAAAATAGATCTTACCTTAGCACCTAGGAATACAAATAAAATACTATATTTAAATATCCTCCTCCAGCCTTTCCACACAAGAATATCAGGTCACTAGTTCTTTCTGTGCCTCATCGTGGGGCTCTGTTAATCTACATAAACACATTCTAGAAAACAGCAAGAGGATATGCCAGTTATAACCTTCCAAATACATTCCACTTCTCTGCATGCTAGAATATATTTAAAACAGATTATATTTTCCCTCTGTGTTTCAGTCCTCACAGTTAATAAGACAGGCATTTTCATGGCTGACTCGCTGTTTTCATGGGTAGCAAATATTCTGATTAGTGTTCCAGGTACCAAGTTTACCGAACTTTATCCAGAAGAGAAAGTGCCACAAACGTTAAAGATTTCACTTCCTGCCATTTCTACTTAAAATGTCAAAATGGTTCTAATCATATCATTAAATATGTTATGATTGCTCTGGTAGCTGGTGTTTCTAAAGAGATGTCTTTTGAACCTGTTTGTCTTGAAGGATTTTCATGCAAGTAGAAGCTGGTGAAATTTAAAAAAATAATAATCTCTTAGCATTAACCTCATGTTCAAAACTGTAAAAGAAAACCTTGCTTCTCACCAGAGAGAAGGCAGGCAGGAGATTCCTAACACTGACTCAGTGTTAAGAGTTGCATTTCTTATCACCTGAATTTCTTTGCTACTCTATTACACACGATCGAGCTTTTAAGCCACCCCGAGTGTACGTAGTCAATGGTAATATGAAGGATGGCACCATCTTAAATAAGATAAGTCAAGCTCAGGAAAGCGATTGGAGGGAAAATGGAAGGCAATGTGGATGCCATGTGGGGGCGGTGACAGAGATGGACATTTCCGAGGGAAATGATGAGCCAACATGGAAGCCATGCAGATTTCTGTCATGGCTTCTAAAGATGAGCCCAAAACTACAAAATGAGTTTTTTATAGGAAATATTATATTCTGCATAAAAATACGAGGTAATATCATGGCTATGTAGGCTTAAAAGCTCATTAGTAAGCCTAGGAATTGTATTAATCAGCTGGACATCAGTATCTTGAGTTGGATGCACCGTGAACCACTGTTTGAGAGCACTTCCCTGACAGCATGGGTACCTGGGAAGCCGTCGTCCAATCTCACACGTTATTCTTTCCCTACTGAGAATTTTCCAGAAGGCGGTGGAGTTAATTCAGTGTGGCATGTAGGAAGGAACACCGTCCTCCCTTCTAATACTCAAACTCACAGGTACGTCTGAGAGGAGGTGACGATACACAGCTGACTGGCCAGCCAACGCCAGTGACGGTCCAGTGATGGCGCCTGGCTCTCGCCATCCTGGTGGGTATCGTTCTGCCTGGACTCTTGTCTCAGGCTGGTTTCCAGTGGGAGGACAACTCTTGTGCAGAATTATTTATGCAGGACCCTCCCACGGCTATAGTTTTGGTTTGGATCCAGAGCCGAGAATCAGCATGATGGGACTACCTTTTTTCCAGAATGTTGAATAAATGCAAGAGAAGGTCAATTGCCATTAGGAAGGACATGCACATTTTCTTTTTTTGGTTGTTATTTTTGTTTTCAGGTTTAAATTTTTTTTTTCAGCTTTATTGAGATAGAATCGACAATAAGATTGGAAGACATTTAAAGTAGACGATGTGATGACTCGGCATACACGTCATGACGTATGTCATGAAGGGATTCCATGTCCCACAGCTAAACTAATACCACCTTCATCACCTCTACATATTTATCTTTTTTTTCTTTTTTTGGTGAGAGCATTTAATTTACTCTCTTAGCAAATTTCATTATACAATACAGTATTATCAACTGCAGTCACGGTGTTTTACATTAGATCCACAGATCTTATTCTTAAAACTGAAAGTTCAGTCAATTAAACACCTACCTTTGTTTGGCTCAGGTCACGATCCCGGGGTCCTGGGATGGAGTCCCACATCGGGTTCCTCGCTCGGCTGGGAGCCTGCTTCTCCCTCTCCCTCTGCAGCTTCCCCTGCTTTTGCTCACTCTCTCTGTCAAATAAATAAATAAAATCTTAAAAAAAAAAAACAAACAAAACCTGAATGTGTACACGCTCTTATCACCTGCCCCCTGTCCACCCACCCCTAGCCCCTGGCACTATCATTCTACTCTTGATTTATATGAGTTCAACTTCCTTCCTTCCTTCCTTCCTTCCTTTCCTTCTTTCTTTCTTCTTTTTTTTCATTTTTAGATTCCACATGTAAGTGATCCCATGAAGTATTCGTCTCTCTCCATCTGGCTTATCTCACTGACTATAATGCCCTCCAGTTTCATCTTTGTCATAAATGGCACGATTTCCTTCTTTTTTAAGAAAAGGCACATTTTTGAGAAAGAGGTCAGGATACAGCCTCCAATTTGCTTTCAGAACATAACTACTCTGTGCTCATAGGCAAACGTGGGTTCATTACCTAGGGATGTGTCCTCTCCGATTACATTAAAGACAAAGGGAAGAAGAAAGAACGCATGAACAGATGAAAGAGAGAAAGAAAAGAGGAAGGGTGGAAGGAACAGAAGCAGAGTATTTAAAACTAAGCTACTTTCTGAATGTTACCCAAGTAGGCAAATCGTAAAAGCAACGCAAAAGTCCAGATCTAGTTCCATTTACATCAATTAGCATTCAGTCCTTTGTCAGTTCATTGCCAGGTTCCGCCTTGTGTTCCTTTGGCCACGCATGGCCAAGCACTGTTAGAAGAGGGACCCTGTCCTTGGTGCGCTTGGGGATCTCTGACTCTCAGCAAAATGACCTCTACGTGTGCCATCCAATGTCTCTTCTCCATCCCTACAGCTCTTCTGAAGCGTCGGGGATCCCTAGATGACGCCTTCTGTATTCAACATTGATCAATGGGTTAGATGTCTCAGGCTTTGGCTCGAAACCACACAAGATAGGGACAGAGCGTGAAAGAGTGTAGTCAGATTCAGAGAGACGAGCAGGACGAAGAGTCTCAATAGACCTCCAGTTATTCTCTGTAAGCAACTGGCTCTTTCGGCACAGCTGCAGTCCTTAGTCAGATGCTAAGCATGTGATGACCCTGGCCCTGGCCTCTTAGTTAAAAGGAGACACGGAGGCAAACACGGGATCCCTGGCGGTGAACGTTGGTTCTTCTTTCCTCCCATCCTCTGGTTTGGAAACAGGAGGAGCAGAAGGAGGTAGGCAAGGTAGGCCTTACGATTCCTGTTTTTCTTCTTGTTAAAATTGGCACCCATCGTTTCTACACCGTGACTACACAACTCGGAAATGGTGCATGAAATGGGGGGAAGAAATGGAAACAGCGTTGGCCCTGAATGCCCAGGACACAGAAGTTACAGACATAACCTCGTACAACCAATGATGCTAAGTATCCTCTTCGCTTCTGCCGGGGGGAAGCTGACTGCAGAGGGTCATGCCGATCACCGGAGTCAAAGCAGAACGGGGACTAGTTTGTCTCCTTGGATGCCGGGGGATTTGACTCTCCTCAAGCCCTGCCCTTCTCTTCCAAACCACCCACGAGTGCCCCCTTAGCTGGAACTCACATCGCTTCCCGCGTGTTTGCTTTTGTGGGTACCCTCCCCAAATATTCCGTCTTCCATGTGCATGCACTCTTCCTTCTCTCTCTTTTTTAAAAGATTTTATTTATTTATTTGACAGAGAGAGATCACAAGGAGGCAGAGAGGCAGGCAGAGAGAGAGGGGGAAGCAGGCTCCCTTACGAGCAGAGAGCCCGGTGCAGGGCTCGATCCCAGGGCCCTGAGATCATGACCCGAGCCGAAGGCAGAGGCTTTAACCCACTGAACCACCCAGGCGACCACCCTTCTTCCTTCTCTCTTTTTGCTTGAATCTTTCTTACACTGAGCCTTTGCTCAGGAAGCCCGCTGAAGGGTGGCACAGTGGGAATGGGGTCATGGGGCTGAATATTTATCACAAATATGGGCTTACCCAGTAGGGAAAGCCGCCAAGGGCTGCCGATCTTTAGATGCCCGTCGCTGCATTCTAAGGAAAGAAAAACTATGTCATGTCCCCACAGTTGTGACTGTCAAGCAGTTGCCTCCCGGGACATACTTGGGAAAGGTCACTGTGCTTAGCATCTCGGGCCGGCGTGTGTGTACCCCTAAAGCAGGGACTGGGTTACCCTGGAAGTCTGTCTCTGTTTTCATTTCTGTCCCTCCCACTGAAAGAGAGATGAAAGTGTAAGCCTAGGAGATGTATTAGAAGTCTAACTTTGAACTTTATTTGAAATAAAGTAAAATAGGAACACCTGGGTGGCTGAATCGGTTAAGCAGCTGCCTTCGCTCAGGTCATGATCCCAGGGTCCTGGGATCGAGTCCCGCATTGGGCTCCCTGCTCAGCGGGGAACCTGCTTCTCCCTCTCCCTCTGCCTGCCGCTGCCCCTGCTGTGCTCACTCGCTCTGACAAACAACAAACAAACAATTAATAAATAAAGTAAAATAAAAACGTATGCCTCATTTTAAAGACCCTATATCTCAGGGATTTTGCGGTTCAGATGTATAAATAAGGCTGAGAAAATTGGTTATAATCTCCTCTGCTCCTTTTTCTTGGTGAATTGTTACTTGACTTTTGAGAATTTCTGGGGTTTCCAGGAAAAGTGTGGGACTTGACATCAGCACACTGGCAAAGAATTCTGGCTGTGGCCTCTGCCGCTTGCACAAACTGCCAAAATTAGTTAATCTTTTGAAGCCTCTTTTTTCCCCTCATAAAGTATGATTGGAATAAAGCCCTTTTGAGAATTTTGTGAATCAAATGAGATGCAGTGTGTTCAGGACCTTATAAAATTAAGCAACTGTGCACAGAGAAGGTTATTCTGCTCTATGATGCTAACCCCCACTTCCATTTGGGATGGCTAACCTGTGAGAATATGGTTTTAATCTCTTCAAAACTCGCCACATTGGTATATAAGCAAATATTTCCAGAGTGAGAGTCTAAAATCAATGCCAAGGATCCATTTCATGCTGTGGCTAGGAGCATGAACTCTGCAGGAAGTCTGAGTTCACATCCCAATCTTGCTACGTGACTTTGTTTCCCCATTTTTAACATGTGGATAATAATGATACTGCCGACAGGACAGGACGGCACGGGGACACTGACAGAGAACAGTGCTGGGCACATGTAACGTGCTCTGTAAGCATTTGCTAAACTAAAGAAAATAGAAGGTATTCAAGGCTTCTCTGACCATGACTGCTCTCATTAGTATCCTCAAGTATCTCAGGCTACGAATGTCGTTTGATCTTAGAACTTCTGCACAGAAATCAGCACTACAAATTTCTCTCTGGTTCCAAGAAGATATTTGAATCCTTTTTATTTTTGTCTTTTCATCCCCAACAAGCCACTTTCCGTGATTCATTTTTATTGGCCATCAGACGCGCTGCTCTAATGGCGTGGAGAATTTAATCAATCAGTGGAATTCAATAGGCCATTTCCAGTTGCAATATTTTGAGAGGTTGACTTTGCAAACACCTGAATACTTTGGAGGACTGTGGGACAGCCTAAAGTTATGCCACATGCATAATCTCAGTGGACTGAACAGAGAATGATCCAGATATAAGTATAATCTTTTCCCCACCAAATGTCCTTGGACGAGACACTAATCTCCTATGGACTCAGGGTCTGCATCTGAAATTTACATCTTCAAGTTGTTATCAAAAATAATTTTGCAGGAAAAAAAAGTGTTGGTGGCTCTGGTGACATTTATCACGTATGCTAGCTTGTTTCTTTACCATTGTCCATCGTTGTGTGTGTGGATGTGTCTTCGTTCACATCCCTGGGAATAAAGAACTATGTGTGTCAAAAATCCTGACCATTGGAATATAAAATATGAAAACAACAACAAAACCAACAATGACGACAACAGAAGAATGAAAAGAAATAGAAAAAAGGTGTGTGTGTGTGTGTGTGTGTGTGTGTGTGTAGAAACAAGGATAATTGTTAGTTGCCAGCCATGCTTATATTCTAGACAAGGGTTAATATTAATAGTCCTAGAACACTGCTGGTGAAACGGATTTCTTATAACTAATACCAAGTTAAAAAGTACGAGTTAACTGGTTCATATCAAGACTTAACTGGTCATATTAAAAGAAGAAAAATTTAGTCATCTTTTTTTGATTGATTCATTATATACTTTTCCCCCACCCCACTAGCTATTAAAAAAAAAAGACATTCAAAAAAAAAAAGACTTAACTGGTCAGTTACGCTTTGATGTTTTCCACATACAACACAGATGCAATCTAATCCACTTCTTTTGCCCTTGGGTTCTCCAACTTTTGTCTGCAGCAGTATCACCGGAAGGCTTGATAAACGCAGATCTGTGCACCTGTCTCCAGCATGTCTGATTCAGGAGGTCTGGGACGCAGCCCAAGAATTCATATTTGGAAACAGTTCCCCAGTTATGCTGATGCTGCTGGTCTGGGGACCACACTTTAAGGACCGCTGTCCTATAATTCCCCTGTAGCCAAGGGAACTGAACTTTATTGTGACAGACCGTTAATGTATGTGGCCTCCTATAAATCACACTTCCCGGGGTCAACTCCCTTTGCACGTGACTTGCCTTAAACAATGGAATGAGGCAGAGGTGATGTCATGCCATTTCTGGGCCCGAGCCTTATGATAGCCTGGCAGCTTCTCCTTTGTGCTTGTGGAAATCACCCCTAGGAAGAAGCCCAACTTCCCTGAGAACTTCGTGTTTGGGACCGTTCAAGATAAGCACACAGAGAACTAACCCGGGAACTCGGCCAGCAGGGAGACCGAAGGTCCCAGGCAGACAGCCTCACTGGGCTCCCCACAGCCAGTCCCAACTGGTCTTAGGAGTGAGGGCGTTTGAAACCTGCTAGTCCTGTCAGCACTTGGCAAAGCGGAAAAACTGTCAAGTCAACGGATGATTGTGAGCAATCACGAGCTATTATTAAGTTCTGGGGTGATTTTGCAGGCAGCAATAGAAAAGGAAAAAAAAATTAGTACCTGAAAGTGGAATGTTACTAGAACAAAAAGCTGCATCACATGGTATTAATTGGTTTTGGGGATTAGGGGGCAGGCAGAACTCTGAAGGCCCTCAAGGAGACTTTCCCTATAAGCTGGGCAAATGGGAGGAACGGGGACCGACCGAGAAGTGAGGGTGAGACTTCCATCTGCAGGAAGGCGGGGGAGAAGGGGGATACTCTGCCGGGTGGTGGATCTGGCTATGGAGATTTCTAAGCACAAGCCTGAGAGTGCACACCTATTTCCACGGATAAAGACAAAAGGCGTGAGATGCATTAACAAGGAAATTTTAGTTGTCAAGCAAAATTAAAGAGAAATAAAAAGAAGCCGGGAGTTGGTTCATTCAAATGTAAACTCGTTTTTCATTCTCAGCTTTTCTCTTTGTCAAATGATTCTCAAAATTAAAGATGGCCTTAGGGCAAGGATCAAATCAGGTGGTTGTAGGTAAAATCTGCTGTCTGGGGTAGGGTCAGGTCTTCAGACCATTTGTTTATCCCTTTGAAAGGGATATATTCCTAGGCCCTCTCTGCTAGACAACAGGGTTTCTGAGAATCTTTTTTTTTTTTTTTTTGGTTTCTGAGACTCTTAAAGGTGTACCTCATTGAGCTCCTCAGCTAAACAAAGGACTTCTAAGAATTATAGGACATTGTGCCATGGCCAAAACTACAGAGGAGTCTTTTTTGAAGAGATTTGTTGTTGTGCTACGTATCTGTTCCATAGTAATGGGATGAATGAACTATAATGAGAGTCATTGGAAATCGACAAAACTTAACTGATAATTGTATTAGCAGATGGACTTCCAATTTGGATTAAAAGGGACAGGCACCATTCCGAATTAACAGAAGTTTTTGGACCCTTGGCATTCTTTCAGCAGGAAGTAGGTTGAGAAAGCTCCTCATCTACGAATATGGGTTATTTATTCTGGAAAAGGAAGGACAGGTCAGAAGGTGGATCCAATAGTCATGGGGAAACAATCCCAGACCCTAATCAAGGAACTATTTATGTTTACCCTAACAGATTCCAGAATTTCTTTGACCAGTGATGCCTCTATGCCTTCCTTCCCCCCTGCTTTTGAATGGGAGTTTCTTTTTTTTTTTTTTAAAGATTTTATTTATTTATTTGAGAGACAGAGCAAGTGAGAGAGAGCATGTGAGGAGAGAAGGTTAGAGGAAGAAGCAAACTCCCCATGAGGCTGGGAGCCCGACGTGGGACTCGATCCCAGAACTCAAGGATCATGACCTGAGCCGAAGGCAGTTGCTCAACCAACTGAGCCACCCCAGCGCCCTTGAATGGGAATTTCTATTATGATTTTCCTGTTTCTGGTTGACAGTTGTACGTTGGGGATACGAGGGAGAGAAAATCTATTTCATTTGCTCACAGATCTTCAAATCAAGGGGAGCCATGCCTGATGAACCTCATCTCCACCGATTTAGGTGCTGAGTCTCTGGACCTTACGTCTAAGACCTTTAGAGGTCTTAGACTGTACTTTAATGAGATGAAGTTTTGTGGGTCATGGTGGGGAGTAATTAGATCATGCATGTGGAAAGGACTTGAATCATTGAGAGCCAGAGGAAAGATGAACCTAACTCCAAGAAGGGGCCAGTTGAGAAGGAAAGAAGGCCCTTGCTGGCCATCCCTGAGCTTCAAGCTGATGAGGGGCATCAGCTTGCCAGGCCACTGAGTGAGTCGTTGTGGAAATGCGTCCGCAGCCCCAGATAAGTCATGCCAACTGATGGCATGTAAAAGACAATTCAGCCCAAATTGCAGAATCAGGAGCAAATAAATCAGTGGGTTTTTTTAACCCTTAAGTTTTAGGGTAAGATAATTGAAATGTTGTACCCTTAGAACAAAGACAGGTTAGGGTTTGGCCTAAAACTATCAACCATCCCCTTTTTCCTTTCCGTCTGTATAGTAGATAATTCTGCCTTCTAGGATTCCTACTATCTTTTGCACATTTCTGAGCTTTTTTCTAAATTACATCAGCAAATTTCTTCATACTTTCACTACCCCTGAGCTTTTGGTTCATTGCTTGTATCCTAATTGGTGGACACATTTGCAATCATTCACTAACTTTTTTCTGCTTCTATGAACCCTATCTAATATTTGACTTCAAAATCTGTTCCTCCCAGAAACCAGCCAAAGGGACCCTACTGAGAAGTGCTGGAATCTGTCTGGTACAAGTAGGGTTGGCAAACTTCCTGGCCTCTGCGTTCCCTCTGCTTACTTTCCTAGACTTGAAGGATGTGTGAGTGGCATCCAGGAGTGTCTCTGTGGTGCCTACAGGATATGGGTGGCCTCTGTCCCACCATTGCCAGTCCCAGACAACTGAGGATTTATCTTTGCTCTCCCTACTTTATTTTCAAGTCCATTAACTTTCCAGTTATCTTTTTCCAGGACTACATTAGCATTCTTCCTGCCTTCCAAATACAGCTTTATTTTATCTTCCAAAGATAAACCTGAATAAATATTCAATATGAGATATATTTGTAGTACTTCACCTTCTCACGCTCAACGTAATTCAGTATTGTTCCTTCATTCATTAGTTCCTTTATGCATCTCCATTCTCCCATCCGTCCATTTCATATGCTTATCCTTTCTGAATATCTTGGTACTAAATATCGAAACAAACATTTTAAAAAAGAGAATGACATCTCAACTGCAATGGATTTTTAAAAAAATCTAGGTGGCTTCAAAAGATCTGGGAGAAATAGATGACTTTTGAACTTTATCACCTTATATTTGCTAGTTACTCAAAGGTTGAAAAATAAGTAGCAGAAAGGAAAATTGCACTTGTGCCCCGTTGTAGCGTTGTTTGTAAGTTTGTTTGATGCTCAGTGAATGAATAGATGTGATGTAGAAATGGAATATCATCTTGGTGCTCACTCTAAACCAAGGAAGAGCAAGGGAGTCTGGGGAGATTTTTGTTTTCCAGATTGGAATGTGTTCTACTGAGTTGAACTCATTTTTGTCTTTCTCCCAGTTTCCCTTAGGGGTTTTCTGAATTCCCACGTTGTTCTCCTTCACCTGAGAGTTACCAAGAATAGAGGCAACATGAAAAAGTGTCTTTACTGAGGAAGGAAGTAGCAAGTTCCTCCAGATAATCACATGAACTAATATTTTATTTATTTTTTAAAGATTATTTATTTATTTGAGAGAGAGAGAGAGAGAGAGAGAGCACATGCTTGAGCAGGGGAAGCAGCAGGGGCAGAGGGAGAAGCAGACTCCCCGCTGAGCAGGGAGCCCGATGTGGGGCTCAATCTCAGGACCCTGGGACCATGACCCATGCCGAAGGCAGATGCTTCACCAACTGAACCACCCAGACGTCCCTGAACTAATACTTTTAAAGACCTAAAGTCATTAAAGATATCTTTCCTCTCAGAATTGCATTAACTTGTCTCTTAGAGACTCTCAGTCTAGGAGACCAAGTAGAAACTGGGGATGCTGGACACAGGATCTTCATTGAAGGGAGCCCTGCATATTATTGGTTGTGAAAAATAAATTCTGACTCTTTAAGATGTAAAAGTGGTCAAGTCAATAGAAATAATTTGGTCGTATGCCACTATGAACAAACAACGCTAAACCTTTACGGCTTAAAACAACCATCTTTTATCTTTTCTCATCATGGTACCAGGGCATGGTTTGTTGGGATGATAAGAGGTGTGTGGCTCAATGTCAGCCAACTGGGGTCATAGGCTGGGGACTTCCATTTTTTCTTTCAGCTGGGGAATTCGTTTTCCTCCTGTAGACTCAGGGTTTCTGCTTCTCTGTATGTTCTTGCCCCACGGGCTCACCATGGGGTCTCTCTAACCAGGTAGCCAGACTTTCTCACAGGGAAGTTGGGGTTCCCCCAAATGCAAAAGCAGAGGCTGCCAGGCCTTTTCTAGCCTCAGGCCTGGACCTGGGACAACATGGCTTCCATCGTTCTGTTGTTCAATTCAAGTTTCAGGCCCCGCCCAGTTTTAAGGAGAAGGCTCCCCATGAAGGTGTGAATACTGGAAGCGGTTGTCTCTTGTGGGCATTCGGATGTCCCAGAGTACAAAGTGCAACCCTCAGCGCTTATCAACGGAAGTACCAAGTCTAAAAACGAAGCTTGCAAGACCCTCAGGGCCCCCGCAGAATGTGAGGATGGCGAGAGAGGAAGATCACCATAGGATGACTGCCACTGGTCTCCCAAGGATGGACTAAGTAGGAGAAAATAGAGCCCCTGAAGGAAGGAAGACACTTCCGGTGGTCATCTTAAACATTCATTGTTTTTCACTGAAGTCATACTTTTCAATAGCCTGGAACAGAATGGATTGTATCACACTGATCATAGGGTTATGAATTATGCATTAGAAAAATCAGACTCTGGGGGCGCCTGGGTGGCTCAGTGGGTTAAAGCCTCTGCCTTCAGCTCAGACCATGATCTCAGGGTGCTGGGATCCAGCCCTCCGCTGGCGGGGGCGTGGGGGGGGGGTGGTCTCTGCTCAGCGGGGAGCCTGCTTCCCCCTCTTTCTCTGCCTGCCTCTCTGCCTACTTGTGATCTCTCTCTCTCTCTCTGTCAAACAAACAAACAAACAAACAAACTCTTAAAAAAAAAAGAAAAAAAAATCAGACTCCGAATGTAGAAATCATCTCTGTTTTGGGAGTGGGGGTATCCCCGCAAAATTCTTATTCCTGGTGCTGATTTCTTGCAAAGATTTATAAGATAAAAGGAAATAACGGGCATGCTATCCTCCCCCAGTGGTGTGTATTTTAGCTGTGGGGTCCAGCCTTGCAGAGAAAAACAAATACCCAGGACAGTCCTGTACCTTGGAGCACTATCATTTATACCTTTTGCTTTCAGGGTTTCTTATGCATTATGCAAGGTCCCCACCTAAAAATGAATTAAAGGGCAGCTATCGAGATGACAACTTAAAAATAATCTTTTCTGCATTATTTCTCCGATGTTCAATTGTGCAGTTAAAAAAAAGACATGTTTAATCATCTCCTTATCTGATTAATTTACATTATCTCATTGTATGATATTAAAAGAATAACAAGGCAATTCATATATATATAGGTACGTTTTACTATCTGTGGCTCTAGGACTCAGTTTTGCAAATTAATATTGGAAGAGGTAGCGAGGAGCATTTCAGGGAAAAAGACAACCCTAAGCAGATCTTCAGGTTTATTGGAGAATAAATTGTCTTCTTAGGTTGAAATTCTATTTTCTATATTGTTTTAATTTTTCAAATATGTGTCTAGCTTCCCGTGTAGTGGATTTTTTTTAGGCGCTCTCTAATTATAATCCACATTTCTATTTTTCTGTCACACAGAATGGTATGTGCTCCACATACATTTTTATGCAGCTCTGGTTCAGTGCATGAGATGAAGTATTTGAATAGCAACTGATGTTCTGTGTGCTTTTCACCCCAGGAGATTTCTCTCAAGCAAAAGCAGGAGCCGGGATGCCTTAGAGTCTCTCTATCAGTATTCACACCGCTTTTACGTGTGGCTTCATTCTAATCCTCGGGTAGAAGAACTGAGCCCTAACCATGTACTCTTTGTGTGCATTATACAGAAGGGCCAAGGAGGAGAAAGAGGGAAGGAGAAGAAGAAGAGAGTAGAAATAAGGTTGGTAAATTTCATTGCTTCCGTGCTATGGAGAAATTAGATGTGAAACCACTGCTGATATTCACATGTACGGGCACACACGTGTACGGGCGCGGTGCCTGTGAGTGACGACCTCTTTGTTGGCTCGTAATCAATACCCTTCTCAGAAAAGCTTACAGGCAAGAATGCCAATCTGACTTTGATGCCTTAATAGGCTCATTCTTTTGCATTTGGGACATTGGCAAGAATGGGGATGTGTCCATGTGATCCCTTATTATTAAAGGTAACATTCTTGATTATGTTTCTGTATTAACAAGGTCACTTCGTTCCTTGCCTGAAAACCACAAGATAAGTCAAAACCACCTTCCCAGCCCCCTACGCCCTCACCACCGGTTTTCTGCACTGCTCTGAATAATCTAAAGCCCTATTCAGCTTGCAGCCAGATGTGAACAATCACCGCTTGACACGGGGTACAAATAACACCAACTCCAGCCATTACTCTTAAATTGGAGCTCTGCCCTCGATGGAGGCTGGGGATTGCTCTGGCTTCTGTAACTTGCACATGAACAGTAGTAAGCACGGAGCGATGAGGAGGCCCTGGCATTTAGGCTGTGAGCAGGAAGCAGATCTGGACTTCGCCCCAAGGCAAGCGGTCTATTTTAAAGTGGAGGGAGGCCACAGGTCACAGTTCAGCCCGAAGGACTAAGTGGACTAATGTGCCACGGGCAGACAGAGTGAAACAAAATGAAACGGAACAACAAAGAAGGCGGGGAAATGTGCAAGCCAACTTTGAAACCTACATGACCGTTTGTTCTCATTCCTCAAAACTTCCAGGAGTCTTCTAACCATCCTAGGCTAGAGCTATTTATGGTTCATAGCCTTGGAGCAAATGGAGTCCTGACATCTAACCTTGAATTAGCTGGAGACACGGAGTAGAATGAAAGCATCTGGACTCGAAACGCCCGGGTCCCTTCGCGAGCTGCTGTGTTTGATAATTGTGGTCAGATTGTACTTTGAAAATAAAACTAACGGCTCTTCTTAATTCCATGGTATTGACTGTTTTTGTTTTTGCTGCGTGAGTCTCTCTCTCTCTCTCTCTCTTAAAGTTAAGGTTGCAATCATCCCTTCCTCCTGGATGCCTCGTGTTGTTGTGAGGAACAACCACGTGTGGTATCTGCGGAGAAGGCCCCTGCTGAGTTCATGTTCAAGTCCAAGGCAAGAGAGCTATACAAATCGTGAAAACAGGTAGTCTTCCTTAATGCTTTATTCCTGCGTGATTTCCGTCCTGTTTACTTTTGCATTTTTCTTAAACGTTGTTTTTGACAAAAACGAGATTGTCTTCCGTTTCTCATCTTCGCATTGAATTGATTCCTTCAGAATAAGGGACATGAAACTGTTGCAAAAATAAACACAGTCTACAGATCGTGATCAATACTAGTGACGTTCACGGTTCGGTGATTAGCAGAGCAAAGCAGAGAGGGGCACAGCATGTTCTTTAAAAAGAAACCCAGGTTACTCAAGAGGGCGTAAAATGCATAGAAATTTTCTCCCGTTAGGAATCACTTAGTGGAGCAGCAGGAACTCCCATTCATGGCTGGTGGGATTGCAAAACGGTTCAGCTACTTTGGAAGACGTTGTGGCTCTTTCTTACAAAACTGAACACATTCTTACCATACAATCCGGCAATCAGGCTTTTTGGTATTTACCCAAAGGAGTTGAAAATGTTTGGCCACACAAAAACTCGCACACAAATGCTTATAGCTGCTCAACTCATAATTCCTAAAACTTGGAGGGAACCAAGATGTCCTTCAGGAGGTGAATAGATAAACATACAATGGAATATTATTCAGCGTTACAAAGAAATGAGCTATCAAGCCAGGAAAAGACATGGAGGAATCTTAAATGCATTTTACTAAGGGAAAGAAGCCAATTTGAAAAGGCTACATATTATACGATTTCAACTCTATGACCTTATGGAGACAATAAAAAGATCAGTGCCAGCCAGGGCTGGTGGATGGGGTGGGGGGAGAGATGAATAGGCGGAGAAAAGGGGAATTTTAGGGCAGTGTACTCTGTACGATATTCTATTGATAAATACATGTCATTACACATCTGTCCAAACCCATAGAATGTACAAAACCAAAAGTGAACTGTAACATACGCTGTGTACTTCAGGTAATAATGGTGTGTCGATGTAGGTTCATCAATTCTAACAAATGTAAGGCGCTGGTGAGGATGTGGATACTGGGGGAGGTTGTGTGTTGCGTGCCTGGGGAAGCAGGATATATGGGAAATCTCTGTACTCTCTCCTGATTTTGTTATCACCCTAACACTGCCCTAAAAATAAAGTTTGTTTGTTCGTTTGTTTTTTAAACTCACTTGGAAGTGAAAAGTGAGACTCGGAGGAGAGGAAAAGCACTGTGACCTCCATTAAATAGAAAAAAGAAAAACCTTAATGTCACCTGTTGCTGTCTGATTTTGTTATGGCCCAGGTGAAGGCTTAGCAGAAGCAGCTCACTGGCTTCATTTGAATTTCAGTCACCTCGGCTCTTAGACCCATGAATGGACTCTTCCTCATTTGTTGGTCTGTAGGGAACATCACCTCTTATAAGTATGCTTTGTCGGGAGGATGCTAGAATTCCCCTGAAAATAGTATTTATGTACTGAAGTGTTTAAGGAAAGGAAAGTTACTTGTTAAACAAAGAGCAAGCAAGCTATTTAAAAATTGATCAAATACAATATTCTTATTAACAACGTCGGCTGAAACAAATACGCACGTTAGAAACATGAAAAAATAAAACTGCTTAATTATTTTTTTTCTTTTCTGAGGAGGGAGGAGGAGTGTGCTTTAAAATGTTAGATTAATGTCGTGTTTCATGAGGTCTAGCAAAGTCACGCCATATCTCAATACCGCGTCCTTCCATGAGAAATCAGCCTTATCGCTTCACTTGGGAAATATTCTTCAATGTGCTCAAATACTGACAGATGAATGGGGGCTACAAACAGCTTACATTTGGTCTTAGGTGTTTTCTCAAAGAAATGAAGCAGAGAAAAAACTGGGAAAAGCAATCAGTAAGTGGAGTAATTGTGCCTAAAAGTCCTCTGTTGTTTAAGTAACAAAGAAACCCAATTCTTCCATTGGTTGAGGAGAGAAAGTTGGTGAGGAAATAGTCAAGCAGCTAATAGGAAAATGATCGAGAACCCACAAAAGAACTTCACCTCTTAAAGATAGAATGCATCATACTTTTACCTTTTTGAAGAAAATAATACCTATGGAGTGAACTGGAGTATTGTCTGCTTCGTCTTTGAGGTATTTGATAAAATCTGAACAGTTATTATAAACAGTTATTATCAGATTATAAAATCTGAACAGTGACACTGACCGTCACTGGCGGTCCAGTGATGGTTCTGTGTACTGCTTAATTATATCATCTTTGGATTGAGAAAGCCATAGATTCTCATGGTCCATCTTTGCCTTCATTGTTTGCTAGCTAATCTTACATAAGCTCCTTAACCTTTCTGTGCCTCAGTTTCCTGTAAAAGTAAACTGTAAAAGTAAAAGTAAAGATAATAGTAGAATTTACCTCATAAGTCTGGTTTGAGACTAAAAGAAAATAATGTGTATGAATTATTGAAAACTGTCTATTCTTTCATAAAAAAATAAATGTTTTCTGTTATTATACTAGGGCTCTTTTTCGGTTTCAGAAAAACAATTACATATGTTAGATATATTGGGGTATTAAATTACTAGTTCCTAGGCTACAATTTTCTCAAATCTACAAAATAAAGAGATACATAAACATAGAGCAACATTAAAGTATAACAAAAAGTTGATGAAAAATAATTGGACTCAGACTTCTCTATTTTTTTTCTTTAATTGGGTCTCAGGTTGGGTGTTGAACTGCGTAATCTTGTTAAATGAGTTCTATCATATATACATGATATAGATATCTTATTATAGATATAGATATCTTATTATATATGATATATATCTTATAGATATGATATATATATAAATATAAATATATATACCTTAGTGGGCACAGTTTTTAAATGAAGATCTTAATGAATTATAACATACTGCACAAACTTCTTTCAGCCCCACACATAGTAGGATAGAGAACATTTCTAGCGTTGCACTCTGGAAGGTTCCCATCCCACTCTACAGTCAGTATATACCCCGAAGGGAGCCATTACTCTGTTTGCCTCTTTGTGAATATTATACAAAAGAAATGTATAGAATGTATGGTTTTTTTTTAAAGATTTTATTTATTTATTTATTAGGAAAGAGAGAGAGTGAGAGAGAGAATGAGAAGGGAGAAGGTCAGAGCGAGAAGCTGACTCCCCACGGAGCTGGGAGCCCGACGTGGGACTTGATCCTGGGTCTCCGGGACTCGATCCCGGGTCTCTGGGATCATGACCTGAGCCGAAGGCAGTCGCTCAACCAACTGCGCCACCCAGGCGCCCCTAGAATGTATGTTTTTGAACTGACTTCTTTCTCCTTCATTATGTTTGTGAGGTTCACCTACATTATTATGTGTACCTTTGGTTCATTCTGTTTTATGGATGCATAGGATTCTATTCTAGTTATATACCACAATTTATTTACTTGTGTTACTGTTGATGAATATTTGTTTTTTTTCCCCAGTGAGGGGCGACTATGTGACAACTACTGTATATCTAATATGGAGGACAAAAACATTCATTCTGATGTGTATGTACTCATATACATCATGGGGGAGTCCCAGGTCATAGAGTATGTAGATTTAGTAGGTGCTGTCACATTTTTTTTCTAAAGTCGCTGTGCCAGCTAACAGTCCCGTCAACAATTCGAGAGAGTCTTCATTCTCCTCAACCCTTTATATTCTTAACTGTAGTCGTTCTTCCGGTTGTTGGTGATACCATATCTTAATTTGTATTTTTCTGATGAATAATTACCTTGAGGGTTTTCTTTTTTTTTTTTCATTCGTTTATTGCACTTATCTTCATAAAAGTAAGATTTGGGAGATCAGTTTAAAAAGTTGCTCAAAAAGCTTGGGGATAGGGGCGCCTGGGTGGCTCAGTCGTTAAGCGGCTACCTTTGGCTCAGGTCATGATCCCAGGGTTCTGGGATCGAGCCCTGCATCGGGCTCCCTGCTCAGTGGGAAGCCTGTTTCGCCCACTCCCACTCCCTCTGCTTGTGTTCCCTCCTTCACTGTGTCTCTCTCTGTCAAATAAATAAAGGTTTTTTTTAAGAAGCTTGGGAATGTCAGTTTCTCGGCAGTGATAAAGAAGGTGAGAAGAGAGTAATAATGTTCGTTTAGTACCCATCATGTTGTAAGGACATTGCCTAAGCTATCTCATTAATTTTTTTAACAGCTATTTGTGGTAGATATTTTTTAAAAAATATTTTATTTATTTATTTGAGAGCGAGAGAGAGAGCATGAGAGGGGAGAAAGTCAGAGAAAGAAGCAGACTCCCCATGGAGCTGGGAGCCCGATGCGGGACTCGATCCCGGAACTCCGGGATCATGACCTGAGCTGAAGGCAGTTGCCCAACCAACTGAGCCACCCAGGCGCCCTGTGGTAGATATTTTCAATGAGTGGTAAAGTTCATATATTTATGAATAGAATCCATCCCATTTTCGAATCCCTCTTCTCTTCCTAATCCTTGATACACCCCTATTTTCCTTTATTTTCCACGTAAGTTGGAAAGTGTATTTCCAGATTTATGAGAATAATTATTATTGCTTTGGCTTCTCGGTGATGTTTATTTAACCCATGAACAATCTAACACTATGTGCGATAGTCTCTTGGCATTTGTCTTCTCGTATTTGAATTTTTATAACAAATCACCATTACCACTATAACTTTAAAATTAAACTTATTTCCATTAAAAAAAAATCCATCCCTTCCTCCTGGTCAAATGAGGAACCAGATCCTTGCTTTCTGAAACTGTGATATGAGAGGTAATCAATAACCTTTTTACATCATTACTTATTTTTGAAGAGCATTCAGATCCCAGGTTTAAATTAATAGTCTTATCCCTACTCCTGAAGAATCAAATATTTACACTCTTAAGTCTCAGCATTCTTCCTTATCTGGGACTTAAAAAAAAAGTTCTCGTATTTATACTTAGTCTCATTGACACAATTAGCCTGTTCAAGGAAAAAAAAAAAAAAAACAATATAAAAATGTTAACCTGAGAGGAAAATCATTAATTCTCTTAACCTCAAAAACAAGTGTATGTGGTGCCTTCATTGGGAGTGTCCAAGTCAGCTGCTCATGTTACTGCCTTTACTACTGGGTCAGAAGTTTCCTACCCCCCTACTCTCTCTTCCTCTCTCCTTACTCAGCCCTGCAAACCCAAACAAAAAGGAAATTAAAAACTTTACTGGAAAAAAATTAGCTGGCATTTATCCATTAAGAAAAGATAAAAATAGGGACGCCTGGGTGGCTCAGTGGGTTAAAGCCTCTGCCTTCCGCTCAGGTCATGATCTCAGGGTCCTGGGATCGAGCCCTGCATCAGGCTCTATGCTCGGCCAGAAGCCTGCTTCCCCCCACCCCCTCCGTCTCTCTGCCTGCCTCTCTACCTACTGGTGATCTCTCGCTCTGTCAAATAAATAAAATCTTAAAAAAAAGATAAAAATATACTTTAAATATTAAGCAAAGCCCTTCTGGTATGGGTCTCAAGGATGAAGGTAAAAGCCAATTGGAAACGTAAACTCAGTATATGGCGTTTAGGCTGTAAGCATTTTATACGTGGCTCAGTACATTGTAGATACTTAAAAAATTTCTTTGGATACATCTTATATTTCCTTGTCCAGCTACTTTTAAATATCAGTGTTGTTTCCATATGCTTGCCTATCTTGTGCCCAAGCAAGATGGACGCCTGTGCATCTTTGGTATTAATTCTATTTACGACAAAACTAAAAACATCTTCCCTGAATATCCTCATAAGCCACTGGAACTTCTGAAATGTATCAGGTCCAGATGAGTTTTTTAATGTCTTCATTTGGGATGAATACATTATCTACAAGTGTCACCAGGAGCAAATACATTAGCTTCTGAGCTCTCCTGGAAAATGTCAAAGGACCTGCTGTAAGTCCAGCATGACCTTATTATATAATTTCTGAATTTACCTTTGTTTATGTTTTTCTATGTGATGTATTGTTCAGTGGTTGGAGGTGTGCCTAAAATTTCAAATCTACATTTGGTCATCCATTTGAGTAGAATCACACTATTAAGTTCAGAGAAAGTTTCTGGATTTGATATAAATGTGCTTTCTTGTGTTTGGCAATGGTAATTACATATCTGGATAGACAAAAGGGCTAGCTGCCAGCTCTCCACAGGGGGAGGAATTTCTGATGCTTTTTCCCAAGACTATTTATTTATTTATTTATTTAAGACTGTTTATTTTGCCCTTCAAGTAACTTTATTAAGTTAAAGAGTCACAATAAATCTCTATTGTAGCATCCAACAGACTCAGTCCCTCTTTGTAGCAACGATGTTTTCTAAGGTAGTATGGAATAATTCAGGTTGGTTGCCTTCCATCTAATGTCGTTTGAGAAGATAGAACCAGTCCTTCATTGAGACAGAGCGGGTAGCTGGGAATCAATCAATCAAACAAACAAACAAGCAAACCCTGGAGGTCAGGAAGAATGTGGGTGAGACAGTGACCAAGGTTTTGGTTGGAGTTGCTGCTTAAATTGCTGGGAAAGATATTTCTAGGCTATTATTTTGGATATACAGGAGGGGTTATTCTGAGATTTTTGGATAGGCTAGACAGGATATGACTGGGTGTGATAGAGATGTGGCTTCTCAGGAAAAGTAACCAAACCAGGAAAAGGGGTGAAAGAAATGCATGCACTTCCTTTAGATGAACGTTTCTGCATCCCTGTAGATTTCAAGTGTAGATTTCATTCTATGAAAGTGTGTGTATAATGCCAAGGGAAAAGAAATGTGATTCTTCCCCTCTTTCTTGCTCAACTTTCATTTTCATTCCCTACAGTGATGAGATAGGATATGTTCCGCTGAAGATACACATCTCCAAGCCAGTGTGTGCTCAGGTATGGCTGACGGGCTCCAGAAACCAGAAGGTGGGAACAGAAGAGGAAGAACCATTTGGAATGAAATGCGTTGGAAGGAGAATCTACTAGCTCTGACACAAGCTAAGGCTTAGAACAAAGTCGTTGGTATATTTGATCATTGGTGATTGTAAATGAGAGCAAACCAGCTGGTAAATGAAAAATAAATAATATATTGCCCTGCTTCCAAATCCACAGAGCACTTCCAAGTTTTACTCTTGTGCACGTCGGAGTGGTTCTAGATAACTATTCGGGGAATACTTCTTCAGTTTCATTTACTCAGTTATTCAATGGATAACTATTGAATATTGTGATCTGAGAAAGTTTCACATTCCTTGATTGTGAAATGCTAGGTGGGAAGACAGCAAATTCAAGTGGAAAGATCAGCATTGCTCAGGTAACAGGGAGGCTGTCTTTTCCTGCTGAAGATTCGAGAATTACTCTATAGTCTACACAAAGTGGACCCACTGAAGGGCTTTACCCAGGGAAAATAATTGCATTTGAGTACCATACTCAGTGCTCGCTTTATCTTCACCGTATGTGATTAATTTAAAGTCACGGTTCCCAAATTTATCTGAGCATTGGAATCATCTGGGGATCTTTTTTTTTTTTTTTTTTTTAAAGATTTTATTTATTTGACAGAAAGCCCAATACAGGGCTCAATCCCAGGACCCTGAGATCATGACCTGAGCTGAAGGCAGAGGCTTTAACCCACTGAGTCACCCAGGAGCCCCTCATCTGGGATCTTTGAAAATACCAAAGCCCAGACCATATCTCAAAACAATTAAATCATGATTAAATTAAATTAAATCATAGTCTCTGGGAGTGGATGTTGGGGAACACTGGTTTAGGCAGAAAGAAAAAAAAAGTATTACTTGGAGCAGATTGAATTGACTTGAGATGGGTTGGGCCAATTCATTTATTTTCAGGACTTTTTACTTCCTAATTTTTGAGTGATGGAGAATGGCATGAGGAAATGGCATCAGAACCTTTCACCCCAATAGAAATCTATTCAGTCGTGTTTCTGCATAGGTATCCTGTTAGTAGAACTGGGGACTTGGGGTAAGACCGGGAAGATGACTTTCCACACACTGTATCCTGGGTCCCACGAATTACTGTTCTATTTCTACCATGGAATCATGCTGCCTAGGAATAATTTTAATATAGCATATTGTATTTGTGCAATATTTGTACTTTGAGAACAAATAATATTTATTTTTACCGTAATGTAGTGATATGTCTGAGCTGGCATGAGCACATAGGTCCACTATATACACTATTTCCTTGTTACTCAATTCAGAAAGGGATCACTCACCCAAAGGGCTTTTCCATTATGTCCTGAATCAGACCTTTTCCTTTTCCTTTGGGTTCAAACCAGAGCCCTTTCCCTTGGCCTTCCTTGGATATTGAGAAGGAAGTTTGTTTTCCCTTTTTAGTTATAAATGCTGTTTAGTTAACATGTGCATTCACACACACAAACACACACACACACCCCTCACTAATGCAGAACATGAACTCTTTGGTCTAGCTAGCGACGTTGCCCCACCTCCAAATCTGGTAAATTTAACATGTTGCTCAAAAATCTGAATTTTAAACGATTACTCTGATACTCCCAGTATGGTTGGTCTACTGCCAGGGTTAGAAACATGGATTTGGGTAACGGAGATATGAAGATAAATGTGGAGGAAAAAACTGTGTCGAAAGTGTTTGGAACCAAAACAATCTTCTGTGGCTTCCATATTTGTCATAGACATCATTCTGAAGCTGAATGATTTTTCCGCCACCATACAACCTAAGAAAAATGTCCAAGCCAGGCCCTCTTCTACCTTTTTAAATGGTCTCTCCTCTTCTTTTTTCTACTTTTCATGGTGTGTTTGCTTTCTCTCACCTCGTATACTATCTTGGTTGGAATTTTGGTTTCTCCTCATTCCTTGGCCCTGTCCCCTGTATTTAATCCAATTTTCCACCTTTTTAAAAAAATTACTTTCATGGTGCTGGGTCATTAGGGGCTGTCCCTGGACAGCCCAGCCAAGACAATCATCAGGGACAGGTGAGCCTCCATTCAGTAGCTGCTCAGGGAGGAGACAGCAGGGGGGTCAACGTTGAGCTAGAAAGCTCGCGATCTGGTCTTGCTCTAACGTTGAGCAGCAGGAGGCTCTTGAACAAATTCTCTTTCTAAAGTATAGTTTCTTCTTCAGGGAGTTGAAGAAGCTAATATTTGCTCTGCTGATTTGATGAAGTTATTATGAAATGAAGTGAAACTGCTATATGGTGTAATAATTGGTAAATCTTAAAAGCCTCAAAAATGTCTAAGGCAGGGTTGCTTGTGTCAGACTCATCTGGAGGGTTTACTCTACATAACTGGCAAGACCGAGGATTTGTGATTCAGCAGGTCTGGAGTAGGGCCAAGGAGTTTGCTTTTCCAGCAAGGTTCCCAGTGCCCTTGACGTTGATGCTGCTAGTCTCAGGAGTACCCTCTGGAGAACCCTGGTCGCAGACATTATTCTGATATGGTTTCATTTCTCAGCTGTCATATGCTCTCTGTGGTTCCTTGTGGGTCTAAAAATCCTGAGATGCTATTTCCAGATATCCTGAGATGAAACTAAAGTGTGCTAAGAGTAATGTGAAAATTGACCAGGAGTATAGGTCTTTAGAAAGGACCTACTACTTGGGAGCTAGAAAGCAGCTGAAAACAAGCTCATAAGTGAGCTCCACCAATCTTGAAGACATTTGATTTTTAAACCTTGTATTTTCTCAGATAATGGGTTAATTTACTTTTCTGGGCTATGGAAGCAGGCAGTATTACGTTTAATCTGAAGCTGGATAGGACGTGTAGGGGGCTCCTGCTGATTGGACCGCCATATGCAAGTTGAATGGGGCAAGTCCTGGGATACCGTAATGAAGAGGAACTTCAGAGGAACACTGTCAGCTTCAAAGCACATTAGCCGTGCTATAAATGGTAATGCAGAGAGCTGGGAAATGGGCCACTACATAGCTATGGAATTCTTTGCCACCAAGCCAATAGCATTCTGGCTAATGGTTGTTAGACTCCACAAAGGGAGGTTAATTCATGAAACAAAGCTGTACTAAGATGGTCGAAAGGAGGTCTGATGGGTTGGGCCAACCTTTGAGACGCCAACGAAGACCGAATCTGCCTACACAGCGAAGGAGTGGGCTGGAGCCCATCACAGTCAGGATGCCTGTAGATCCCTGTTGTGTATCTGGCTTCTCCGGCCCAGCTCCTGTATAGTATATGGACTTGACCAAGCTCCAGAACAATCGGGCCTTTGAGGGCGTGATGGGTCAGCCTAATTGGTCTTTCCCAAGCAGTTGCTCATACTGCTAAATTAAAAAGAAAAGATGGATCAGCTTAAAGCCATTCACATGACTCTGATTAGCTGTCAGGGTCCTACAAAAGCCCAGGCCAGGCAATCCGTGCTCACTGCTTCTGCAGGGTGCAAGGAAGGAGCCGGCCAGCAGCATGGCTCTCGGCTGCCCCCTGCAGGGACGGACGGACATCAGGAGCCTCGTTTGGGCAAAAAGACTCAAGAGAACTGCACGTCTTCGAAAGATCTCTATGCTTGTGGCAGTAAATTTCAAGGCGTGTCTGGCTTTTTAAGGGGCTATCCAGTGGGGGTGATTTAACAAGAAGGCAGGATTTCCAGGAACCAAGTTTAGTGCTTCGACGTACAAGGCATTTGCTGACTTGGGAGAATGGGGAGATTTTGGTCTGGAAGACAAATAAGGGAAGAATCAGGATTGCTTGTCCCCTTCTCTATCATGGGAAGGCTGCAGCATTGCGAGGGTGATGGTAAGATAAAACAAAAACAGAATATACCACCCCCTCACACACACACAACTCTTGTTTTTAAGTAGTTAGTACTGATGTTAGTGGAACTAATGAAAAGCAGATAGGTCACAGCAACATAGAAAATCAATTCTCAAGGTCCTTCTTATGCAGGTTTTTGATAGTAAGGACACTGCTCTCACCTGTTACGTGCGGGTCTCAATGTCATTTTCAAATGGGTTATTCTTTAGAGTAGAAATGAAAACACTTGCCTGGGGTCACGCACAATAATAAAAAGTGACCTCTTTCTCAAAATGGATGCTTTCCATGGCCTTCAGTTTCCAGGCTAAAAGGAGAGACCTTGTATAATTCTCTTCCCTGAGACTTTTTCTGGGTGACAGGAATTACCAGCTGAAAAGGAGATGTGGGCATTACGCATGCATTTATAAATTAATATTGATCACCATTTGGGATATTTTATGACTTCACGGTGACCTCATGTTTGGTCATTTCCTCATGTGTTAGCAGGGCTTGAAACTCATAAACCTGATTATGTAAATACATGTTCACAGACAGATCAAAGACCATGGTTTCTAGTCTACAGCCAAGGAATACACATTTACAACCCATTTCCTCCAGCAACACTTGCAGCAACATTATCTTTAGGAAGTACATGGAGAGGAGCCCTTTACGGGATAGGTTAGAAATTATTTCTAAGTACAAATCCACAAGTTTGCTGTGTCTCTTTGTTGAAGGATGATGAAAGTACGCTTAGCTATTTTGGGTCAAAATGTAGCTATCAGAAATATGGGGGGAGGTGCACAAGCATGAAGGAGAATGGTAATATTTTAGAGGAATAAAAGAAAAATAGTGAGAAGAGGGCAAGTAATCACTTTGGGCCTCAGTGTGCTTGTGTGTAATAATAAATTGGGGTGATATTAACATCTTTCGTGTATTCTACCTTTAACATAATTTTTATTGGGCGCCTGGGTGGCTCAGTTGGTTGAGCAACTGCCTTCGGCTCAGGTCATGATCCTTGAGTTCGGGGATTGAGTCCCACATCGGGCTCCTGGCTCCACGGGGAGTCTGCTTCTTCCTCTAACCTTCTCTCCTCTCATGCTCTCTCTCACATTCTCTGTCTCTCTAATAAATAAATAAAATTAAAAAAAAAAGTCTGTTCCTTGACTTCTAAAAAAAAAACACATAATTTTTATTAGGTGTAAGTATGGATCCCCCAAAGTTTCCATCATAAAATGGGTTTGAGAAAAACCTTGTCAGAGAATCTGAATATTTTTATTTACCACTGGGTTCTTTGGGCTTCATGTACCAGGGAACACTGGGAGTTTCCAAGAGGTGGGTAAGTTTCCCGTATTTTTGGCCATGCAACCTTTCTCTCCATACTACAATAAAACTGTCTATTTTCATTATTGTTGGGGTCTTTTCCAGTCCTAAAATTATATGGGTGCATCATGAAAAGATCGTCTATAAAAAGACACACTATGCAATGAAAAATAGATACAATTAACCATGTTATCTGGGGGACAAGGACTTTCCTTTGCATTTCCACTACATTACAGCAAATTATCATTATTTTCTTTGACTTTCTTTAACATCGCCTTACCAAGATAAAGAAACTTAAGGTAGGAAAAAAGGCACCAGTAAGAAGAGAAATTAGCAGATATTTATATGGCAAAACTATCCAAGAGTGGGCCCCAGCAAACCGCTACTGTTTTTAAAGGCAACACAATATCCAGCCATAAAACCGAAGCTCTCGTCCTCATTTTCCAGCCAGGTAATTCACACAATATGCCAGCGCTGGGCAGGCTCACAGCACTGTATCTGTTTTGTGCCTTCATAATTCAGAGAGAAAATGCGGAACGTCCAAAAGTGAGCCACAAAGATTATTAAGGAATTGGGATGCCTGGGTGGCTCAGTTGGTTAAGCAACTGCCTTCGGCTCAGGTCATGATCCTGGAGTCCTGGGATCGAGTCTCACATCAGGCTCCTAGCTCCACAGGGAGTCTGCTTCTCCCTCTGACCTTCTCCCCTCTCATGCTCTCTCTCACTGTCTCTATCTCAAATAAATAAATAAAATCTTTAACAAAAAAGATTATTAAGGAATTGGAAAACAAGCCCCATTTGAAAAGGTTAAATGAGATGGGATTTTTTTTTTTTTTTGAGCCTGGGAAAGAGTGAGTAGAGGCCAGTTAATAGTGATTCCTAGTACCTGAAGTGGTAGGAAGCCAATGAAAGGGACCAGCTATTCTCTGTTGTCTGTAAAGGAACAGACAAGGAAGGAACAAGAGAAAACGGGCTCATGAGAGAGCTGTGGGGACTCCTCTTAGATGTGCCCAATCATTTTCTTATCTCGTGTTTCCAAATGATGATTGCAGTTACTTACCATTTGATTAAGTCATAAAGGTAGTTTCTGAAGTTACTTTACCAATGAGTAACCAATAATGCTAACCTCTATTAAATTATTTTTATGGGCCATGATCTTTACTGGATACATTATATACGTTAGGTCATTTAATTTTCACATGAACTTTTTCTAAACATATTTTTATCCCCATTTTATGCATTTGGCAAATGAGGCTTATAGGTACTAACTGCCGTCAGTATTTAGCGGAGTTGTTTTCCAAACCTAGTTCTTCATGAGCTTAAAAGTCATTCCCTGTGCGCCATGATATACCATTTCCCCGCTGTCGTACTATTGCCCTGTGTAGATCAATTAATATTTCTCTGAGTTTGCTCCTCAACAATAATATGTAATACAGATTTACCATAATAAGTAGACCAAAGGATATTTAAAGAAGTAGTTTTGCCTTTTTGTCTTGACACAAGGGGACATGATCTTACGCAAGGAGAGCCTACTACAACGGTTTCATGTGGTGCTGGGGGTTGCAGATTGGGTTTTCTGGGGTCTTTGCTACCACCCTTCACCTCGCTGTGACTTTTACTGGTTCTACCACTGAAGACAAAAGGTGAAAGATAGCTGTCTGTCAGAAGCATGGGTCTTGAGAGAAAAGTCTGTAATGAAAGACCCTTGGGTGCTTTATGGAAGTATATAAGAAGGAGAAGAAGTTGCTCAGAAAGATATTATATAAAGTTCCTGAAAGTCAATGTCACCTCCTTGTATGAGGCCTAAGTAAGTAAATTGAAGCTATGAAAAAGAAGTAACAGTGCTATGAAAATTTATATGGGTTTGCATGGCTATATCTGACTGTTTTTGACTTTGAGAGTCTAATTCAGTAAATCAGTAATAAAGAGAGAGGCAGAGACAGAGACACACAAGAGGAAGAAGAAGAGGAGGAGAAAGGGGAGAGAAGAAGAAGAAGAAGAAGAAGAAGAAGAAGAAGAAGAAGAAGAAGAAGAAAGAGGAGGAGGAGGAAGAGGAGGAGGAGGGGGAGAAGGAGAAGAGGAAGAATAAGAAGGAGAAGGAAGAGAAAGAGGGAGAGGAGGGAGGAGGGGAAGGGGAAAGGAAAGGGGAAGAGGAAGAAGAGGAAGGGGAGAAGGAGGAAGAGGAAAAGAGGAAGAGGAGGAAGAGGAAGAGGAAAGGGGGGAGCAACTTTAGAATTGCTATCTAAATTTTCACCATTTCACTATAATTTATATTAAGAAAGTGCTAAGCCCCTAAAGTATACATGTATATGCTGTGGATGAAGTTAAGGAATTTTGGGAATCCATGTAGACTTGGAATGGTCACTGATGTTTGTAATACTTTTATAGTGTTCTGACTACCCTCCTGGGAAGAACCCAGAAGGTCTAGCCGGAGGTGTGCCAGGGGCCTGGGCTCAGAATAAGATGGGCCACCTTGTACGGTGTGCACACGTGTATTCCAAATTCTAGATTGTGTGCACTTCCTCAATCTGCCAGAAATCCAAGTTGGAGATCAAGGCAAATAATGCACGGCAGCTCACCGAATCAGATGCAGGGTGTGAGCTCAGGCAGCCAGTGCCAAAAAACATTATGTGAAGTTATTTGGGTAAAACTGAAAGGGAAAGAGTCTGCAGGAATGGGTGAAGTGCATATATATCAACTGAACTGCTGCAGGCCTGTTCCAACACATCACCTGAGAGAGCTCTACTCAAGTGTTCAGTGGCTTTGAATCCTCATCCATCTGATTTCCTTGGCTTGCCTGTGATTTTCCTAGGGTCTCCTTCATCTTCCTCTTGTCACTTGGAATAAGAATATGCTGAAAATTTGAGTCAACTATCATAATGTTCATCATTACTTTGCTCAATTGGTAACCAGTTTGAAGAAACCCCCAAAACTGCTCTAGATCACTTATTGCTTGTAGGCAGATCGAGCATGCAAATGATATCCAAAATCATCAGTGTCTTTAACAACACCACTTAGCAGAATTACTAACTGTTCCAGATAAGCAGTCTCTTTACTTGTCCTTAGCTGCTACTGAAAATGTGTACAGTTGTGTTAGCCTTCCTCCTCACCCTGGCTACTTTCTCTCTCTCAGCAGATAACTGTCCTTCATCTGATTTTATCTTTAAAAAAATAATAAATATAATAAAATCAAAAATAAAAGATTTTATTAAAAAATAAAAGAGTCTCCTTTGAGATTCTAAATTTGTATTGGCCAGAATCTTAATCTCCTTTGTCTCCAAGGAAGAGTGACGCTCATCCACTCTAGAATGGAACCTTCCATGTCGGCGCTGAGTCCCAAAATGGCCTTTCTCCTCAGGGACCTTGCTCCAGCCACTAACCCCATCTATCCTACATATTCCCTCATCCTCCATTTCTCCTTTCCCTTGGCATACAAACACGATGAAGCCTCACCCATATTTTTAAAAAGACTTCCTCTCTTCCTTGTAGGAACACTCTTTATATCGCCTTCTGTTTGAGCCAAGACTCCAAAAATTATTTCATTGTGTCTACTCTCTTCTCTCTCATTCTCCTCACCTCAGCTCAACACAATCTGTGTTATTTTTCATCCATCTACTGAAACTGTACTCTCTACCATTATCAACATCTTCCTAGATGCCCGATCCAATGGCTAATTTTATTTTTTAAGATTTTATTTATTTATCTGACAGAGAGAGAGATCAGAAGCAGGCAGAGAGGCAGGCAGAGAGAGGGGTGGGGGAGAAGCAGGCTCCCTGCTGAGCAGACAGTCCGATGCAGGCCTCGATCCCAGGACCTTGAGATCATGACCTGAGCCGAAGGCAGAGGCTCAACCCACTGAGCCACCCAGGCACCCCTCCAATGGCTATTTTTAAACTTTATCTGACATGATTTCTCTCTGGTGTTTGACATTCCTTCCTTTTTGGAAACGGGACTTCCCTGAATCTGCTTTCTCATTTGTTTCCAACATCTCAGGCTGTTCTTTCTCAGTCTCTGGTTTCAGGCCCTTTTTTTCTGCTTTCCTCTTAAATTTTAGATCACTTCCAGATTCTTCTTGGTTTCCTTCTTCCTCCTTTTCTTCTTACAGTGTTCTCAATCATCTTTTCTAGTCTCTTGGTATCAGTAACCACAGGGAACTTCCCAGCACCCCTGTTCTCTCTTCTAAACTCTAGAAACATATATCTGATTGCCTATGGATCACCATTTGGGCATTTTACCCATATTTCAAAATCAATAGGCATACTTTAAAACTTAGAGTGTTCTTATATGGGCTCAATGAGAAGAGAAGTGGAGAGAGAGAAGAATATGACCATTCCTAGACCAAAGTTAGAAGTTTGAATAAAGAATATGAGTGTGGATTTGTGATGATTTGGTCTGTGCTGTAAACAAATCAATTATAATCAATTATATTAACTAATATTAATTAATTATAATTAACATTATATAGTATTATAATTAATATAATAAGTAATAATATAATAAGTCCCCAGGTCTGGAAGACATGACGATTGGTGAATTTTGGAAAAAGCATTGAGTGTGGTGGTCTGTTCAGACCTTTTTCTCATCCTCTCCCTCTCTCTTACGTCTGCCTTTCTACAGGATGGGCAATGTCTTACCTGGTCTGCTCCCCTGAAGTCCTGGGGGATAAATTCTATTTAGAGAGAGTAATAAAAACCCCATTAAGGCTGTCTAATCCAGGTTACATTGTTAATTAACTGATAATGTGAAATTGATGTGTTTGATTTCCTCATATCTTTTTTTTTTTAATTTGGAAAGAGAAGAAAGAAGTAGTTATTCACTTCTAAAATGTCAATATATTAGTAATGACAATTCTATCATAAATCAAGTGTGATCAGATATTCTTAAATTTGTGCCTTTGGAATTTTCTCAAGATACATTTCCCTTTATACCTCTTATTGAACCACAAAAACTGATTCTTTATTTTAATCCTCTAACAGGAATAACATTCAAATTCATTTATATGGGGTAGGTAAAAATGTTGATTATATTTTATATATTTATTATATCTTTTTAAAAACTTTTATAACTATATAAGATATTACTTGATAATTAAGCAAAAAGACTCAAATATCTAATATTGTCTATGAAAGGAGTAACATTATCTATCATTAAATTGTTTTTGAAGTATCTTTAATATAACTTAAAAATTAATTGATATGGGAAAGACATCCTTTCTTAATGGATTGAAAGACTTAATATTATCAGGATGGTAATACTCTCCAGGCAATCTACAAATTTGGTGCAATCCCTATCAAAAGCTTAATGGCTTTTTCTACAGAAATGAAAAAGCTGATCTTAAAATTCATATGGAATTGCAATGGAACCTGAAGAACCTAAACAATCTTGATAAAAGGAGAACTCACATTTCCTGGTTTTATAATTTAGTACAAAGCTCTAATAATAATAAAAAAGGTGCGGTACTGGCATAAGGATGGACATATATTCAATGGAATAGAATTGAGAATCCATAATTGAGAAACAGTTGGGCAGTTCCTTGGAAAGTCACAATTGAGAATCCATAATTGAGAATCCAGAATTGAGAATTGAGAATCCATAAGCTCATACATCCATGGCTAAGTAATTTTTTTTAAAAGGTTTGAAGACCATTTTCTGGAGACCAATAGTCTCTTCAATAAATGATCTGGGACAATTGGATATCCAGATGCAAAAGAATGAAGTTGGATTCTTACATTATGCCATATAAAAAAATCAACTCACAGAGGATCTAAGTATAAAAGCAAAAACTATAAAACTATGAGATGAAAACATAGGGGGGAAACTTCATGACCTTGTATTTGACAGTGGTTTCTTAGATATGCAATCAAAAGCACCAGCAACAAAAGAAAGAATAGATAAATTGAATTTCACAAAATTTAAAGTGTTTGTTTTATCAGAAGACACTGTCAAAAGAGTGAAGAGACAGCAAATGGAGTGGAAGAAAATATTTGCAAATCATACATGATAGGTGTTTACTATCCAGATTATACAGAGAACTCTGACAACTCAGCAACAAAATAACAAACGGGCAAAAGACTTGAATACTCATTTCTTCTTAAAAGAAGATATACAATTGGCTACCAAACTCATGCAAAGATGTTCATCATCATCAGTCATTAGAATAAGGCAAATCAATCTGTGTGAGATGCCACTTCACACCTACTGAGGTGACCAGAACAAAGATATTAAAAAGGAAAATGACGAGTGTTGGTGAGAATGTGGAGAAATTATAATCTTCCCGTATTGCTCATGGGAACATGAAATTGAGCAGTTTCTGTGGAAAACAGTTGGGCAGTTCCTTGGAAAGTCACACATAAATTACCACATGATCCCACAATTCCACTCTTAGGTATATAACCCAAAGGTCTTCAATACATGTGTTCAAACACGAAGTTGTACACAAATGTTTGTAGCAGCACTAGTCACAATAGACAAGAGGTGAAACAGCTCAAATGTCCATTGGGATGAGTGGATAAACAATAGTGGTATATCCATACAATGGAATATTATTTAGTCATAAAAAATGGAATTCTGATATAGCTACAAGCATGGATGAACTTTGACAATATTATGCTAATTGAAAGAGGGCAGACACAAGAGGCTACATATTGTGTGATTCTAGTCATGTCAGATATCCAGAATAGGAAAACTGATAGAGACAGAGAGCAGAGTGGTGGTCGCCAAGGGTTGTGGGTGGGGAGGAGGGGAAAGGGGGGGGGGTCCTCAAATGGATACAAAGTTTCCTTTGGGATGAAACTAGTTTGGAATTAAGTAGTGATGGTAATTTCACAGCACTGTGAACATTTTCAGTGCCATTGAATTTATTCTTTAAATTGATTAAAATGATAAATTTTATGTTGTGTATATTTTACCACTATAACAAATTAACGTATATGGAAAGAATTTGATGATTAATTTAACCATATGATGGGCTAACCATATGATGGGCTAATTTTTTTAAGCTGTTAAAGAAATATAATGAAAAGATGCTCAACCACACTTAGGTAATACTGAACTCTTTGGACTGTCATTTCTTATCCATACTATAAGATATAAGTTGTTTTACAGCTCTGAAAGTAGAGAAAATAAAGGTGTGTACAAGGTTCATATCTTGCAATCACAAAAAAAGATGTTATGATATCTGAAAAAGTATGAATTGTCAGACTGTCTTTGAAGTCCTCATGTTTACTTAGCTATTGTTTTAATATTTATACTCTCCTATTGAAATGAAACCTTTAGTGATTTCCTAGGGCAAGGATTATGTATGTATGTTTTGGAAGAAGGAGAGAAAAGGAACTATTCAACAAGATATGCACAGTTTCAAAAACGTAGATTTATAACCAAAAAAGTTTTTGTGTATATGAAAGACCTCTTCTAAGAAATGAATGTTTCACTTTCTTGTAAAAGAAGGCTAAAATGTTTCATACCTTTTATTACACACTGAAAAAATATTTGTTCTGAGTGTTGATTAAATCCAGCATAACATGCATATTTTGGGGGGAAAAACTTTTTTTAATGGACAAACTGGGTACATGTTAATTAGATTTTATCAGCGTGGCTTACTCTCCCCCCAATCATTCTCTTTTAAATTTCCATAACTGTAGGTTCCCAAGCACGAACCCCATCTCGTGCATCCCATGAGCACACAGTATGTTGTATTTTAGTTGCTGTCATGAATGGAGTTTTTAGGAACCATGGCACTCTCACAGAGATGTCTTAAGTATCTCTTTCTTTCTTTCTTTCTTTCTTTTCCTTTCTTTCTTTCTTTCTTTCTTTCTTTCTTTCTTTCTTTCTTTCTTTCTTTCTTTCTTTCTTTCTTTCTTCTTTCTTTTTAAGAGAGAGAGTGCGAGCAATGGATGGAGGGTGGGCAGGAGAGGGAGAGACAGAATCTTAAGCAGACTACCTGCTGAGTGTGGAGTCTGATGCGGGGCTCAATCTCATGACCCCGAGATCATGACCTGGGCCAAAACCAAGAGTCAGGGGCTCAACCGACTGTACCACCCAGATGCTCCATATAGTAATACATATTAAATATATAAATTAAATACAATACATATGTTTTATGATGTGGAAAAAAAAAAGATCTGGTTTCCTCTATACTTTGGGGCAAATGAGAGAATTGTCCCAGTAATAAGGTTTGCTTTAGTCAATGAAATTTGAATCAACATAACTTCTAGATGGAAGCATTTGAGAACCAGTGGGCAATTCTTCATCAGCCCTTTCCACTATAATGGCAATGAGAAATGTTTCAGCTGGTGGAAATTCCATCATCATGACTTCTTATTTGAGAACAACATGAAACTGAGTTTCCATAGAACCAAAATGAACCTTTTGCATTAATGAGTTTTAAACCATTGAGAGTCAGGAACTGTTTGTTACACAGCATAGCCTCTCTTCTACTGATACAATATATTATAGTCTTAGGTTAAACAGTATGTACGATACAACATACAATATGCATGTATTTGTAGATGTACATGAAGTAGTATAATATGATATAAAATAATATATACATATTCCTATATGGTTGAGTCAACGGCAACTTTCTTCTCTCCAATAAATTGGTGTAACCCTATATAGATCTTCCTTAAATTATCATGGGGTTACACCCTGATAAACTTACATTAAGTTGAAAGTATCATAAGTCAAAAATTCATTTAATAGGCTTAACCTACATAGCTTAGCCTAGCCTACTTTAAACTTGTCTGGAACAATTCTATGAGCCTACAGTTGGGAAAAATCATCAGACACAAAGCCTTTTTGATAACAGGTGTTAAATATCTCATGTGATGCACTGAGTACCATACTGAAAGTGAAAAACAGAATGGTTATATGGGTACAAAATGACTATAAGGTATCGGTTGTTCCCTTTCGTGATCACCTGGCTGCCTGGAGGTCGCACCGGCCACTCAGCCTCACAGGGGAGGACCATAGGGCACATCTCTGGTCCTGGCTGGATAAGATCCAAATGCAAAATTCAATGTACAGTTTCTACTGAACGTGCATGGCTTTCACCCCATCATCAAGTCAAAAACCATAAATGGAGCCATTGCAAGTTGGGCCCCCATCTGTGCCAGATTAGGGATGTGTTTGCCCTGGCTGCTGTCTCATCCCACTTCTTTAGTCATCACATTCAGGACCCTTCCCAGCTCTATTTCTGTGCACCAGACTATTTCATACTAATCAGCACTAGACTTTCTACTCCTTGGTATAAAGGCTGACATATGGATTATAGAGTGTTCTCATTCTTTAAGCCTGAAATTTTGGAAATTTAAATCTATAAGTCATATTTTTAGCATTTTATTTAAATTGCCCATAATTGTCTTCTAATTACTGATTGACTAGAAATTGAAAAATCCTGATGTTTTCAAAAAGTCAGTAGAAGAATGCTTCACATGGTCTTTTGGTTGTCTCCTTGGGTTTCGCTATCTTCTGGGGCTTTTTGAGGAAAGTTTCATTGTCATGGAACCATGAGGTTTTCCTTCACTGAAACATCATGGTAATAATTATATATTAACATGTACAATCATATTTTTAAAATGTCTCCTTCAACAATTAGGCTGTCAGTTCTAGGATTATCTGTTTTGTTTACTCCTTTGTCCTCAGAGGCAACACCAGGCCTGTCACATAGTAGGTTTTTAAATAAATATTTATTGATAATGACTGAAGGAACTTTCCAAAGTTGATTTCTTCTCAACTCCGTGTGTGTGTGTGTGTGTGTGTGTGTGTGTGTGTATTTTCCCCTCCCAGGACCACTTTTGTTTACATGAGACTTTAGTGGAAATCTATGGAAGAAAGAATCGTGTGGTTATTGTAAGAGCTCTGTTTTCCCTCCCTCCAACCCACCTGATTTCATCTGGTGCATGATAGCAGCATAATTGAAGAGTGCATGTAGTTCTGAATATAAAGCACATAAAACCACGTAAATCACTTCATTTTTTAGCTTTTTTATGATTGTGATTCATGGAGGTGTTGGTGAGACTGAGTGTCGGGAGGGAGTGTTGCATTTGTAATTAGAAAGGGAAACAGATGTTGAAGACTTCATTTTAAATGATGTTTCCCTTATAATAGTCCTCATTGCTCGCTGATCATTTTCTATTTCACCTATTGAAATTCTCACTGAAAAGATCTGGGACTCTAGATAATGCTCACCATATGAGGGCCTCACTGCAGTGGGGCAACTGAAAATTTTTGATTCATTATGCTTATAAAACAAAACCCCAAAAGATCCCATATGTAAAGGCACAAAAACAGAAACAAATTTTGAAAAAATCTTTTTTGGGGAAGCAAAGTATTGGGCGTATAATCACTTTTGCACACTGACTTTTTGACTCGAAACGATTACAGAATTTACCTAGAGTAACCAACATCCACTTTTCCCAGCTGATCAAAGGGTAGAAGAAAGGAACCTGTGTCCTAAATCAACCTAACCCTGTAACTCTGTTCAGAGATGAACAAGGCCAGAGTAATGAAAAGCACCTCAGCACACCGAGTCATGTGATGGGAAACCTATGCCGTCTCCATTGTGTCGCTGGGTCAGAGTGTGGTCACACACCTGCTCTGATGGGGGTTGAGTGGCATTGATGTACCCCTATTTTTCCGGCACTGATATCTGGGCTGCAGAAAAGATGTAATGCTGCTGATTTTAGTTCAGTTGGGATTTAGAAGAATGGTGTCATTGAATAGGAAGGATATGAAAATGGGCGGTAGGTATCAGAAATAGCTGCAGGCCAATTTATCTCTCCCTCTGCTTCCTGAATCCTTGCTTCCACTCCTTGAATGTGGGGCTGTGTTGCTACGTCTGGCTGAAGTTGGAAGAAAACTTGAAAGATTACAAATGGGTCTAAATGGGGAGACCTGAGAACAAACAGATACATATTTACCACCCAGAATATCATGAGGGCAGGCAATATGTCTATCCCATCCATCCCTCTACCTGAGGCGCCTAACACAGTAAAAGATGGAGGGTAGGGGTTCAATGATTAACTATTAAAAGTCTAACCTCCTAGTAATGTTACTCAATAATAAACAGTCCTGTGTTGGTTGTGAACACTGAGTTAAGTAGACCCAGATTTCAGGCTCAAAAAAGCATTAAAAATATCTAGACCCAAACTCTCAGATACAAATCTGCAGCCCAGCTTCTCTTGCCTTGAGGAAGAAACACTTTTTGGTCTGGTTTCCCCAATGGAAGTGATTGTCCACATCTGAACCTGAACGAGCCAGTCAGCTCCTTCTTCAAACAGAATGCTTCTCTTAGGAAGAAATAAACATCAGGCAGTTAGCAAATGGAACTGCACACGAGATAGGAAATTCAGGTAATGAGTTACAGAGATGCATTGAACGAATCTGCTTTGATGTGACGTTGGAGTGCTGGTGGCAATAATATGGTGGCCAAGCCCATTTGATAAAGTCCATGGAAAAACAAATTTAAACTTCTTGTGTAACAGCCTGCATAGATGTGTGTGTGCACACATCACTCTTTGATCAGTTAATGGAATCCCCACTGAAACACATTTTCAATCCCCAAATGGCTGTTAGTCAAGTTTTTCAACTTTTGCTTTGCATTCTTTCGCAGGGCCCCTTCTTCACTCTACTTCAAAGAGAGGTGTGTGTTTATTGTCCCTATCGTGCACAGAAGAAGACCAAAGAGTTTTGGAGTGGAGCCTTGCAAATTTGCCCAGAATATATATCAGCATAGGAAAAGGATTATGTGCAAGAGCAGACCTGTGAAATGTCATTCATTGAAAGGGAGATGGTCTCCATTAGAGAAAATATATCCACAGAGTTGTCTATCCATAGAGATGAGCATTGTTCTTCCATTTATCAGATGATTCAATTAATCAGCACTCCAATGATGGCTTTGCTTTATTTCTATAAATGAACTTGAAGAATAAATCCTGCTGTAAGCTGCTGTAAGCACAATATTCCAGCACAAACCACATGAAGCGGAGCCAACTTTGTAATATACCAAGGCTTCTTCAAATTAGAGTCTGAGCTCACTCTTCGCAGATGTTGTCCCTGTCACCTTACTAATATTTAAATGCTCCAACAGTAACTTTGAGCAGCTAAGATTAAGGATCCAGCACAGCGGTACTACTGGCTGTTGGAGGAAGATGGTAAAGCCCAAGGTCCTGGTCTCCCAAATCCCACCTTTGAGCAAACAGAATGAGTGTCAAGAGAAACAGGAGACTTGTCACTGGGGTCTGAGGAGAAAACTGCGCGTACACATATCACTCAGGAAGAAAGAGTAGAATTGAGTTATTATTCAGGGATGTTTTGCTCCTCATCTGAATTTTTGAATAATCATGATCCACTTTGGAGAGGCGGTGTCATTTTCGCACGAGACAATCTGGTGTCTGCCCTGCTTGTTTCCCCTTGGGGGGTCAACGGCTCTCCACGACCGTCTGCGCTGCTGTGCGGGGTACGCGTGTGGCGCGGCGGCCGGGCCTCTGCGGGTGATGGTTTCCAGGTGTTAGCCTACAGGAACTCGCCGAAAGTCAATGCAAACGTCAGAGCTCGGGACGTTCAGCTGCAAAAAGCCTCGCAGGCAAGGTCATGGTTTCGGTACCTACAGCAGAAACTAACGAGAAACTCTCAAAGCAGTGTCCACGCTGTCCCAGAGGGACACCAGACACGTCTGCTGTGCTGTGGGAAACATTTCACACGCATAAAATGCCCGCGGCTCCGCGAGGCAAGAAAAGGAGCGTTTCAAGTGCACGTTTGAAGGAAACAAAACCACCTCTTGAATGTTGTCCACATGCGACAGGTAAATAAGGCTTTTCTAAGTGAAGGCCCCTTTGTTTCTTGGCAACTAGGCATTTATTCCTTCATGCTCAGTGACAAGAAATTTCCCCCTTCCAAAATTCAAGCCGTCTGCGCTATTAGCAACATAATCAATCCTAGTCAATAAATCACCCCACCCAATGTTCTTGACAACACAAATTCTGTAGTGTGTTAAAACATTATAATAAATGACAACATGGTATGATCTATGAGGCCTCTTAGCACTATCCACTTCATCCAGCTGGGAAAATTATGGTCTCCAAAATCTTCACAATTTGGGGCACTTATGTTTGCTGAACAGACATCTAAAAATGTGTCAATTTTGCGGGATTTTAAAACCACTCACCCACAGACGAAGCCCTCAGCTTCTCTTGAGAGAAGACTTTGGGATCAAAATGTCTTTTTAAATTCTCTCTACGGCCAAGTAGTCAGAGAGTTAATAAAAATCAACAATCTGGAAGCTGGTTAATAATGCAAAATAATTTCTTACAGTAGCAAATAAAAAAGTATGTTTGGCACGGCTTCCTTTGTATGTTCTGTTTCTTAAGGTTACGTCTTACAAATGCGCTCTGCTGTCCTTTGCTGTGAAAATATATATAATGGCTTGCAAATATTAAGCCATTAATATCCTCTGTGTCCTTAGGGAAGACAAGCTGAGAGCATTCTATTTCAAAAATCCAGAATCAGCATACTAGGCTGCATCCACCACCCTCCAATGGCCACGATGATAAAGTATCATGTGTACAATTGCACTGAATGACTCATTATGAATCGTCTTAATTATTTCTTCTCCAGGTAACTGTTCTTGAGAATCTATCAAACATCTGTAATAAAAATAATGCCTGGTGATTCCCAATGCCAGAAATGAGATCCCAGGTACACTTATGAAAAGCCCCCAGGAAAACTTATGGATTAACTCTTATCAGTAATAGAGGAGCTATGAAATATTTAAAAGGGAGATATAAATAGGTACCTGTGAACCATCTCTAGGCACATAATATAATAGATAGCTTGAAGATTTGTTTGAGTCCAACTCTGGCATTTCCCCTGCCATAGTGACAGTTAGTGTCAATTACGTTGTACAGGTATGCCGCATCAAGAAAACATTATTCAAGAGAGGCTAAAGCCCAACTAGTGCAAGATGTTAAAATAACAAACTATTGGGGGAGAAAATGTCAAAACTAGAAAATAGGGCACGGATGGTGAAGCTGAAAGGAAGTTCTGTTTTGATGCAAGACTAGAAGATATTTACATGCTGAAATCGATGTCACTCATATGTCATGTATTATTTATTGTCTAGGTATACACAAACACACAGGGTCATCGACAAGAAAACCATTTTGACAGTTCAGAGCACTCAAGTTCAGTGCATCCTTCTAGAGATTTTTCTCCTGAGTGACTGTCTAACCGAAAACATCTTCAGAGGATGTTACTGAGAATAGCCTGCTTGATAAATCCATCATCACGTGTCCGTCAGTCCATCATTCAATCAATCAATCAATCAGAGCTAGATATTCTCCTAAACAATCTCTCCAGGGCTTCTGTATTTCATCAACCGTGAAATAAAAAAAAAAAATTACAAATGGAGATTTGACACAGAAATGCTAACTTTTTTTTTCCAAGCAGGAATTTAAATAATGGAAACTACTATTACCAGGTGCTATTACTAGTACTCAATAAATAAATTGTATTTTAACACCAAAAGAGAAATATGGATATATTTCAGATTAAAGCATAGTACTAAGAATGAAGAGTTGGGACCTTACACTTATATGTCTACCCATGCGCACACACAGACTTACATACAAACCTACCTACATACACACACACAACTGTTCTTTTATGGATTCTAAACCACCAATCATTGTTTATATTGTCAGAATTTGGTAGATTGGGGATGAGGCTCTGACATAATCCCAATCTGAAATAGTCCCCTACATGCCCATTGGGTGATAATGGGAGATATTTTCCAATCATAGTTCAAACCTAAAACATCGGCTAAAAAAGAATCTTGGGTTTTGATATAATGTGCCAATTAAGTTACTGCCTCTCAGCTCCAAACCTGCCCTTCTACCCATCGTGAGTGCCCATGCTGGGGCTCTGCAAACCGCGTTTCTGCAGTGATAGCTTGAGCAGCCCATAGGGGGCGTTAAGAGAAGACACAAGGCTACAGAAAAAAGACCCATTTGTGTCTTCCTCTCTGTGTCCCCTAAGCGTCCTGCGGGCTGCTGAGGACTCTCCCTGAGCATCACCCCAGCAATGCTTCCTCACCTGGCGAGCGGCTGTTTATCCAATTGGATCTGGTGTGCAATTTTTCCAATACTTGCAGAACCAACTTCATCATGCCTCTCCCCGCCTCAGGGGTCTGGCTCCACTCTTGTAAGGGGAGGCCCCTTTTGTAAGTTTCCAAATTCTAACGATCCAATCTTGTCTTTTGTTCTCTCAGTCTACCGGAAGCTCCTTCTTGCAGCTACTATCGCAATGATACCTTAAAGCAGGGCTTGTCAAACTATAGCTTGCTTGCTCTCCTGCTTGCTAATTGCTTTGTAAATAAAGTTTTATTGGGACACACTCAGGCTCACTCCTTATATCCCAAGCTGTTGCATATTTGTTTCTGGGTCGAGTCCAGTAGTTGTGATGACCCGCAAAACTCAAAATATTTAATCTGGCCCTTGATAGAAAACATTTGCTGGTTTCTGACTCAGAGTTCCCTTTTTACCCTTTCAGTTAGCAAGTTAATAACCTTATATCTGATTGTTTTTTAAAAAACGTTAAATTCTCTTTGTTCAGATAACTGGGTGAGACATTTTCAAATTAACAAGATACTGGTGAGTAAGAGAGCTGGAAAACAGACAAGGGAAGGGGGAAAGGCAAAGAAAACAATCGTAGGTTAGCAAGACCTCCCCAAAGAAGCCAGCAAATCACTAGACTCTGGAATTACCACATTCCTAGTGCTAAAGGAAACAAAATGGAAAAGTTTTGTACCAGGGAGAAATGATAAATGGTCAAGAGAAACTTTTTAATTGCACATACTAAAATCAGATAAACCTGCAGCAAGAATATTTATGAACAAGTACCATTGCCATGGAGACAGATCCCAACAACAGATCAAGAGAACAACTTTAAAACCGAACTATATTTCAATGAAAGTGAACTGAAGGCCTATTTAGCATTTTCCTTCACTCTGCTTTAATAATTTTAAATAGATCTTATGAAAGTTGGAATTATGGGCTCAGATTACATTTCCATACAATTCTGCATTCCTTTTCTTTATATAGCACTTTTTCTTTGGCTACAAAAATAAATAAATAAATAAATAAATAAATAAATAAATAAATAAAAAGCTATACAAGGATGAGAAGAGAAATATAGCTATCTACTCATTATTTTTATTCCATCTTTGGACGGGAGCCCATTAAGAATATAACTAGTGGGAATATAGTTTAAACATGCTATTCCATTAGGCAACTTATTTTTGGCTACTTATTAAGAAGTGTTGCCTAATGTACTGTTTTAATGACTAAATCAGGTTTTTCCTACCTGATACACAAGGAAAGACTTCTGGGCTTTCAAGAGTAAATGTCAGTCACTACAGAGAGATACCAATTTTGTCTACCATTTCTGGGGATTTCATTCACAACAGCTCTTTTTATTAGAAATCATTTTTGTAGGACATTAAAACCTCATTAATATTCTTGACCCCTGAATATTAGGAGAGCCAGCTAGCCTATCCAGATTTTCCACCAGAATTTGTAGTTGAGTCTATATTTTTAAGAGGATGTTATTTTACACACACACACACACACACACATACACACACACGTGCACACAAACACGGTGTGTATGCACATGTAATTGTCAATGGAAAACAACTATCCCTCTTTACTCCGATGTCTCTTAATATGTGCCTAATGTAAATTGATAACTGCTTTGTTTTTGGCTGCTACGGTCTTTTTGAAAAATACATGTATATTATAGGAATCTGCAAAGAAGGAAAACCCAACAATCGAGGGTAACTTTGAACATGCCCTTGGCATTTAGACAATTGAAAAACTCTCTGATTTAATGACAGTAAAATTCCAGAGACAACATTTCATATGGTATCCTTTTCTCTATCAAGGCTGCCTCTGTATCAGGGCCTTGCCAACCATGAATGGTAGCCCAAATTGGAGCCACTGCCTGCTTTTGTAAATAAAGTTTTATTGGGACACAACCAGACCCATTTATTTACATACTATCATGACTGCTTTCATTATGAGAGTAGATAAAAGTAGCTGTAACAGAGACTATTAGGTTTTCAAAGGCTGAAATATTTACCATCTTGCCTTTCACAAGAAAAGTTTGCTAAACCTAAACCGTACAAACCTGGTGTTTGTAATTACATTACTTGATCTCAGACTTCATCTTGTTTTCTTTCATTAGTGTTTGGAGAACCAAAGTCTGGAAAATATGAATGTATGGCTTCCCAAGTGTCAACATTTCTAAAATGAATTTATTCCCTTTCATCCCATCTCTGATATCCTTCTTCGGGCTGTTTTTCGCATTTAAGCAGACTCCTTCCCTCCTTCTCTATCATCATCTGTACTCCTTGGTGAGCATGTCTTTCCCCTTCCACTCCTCATGCATCTTCTTGTTCTCTCCATTCAGAATGGCACAATTTCAGTTCCTTTCCTAGACTAGTGAAATAACCTCTAATACACTCTACCTTGTTCAGTCCATCGCCTCATTATCATTGGGCCAGTCTTGCCACAATGCAAATCAAGTGTGTCCTTCTCTAGACGCTAACCCTTTATTGCTTTTGGCGTCAGAGTAGTTCTTAACCTTGCTATCATAGGACATTGGTACGAAGACAGCTGTTCTACATTCATCTGATCTAGACAGATGGCTAAATCTCACTAGAATGAAAGAACTGAATTTTGAGGTGATTTTTTGATGAAGAAAACAAAGGATTCTGTTATCCTTCTGTTTACCTTGACTCCTTAGGATTCAAACACATGTTTCCTAAGAAGGAAAAAATGGAATGAAGCCTCAGTTAGTTTACCTGTAATTATGCTTTAATATGGATGTCCCCTGGAAGGGTGGGGCCCTTGGGGATTCTCCTAATAGGAATCCGTGACCTACAGGATGGGCCTTCGAATCTTAGCCTGTACTGATTGGGCACAGGGTAAGCCTCTCTATGGGAGCTCCCATCAATTTGTCACATAGTCCTTGTGGCTGTGATGATGACCTGTCCCTGGTTTTGGCTGTCCTTTAGTTTCTGTCACCTCTGTACACTCGGCATACTCTTTCCTCAGCTTTCAATGCCCTTCCTCGTCTTCATGCTTGATGTACTCCTATTTATTCTTCAAGACTTGGCTCGAATAATTCCTATTCAAGGGGAGCCCTTGCTGACCTATCCAGGCAGACTTATACATATCCTTCCCTGTTCTCCCCAAACGTCATGTTCACACTTTATGCCAGATGTTTCCCTCACCACCTGTGTGCACAATCTTCAATTACTATATTGTGAGGATTTCAACTGTGTTTGTTTTCTTTCTTCTTTACGTCTCCAGTGCCTGGGACCACACCTGTCATGTAGTGGGTGTCAAAGAATTATTTGTTAAGTGATTGGATCTATTTTTTTTAAATCAGAAAACGTTGGTGTTTACTGCTGGACCTCTGCCTTAGCTTTTCCTCCCAAAGAGTAAGACAGGGAAGAGATTTTACTCACACCTCAGAGTTAGGAGTTGAATGCCATCTATATTGCTCAAAGCACTAATAGGCGAAGAATCTTAACTCAAAACCAGTGAATTTGCAAATGATGTGATTTCAGATGTCAGTAGAAGATTTGGGGGGTAAAGGCATTCCTCACATCATTTGCATTGAACTGTATCTTCTACTGACTGGGAGGTCCCATTGTCTCTTTGGTATGGATAGTGTCGACAATCGAGAAAGATTCCTGGAGAATGCCAGGTAAGGTTACCTCAGCGTATTTCTATGAACTCTGAGAAGGGTTTTTCAAGAAGAGTTTGGGAGGCTGTCTAAAATAAAACACACCACCTTCCTCTTAATCCTGCATGCTCCAGCTCCTGAAAATAGAATACTTAAAAAACATATAACCAATTTCAAGCCAGTACTTTTAACTTTCAGGATTGTTTTTAATAAGAGGTGGTTTTGTTTCATTTTGTTTTGTTTTGTTTTTGTTTTATTCTATATAGGGTTCTTGGGTGAACCAATTGAAAAAGTCCAAACATCATGCAGTTCACATACTTCAATATTATATAATGATTTTTTTCTTTAAATTTTTAAACTGAATTGATGGACTGTATTTTTTTCTCAGGAAGTCACGGGGTTTAATTAGAGCTCAGGACCTAGTAACAATGAAATAGGAGTTTTTCACCTTGGAGTCCTTGTTTAAAAAATGGGAAAAAATCCATTATAGAAGGAGTTGAAGAAATTTACCTTGAGATAATTCAATCTGAACATGAATTGTGAGTGAGAAGTTGATTTCTGGGGTTTCAGTAATGGCACAGGAAATAATCAAACTTGATCAGTGACAAGAAACTGTGAAACTGGCAATGATAATGGGGCTATTTTGCCCTCAAAAGTTTTCCTGAAAACATAGGGTAATGCCATTAGTGCTGAATTTCCCCACCTGTAGCAAAACCATTTCCTTAGGGCAGAGTCAACGTGAATAGAAACCACAGTGTGATGAAGAAAAAGTCTGGGATGATTTATGTGTGTGGTCTGGCTTGAAAGTGGGTGGCAGAGGTAAGGGAAAAAAAAATTAATGACCTTTCCAGGGCTCCTTTATTCCTCTAGTTCTATAGAAAGAGCTGTGTGTTCCATGGAACTGCAGTGATAAAACGAGGGCTAAAAAAAAAAGGGGGGGGATTATTATTATTAAAATATTCTCATAGACGTGGACAAAATGTGAGACTCAGTGGCATGCATGATCTCCACTGGAATAATGCCTATTGCGTATATTGACAGATAGATGGGAAAACAAGATAAAGAAAGCCAACTTCTGGGAGTATTTACAAAATCCAACAGTTGGAAAATAACCCAATCAGTAAAGCTAATTTATTTTATTTAGTAAATGTTTACTTAGGTCTTACTGTGTGTCTCGCATTCTTGTGAGTGCTTTATGACTACCAACTCCTTTAATCCTATGTGGAAGGTACTATCGTCGTCCTCATTTTACTGGGGCACAGAGATGTGAAGTAAATGATAGAGGAGCACACAGCTAGCAAGCAGTGAGGCCAGGATTCAAACCAGGAGTGTCTTCACCTCGTGGAGAATGCAATTCCCAGGAGAGGAAAGGAGTGGGATATCCTGGGAATGCCCAGCATAAATTGTGCACAGTGTTGACATTAATTAAAGCAGCACAGGATTGTTTCCAGCACTAGAACATTGGCTGTGGCTCCTCACTTCCTCTCCACTTGCTACCCACTGCCAATTCTTCTCCAGGGCAAAGGACATAAAGGGAAAAAGGTAGAAAGAAGCAACAGCAAAGGGATCCAGATAATCTGGTGAGATTTTTCTTGATTGAGATACTACCTAGTAGGGTGGTGGCTCTTCCAATAGCGTTGAAATGAGAGCTGGTTTTCATGGTTCACAAAAGGTTTTTTTTACTTTTTCCTGTTGTTGTTTGAGAATCTGCAACTGCCCTTAAACCTTGATCTCACCACAGATCCAGGGAAATGAGAGATGATGATTACTCCTAGCTAAGTCTGTATATGATTAAAGTACTACATGAATCTCTTAATGATCTATTCACAGGTCTGTAAAATTCTCTGTCATATAGGACAAGGGTAACTTCCTTCAAAGTCAACTGGAATTAATTGAGTGTGTTCTGTGTGTATGTGAGGAGAAAACCCATATGATTCCACCAACATTATCCAGGCCACCACTGAAGTAATACCTTTGTCAGCAACCCAGACACCCCTCTTCTTTGCCCTTCTGCAACTGATCTGACATTTTGTACACCAGTTTTGGGGAAACTGAGTTGCTAAACTTAACATAGGATGGACCCCACTTCAAAGCCTCCCTTGAACCTGAAGGACGGTTGGCAATTCTTGTCTCGGGCAGGGCCCTAGTGTGTCCCATTTTTGAGCCATTTTGGTCTGTAGAGTCAGCTGGCCTGGAACTCAGCACCACTGAGAGTTGGGTCTTTCTTGTTCCTTGTCTCTGTAGATACTTCACCTTTTGGATCAGCAATGTATTGAATAAAACATTCAGAACGGCCACCGAAATATGCAGCTAAATAGACAGCAAAGCTGTGGAATAGGGCGACTGAGTTTCCACCACAAAGTCAGAATGATTTCTTAAGCAAGACATGGGAGAAGGACCTTGAAAAGGAATATGCCTGCTGCCATTTTCATGAGGTAGAGACAACCAGTGGAAAACCTGTGTCCTTGACTCTATTAAAGTAGACTTCTTCGAGGTCCAGTTAATGGGACAGTGTCTCTGAAGACTTACTTATCATGCCAGCTTGGATTGATCTCTATCCTGCGATGAGGGATAGAGATCAAGGGCTAGAAGTGTGCAGTTACAGCATACAAAATTGTAGGGTGTGTCACTGTGTGTGTGTGTGTGTGTGTGTGTGTGTGTGACAATTCCCCTGAGAACAAGTAAAATATTGTATATAACTTATCTGTTAAGCCTAATGCTTATTACATTTAAGACCTAAATACACATTCATCAAATACTTGATTCATCTACAAAGCTCGTCACGTCATGGTTTTTGGCCCATACATGTACCAACACACTCAGCGATCACATTTAAACTGTTTCTCTGGGTCAGACCAATGGTTCATGTTGCCTCCTTGTCTCATTTGTAAAAAGAAGATATTTAGAGAGTATAAAAGCATAAAGGCAGTCTCTTGCTTTTGATTCAGAGAGAATCACATCTTTAAAAATAAAGATGGTCCAGGAGAGTTAGTTACCCTATCTTACACCGCTTTGTAGCTCTGAAGAATTAAACCAAAGGTGTCTAAATATAAACCCTTTAGATCATTAAAGATAAAACATCAAAAGACACTAGAAATTCCTATAGATCATTAAAAATATAACATTAAAAGACACTAGAAATTTCTAATATTCTCCAATCTCTCTCTCTCTCTCCCTCTCTCTCTCTCTCTCTCTTGCCCCTTTTTCAGAGTGGTTAATAAATCTCTTGGCTGCACAGTGTAGTGATCTTTAGGGCTCACAGACTTGAATTTCCATTTCGATTTTCCCACTTCCCAGCTGTCTGAACCTAGTAGGCTACTTAATCAGAGGCTCGGCTCTTATATCTGCAAATTTGGTATAAAATGATTTAGCAAGTACATTATAAGGAACAATAAATGTATATCTGATAATTCTTCTATATTCCTTAACACGTAGAAATGCACTAACTATCAGTTTTCTTTCCCTTTTCAGTTGTGAATGGTTAAGTAGTAGCTCTAATCTCTAAAACAGTTAGGGCCTGATTTAAACCATCTGGAAACCCACTCTGGAAAACCTGTCCTGAACAAGAACACGTTGAAGAGACCCAAGGACAAGAGCCAGGCCCCCGTTCGCTCTTCCCTCGCACTCCTAGTTTCTTTGATAATTGAGAGGCTGTGATCTTTGTCCTGAAAGGCAGGAAGTTTGTACATCTGCTGTACTTTGTACCCAGTCTTTATTGGATTACCTGGCATTATTTAAATAAACAAGAACATACCGAACACATCCTCCCCATTGAGCACAAAGCCAACTGAGTCACAATATCATTTCTTTGCATCTTGACACACCTTTAGGGAGATCAAACACTGAACAATCTCTCGCAGCTGCAAGTCCCTAAGTAGAGCTGATTCTTAGGGTGTGGCCATTGTTGTGGTGTCTCAGAGACTTCTGGTTGAATCAAAACTTCTTACAGGCTAATGCAAGAATTCATGCCAATGAATGATCTGACCCCAGCTCAGTGACCACTTGCAAATGTATGTTTTATGTATTTGCTAGTGTACAATTATTATACATCATAATGTATAAAATAATGTAGGATATTACATAACATAATATACAATAGGGCATAATGAATATAATATATGGCAATATATTTTAAATGTATTTTTATATGTGTATTTGTTTGTAAACATATATACACACTTTTTTGGAGTAATGTGTATCCCTGGAAACTGAATGATAATATTAAAAGACCTCACATGGGAAGCCTGGGTGGCTGAGTTGGTTGAATATCTGACTCTTGATTTTGGCTCAGATCATGATCTCAAGGTGGTGAGATCGAGCCCAACATTGGGCTCCATGGTCAGCAGAAGGTCTGGTTAGGATTCTCTTGCTCCCTCTGCCCCTCCCCTCTCTCCCAAATAAATAAATATATATATTTTTAAAGATCTCATGTAGTACTGTGGTTTTATCAGAACACTCTCGGCCTGCATAGTGCTTCCCTACATTAGAACACAAGTAAGATCTGATTTTTCTCTTTCTTAACCTTTCTTATTTCAGTCTATCATCAAGTTTTGTGGGTTCTGTCTGCAAAATGTATCTCTCATCAACATGACCACCACTCTGGTTGAGGCTTTCGTTTCTCGCCTAGCCTATTGCAATGGAGTTCCATTGGGATTTCTTGCTTCCCATTCCTGATTCTCTTCAACCTATTTTTCAATTGTACAAGGATCTTTTCAAAAGATAAACCAGTTAAACATAAGCAGGTTCCCAGTTACTTGATCCACGTAAGAGAATTCTCTGTCCTCAACCACAAACATGGGTCTGCAGACATCTCAACAGCTGGCATGCACAAAGCAGAGCTGGGATGGAATCCAGCCCTTCCTCATCATCCAAGGCGGACTTGGCATGCTGGCTGGGATATTTACAGTTATAGTCTAGAAACACTGTAATCCCTCGAAATTATCCTCGTGACCAGTAGCTGTCACTCTCCATCCCCCCTCTGACCTGTTAGCCTTATGCCAAAACTAATCTACTTTCTATTTTCTGTCTCTATAGGTTGGAGATAAACTGAGTCATATAGTACATGGTGTTTTCGTGATGGGTTTCTCTCACTTACTGTAGTTTTCAAGGTTCATCCATGTCATGGTATGTATCAATACTTCATGCCTATTTTTTTGCCAAATAATATTCCATTCCATAGCTATACCCTATATTATCTGTCCATTCTGCAGTTGATGGACACTTGGATTGTCTCCACTTTTGGGTTATTATAATAATGCTGCTGTGGACATTTGTGTACCTAACTTTTCTGTGCACATAGGTCTTCAGTTCTCTTGGATGCATATCTAGGAATAAAATTGCTGGATCGGGTGGAGGAGCAAGATGGCGGAGGAGGAGGAGGTTAAGATAGAGTCGGATCCCAGAAGTTCATCTAGATAGTCAGAAAGTCATTCTAAAAGCCCGCATACTCAACAGGAGAGAGAGGAGAGGAAGAACTGCAATTCTAGGAGCAGAAAATCGACCACTTTCCGAAAGGTAGGATGTGTGGAAAAAGTGAATCCAAAGCGACGGGAAGAGAGACGGGGGGGTGGGGGGGGGGAGAGGGGCCGGCTCCCTGCAGCCGCAGAGCCGTGGAGCACAAAATCGGAACTTTTAGAGTCTGCTCCGCTGAGGGACATCCCTCCAGAGGCTAGGCCGGAGGTTTAGCCCTCGCGGGAACGGAGTGGTTTCAGGTCCCGCAAGGTTACAAAGAGACGGGGGTGTCTGAGTGCGGCAGAGCTCCCAGGTATTGGGGCGGAGAAGCCGGCGGCAGAGAAGGAGCCGCGCAGTACGCTATCAGCTCCGGCTTACCTTATACCATGATCTGAGGCACAAACTGGCCGCGGCTCTTCGAGCAGGGACCCTGTAGAAGGCAGCTCCGGAGAGAACCCCTCCTTCCTCCAGGAGGAGCCGTGCGGGAGGGCGCAGCAGGAATCTGCTGGGTTTGGAGACTCCAGACGGGGCGGCGCCAGAGATAGAGGTGCTTCATCAGGGGCAGCTGAGCTCGGAGCCTGGACGGGACCTGGGAGACGGGAGTGATTGACTGCCTTCCTCCGAGGGCGCGCTGAGGAGCAACGACCGCTTGGCTCCTCGGCCGGAGACTGGGAGCCGCCATTTGCATTCCCAGCCTCCAGGGCGTTATGGAAAGCGCTCAGGGAACAAAGACTCTGGAGAGCGAACCTGAGCGAATTGCTTGGCCTGTCCCCGGCAAGGGCGGGGCCATTCCTCCTCGGGCAAAGACATTTGAGAACCAAGTTCAAAAGGCCCCTCCCCCAGAAGATCAGTGAGAATATCCAGCCAACACCAAGTTCATCAGTCAGTGAAAACTGAGGAACTCCAGAGTATTTTTCTCTCTCACTCATCTATTCTTATCTCAATAAAATGACAAGGCAGAAAAACTCACCACAAAAAAAGAACAAGAGACAGTACTGATGGCTGGAGACCTAGTAATACGGACATTAGTAGTATGTCAGAAATAGAGTTCAAAATGACAGTTATCAAGGTGCTAGCTGGGCTCAAAAAAAGCATGGAAGAGATTAAAGAATCCCTTTCTGGAGAAATAAAATCCCTTTCTGGAGAAATAAAAGAAGTAAAATCTAACCACGTTGAAATCAAAAAAGCTATTAATGAGATACAATAAAAAATGGAGGCTCTTTTTTTTTTTTTTAAAGATTTTATTTATTTATTTGATAGAGAGAGAGAGAGAGAGAGAGGGAGAGGTCACAAGTAGGCATAGAGCCTGGGCAGAGAGAGAAGTGGAAGCAGGCTCCCTGCTAAGCAGGAAGCCTGATGTGGGGCTCGATCCCAGGACCCTGAGACCATGACCTGAGCCGAAGGCAGAGGCTTAACCCACTGAGCCACCCAGGCGCCCCCAAAATGGAGGCTCCTGCTGCTAGAATAAATGAAGCAGAAGAAATAATTAGTGATATAGAAGACCAAATGACAGAGAATAAAGAAGCTGAGAAAAAAAAGAGACAAACAACTACTGGACCACGAGGGAAGAATTCGAGAGATAAATGATACCATAAGATGCAACAATATTAGAATAATTGGGATCCCAGAAGAAGAAGAGAGAAAGGGGCAGAAGGTATATTGAAGCAAATTATTGTAGAGAATTTCCCTAATCTGGTGAAGGGAACAAGCATCAAAATCCAGGAGGCACAGAGAACCCCCCTCAAAATCAATAAAAGTAGCTGTACACCCCATCATCTAATAGTAAAACTTACAAGTCTTAGTGACAAAGAGAAAATCCTGAAAGCAGCTCGGGACAAGAAGTCTATAACATGGAAAGGCAGAAATGTTAGATTGGCAGCAGACTTATCCACAGAGACCTGGCAGGCCAGAAAGGACTGCCATGATATATTCAGAGCACTAAACGAGAAAAATATGCAGCCAAGAATACTATATCCAGCTAGGCTGTCACTGAAAATAGATGGAGAGATAAAAAGCTTCCAGGACAAACAAAAACTAAAGGAATTTGCAAACACCAAACCAGCCCTATA
>CM052802.1:125565518-125672275 GCA_028533885.1 Nasua narica
ATTGAAAGGGGTCCTCTAAGCAAAGAGAGAGCCTAAAAGGAACATAGACCAGAAAGGAACAGAGACAATATATAGTTAACAGTCACCTTACAGGCAATACAATGGCACTAAATTCATATCTGTCAATAGTTATCCTGAATGTAAATGGGTTAAATGCCCCAATCAAAAGACACAGAGTATCAGAGTGAATAAAAAACAAAAACAAAACACAAGACCCATCGATATGCTGTTTACAAGAAACTCATCTTAGACCCAAAGACACCTCCAGCTTTAAAGTGAGGGTGTGGAAAACAATTTACCATGCTAATGGACATCAAAAGAAAGCTGGGGTGTCAATCCTTATATCAGATAAATTAGAGATCATAGGTTAACATTATGCTTAACTTTTGAGTAGCTGCCAATTTTTCCCCAAATGGACTGCACGATTTTACATTTCCACCTGCAATGTTATGAGGGCTCCAATTTCTTCACATCTCATCCAACGCTTTGTATTGAAGTTCTAGTGGCTGTAGAGTCATAGCTCCTTTTAATCTTTCCCTTCTCAAAAGGAAAAGTGAGTAGTTACCCTTTGTTCTGCCATGTGCAGCCCAAACTGTCATCAATGACAATGGGCTAGTGGGTGAATTAGGATAAAGAGACTCCTAGTAGGGGTTGGTGGTTCACCCCCATCAAGAACTGAAGTGATTGCATGGAAATCACCATACATGTATGGCTTTCTTTACAAGTATTAAGAAGGCAGCAGAACCTGATGTTTGGATGAGCCCTGGGATTCTTCTTGGTGTGTACATGGAATGCCGGGATCTATGGCTTTAAGCAGGCATGTATCTGGGACCCTCATTATGAGAAGAACGACTCATCGAAGGACAGAAAGCAAAGCAACTTCATTAATTCCTTCCTGCTCCCTTGCTGTATTCAGAAAAGCTGCTCATTTCATGGACCGCTGTGAAATGAAGGTGCCCAGAAACCAAACCATCCTAGAGCAAATATTCAGAGTGACAGGCTGAGGTAAAGGCTTCCACTCAAAAATCCTGGCCACTCTTGCATCATGGGTTCCATATTAGGCTGAGACTGATAGTGGTCAGGGACACCAACAATTGACATGTTGCTCCATCTAGGGATAGTGTTCCAGGCATGATGGGCTCTTTCATCAAAAAGTTAAATTAGGGGTGTCTGGGTGGCTCAGTGGGTTAAAGCCCCTGCCTTCGGCTCAGGTCATGATCTCAGGGTCCTGGGATTGAGCCCTGCATCGGGCTCTCTGCTCATCGGGGAGCCTGCTTCCCCCACCCCCCGCCTGCCTCTCTGCCTACTTGTGATCTATCTCTCTCTTAATAAACAAACAAACAAACAAATAAATAAATAAAATCTTTAAAAAAAGTTAAATTAGTGCCGTCCATTTAAATCAGGGCATAATTCAAATATCTTTTTTTTTTTTTTAAAGATTTTATTTATTTATTTGAGATAAAGAGAGAGGGAGCATGAGAAGGTGGGGAGGGGCGGAGGGAGAAGCAGACTCCCCACTGGGCAGGGAGCCCGATGCGGGACTCGATCCCAGACCCCGGGATCATGACCCGAGCCAAAGGGAGACGCCCAACCGACTGAGCCACCCAGGCACCCCGATAATTCAAATATCTTATTGAACCACTACTCAATGAAATTGCCCACTGTTGATAATCCCTCCCTCACAAAACCCCAGTACTTTGAAGCTTCAGGAATCACCCAAGTAAGTTTAGGTCACTGGATGACTGCGAGGGCATTGAGTACTTTCGCTAGACCATGCTGGAATGTGTCTCAGCATCTTGATGCCTCCCTCACTAGATCCATATTTGAAATAGTCCAGCACTTTCTCTTAGCTCATCTTTTCTGGTGACAAGGAATCCACTCAAAGTTGTACCACTAAGGGAGAATATTGTAATAATACAATGAAACCCTGGTACTGAATTACATATGACCCATCATCCTGGGAGCTTAATATGGGAAAACCCTGGAACAACTAATTTCATTTCCATGTTTCAGAATGCATGTGTTATTCTCTCCCTGCTCATTGGAGTTCTGATGTTTTCCCTCCACTCTGTATCTTCTGCTCGCCCCCCTCAATATGCAAGGAGGAAGAGACACTGACCCGTGTGCCAAAACAAAGTGAAAAGGCAAGAGACCAAAGGAAAGCGTTAGTCCAGGGAGAGCGGACACTGAGAAGGAACCAAAGGGTAAGTGAGAACGGCTGATAGCCTGACTGGGAGTAGAATGAGCTCCAACAGGGACGTTTCTAAAGCAAATGCCACAAGTCTAGAAAGCCTACGAAATAGTTTTTTTACACATCGCCTTCTCTGTTTCACCAAACCAGGAGCGAACTCTTCAAGGGACGACTCTAACCTGAGAAACGCATTCTCACTTTTTAGAGTTGACATTACTATTTAGGTGTAAGTATTCTCTTGCCTTTAAGAAATGATTGGATGTCACTTCTAAGTAATTGTAGTGGAAATACATGACATCTCCCTTAACTTTTATGAAACTATGAGACTTTTCTGCAGCATAAAAAGATATTGGTTATTTAGGCTGGAAATGGGATAGAGTTAACCTAAATGAATAAATACATCTTTGCAGTTTTATTCGATGTTCAGATTCTCTATGAGGCAGAACTAAATGCTTTCTTCAGAATTAGAGCTGTTCTTAAGGGGTGAATTCACTCAAGATATGCATTAATACTCTAGAAACACATTGCCTGTCACTTCTTAGTGCTTGCTGCTTAGTTAAAAGGGATGTCAGACACTTCTGAAAAGGCTCTGGTAAATTGTCAAATTCAACAAAAGAAAGAAAATTTTAGATAAAAAGCACCTTATGTAAATTATGCTTTCCCCAGCCCAATTTCCTTCCTTCTTCTAGCCATGGTTACCGTCATTTTAGGTGACTTTTGTCTGGCATTTAAAAATGAAATGTGATTCTCTTATTCACTCCTTGGCAACGGTCCCTGAAATATTCTGTTAAGTGTTTTCAATTATATCCCAGCCCCAATAGAATTTCAGTAAGAGGTTTTAAAAGATGTTTTATCTAGTACATTATGTTTTTCAGTTTGCATGCTATTTATGTTGCAATAAATATAGAACAATTAGGCAATGTTGAAAAATCCTATAACTTGAAATCAATACATTTGTATATGGTTGAACATACCTTCTGAAAGGTTAGGGATTGTAAGAGGTCATTTCAAACCTTTGAATTAGAAATGCCATCAGATTTGCAGGCAACTAAATTACAAAAAAATTAAAACTAAACTTATTGTAACAAGCGGACTCCTGGTATTATTTGGTTGTATACGGTTGCTTAAAGTTACATAGAAAATAAGTTCCTTATTGATATTCAACTTGTTAAAACGATAAGTTTAAAAATATATATGTTTTTCTTACATCACTGGGGACCCGTGTTATTTGGTGGAGAGTCCAATAGAATAAGAAAGAGAACTCTTGCGTTCTAGGCTGGCTTCATAATTTCCCCAGATCTGTAGCCTTCCATAGACTGTTTAAACATCCCAAGCTTCAATTTCTCCATCTTTTTTTTTGAAGATTCATCCATCCATTTCAGAGAGAAAGAGAGAGTGTCAGAGCATGGGGGGCGGGGGGAGGGAACTGACTCTCTGCTGAACCCAGAGCCCATGCACCGCCCCCCATCTCGTGACCCTGAGATCATGACCTGAGCAGAAACCAAGACTGGGGACCCAAGTGACTGAGCCACCAGGTGCTCCCAGTTGCTCCATCTTTTCAATGGGGAGGATAATGTGTGCTTATTCTGTGGGATTTTCGTGATATTTAAACAAGAAAATGGTCGCTGACGGCTTTGGAAATTGTAATCTGCTGCATATGTACCGGTATCATGGTCAGTTTCTCCTCTGGGTGCGATAGATCCCTAGTCACTCTTAAACAAAGGATGGATTAAGAAGAGATCACCAAACAGAGGAGAGCCCTGCAAGAGTCCAGTGTGATTGGTTGTGACATAGCTAATTAGTAGTCATCTTGTGCCCACTTCATAAGGCATTTCAAGATTTATAACCCAAGGCTTCAGAAAGTAAAACGAATGGGAACTGAAAACAAGAGGCTGATAAATCTAAGAGAGGATTATGCTAATTAGCATGGAATTAATGGGAAAGTGGAGATTTTTAAAAATTGCATATCTGTTTTAATGGTCATTGAGATATTGATAATATTGGGTCTTACGATAGGAAGTTTAACAGAAATATGAAGTGAAAGTTATAAATGATTTCTAGATATTAAAAATCAAGAATTTACAAACTCTTACTGTAATTTGGAAAGACAAAAATTCAAAAATTATCCAAACAAGTCGACCCTTGTCAAATTCCTACTTTAATAGATTAACTAGACTGGGAGTGTTATTTCTGGGAAAACACCCTGCTTGGTTAATTAAAAAAAAAAAAAAAAGTAAAATCCTTTGTCATTTGCCATCAGGGTAAATGCTGTAATAAGTAATTGTTCTCTGAGTAGCAGCTCCTCCAAAGTGTCACTTCATTCTTTTTTTGCATGTTTCACAAATTTAAATATTCCCAAAAGACAGTAGTATGCCTTCAGCATGAATAAGATGATTATAGGATGACAGAATTTTTCTTGAGAGCCATTTCAAGAGTCATTATACATACTTTGTGAACTTGCAGTTGGATGCCAGCCAGATGCATTAGGCTATGAGACTACTATTGAAAATAAAACAGAGCAAGATAATTATGGCAATTGACCAGTTGCAAACTGAAAAGTCTGCATGTTATGTCTTCAAAAATTTATTTCTGCATCCAAGAGTATGTGACTTAAGCTTAATGGTTATACCCATTGACTTTTCAGTTCTCCTGCATGTCTTTTATTGATTTTCAGGTTATGAAGATTAGGTGGCCGGTGTGCAAAATTCGCTTTCAATCCTGTGTAGGTCTCAATAATCAAGACACAAACCATCTTTTTGCCTCCAACTGGCTGGAATAAACACATATCTAGTAGTTATAATTCTCTACTGTCTCGTATCAATGGAGAAATTTTTTTGAGATATAAGCATACCTCACTTTTTTGCATTTTGCTTTATTGTGCTTCATAGAAATTCTGTTTTTTAAAAATAATTGAGGGTTTCTGGCAATCCTGCATCCAGCCCAGTCTGTCAGCGCCATTTTTTCCAACGGCATTTGCTCACTTCATGTTTCTGTGTCGCATTTTGGTAATTCTCACAATATTTCAAACTTTTTTTATTACTGTCAAATTTCTTATAATGACCTGTAATCAGTGATTTTAATGTTACTATTATAATTTAGGGGACGGCCCCACAAACTGTGCCCATATAAGACAGCAAACTTAATCGATTAATGTGTGACTGCTCCATCAACTGGCATTTCTCCATCTCGCTCCCTCTCTTCAGGCCTCACTATTCCCCGAGAAACAAAAATATTGAAATTAGGCCAAATAACAACTCTACAGTGGCCTCTAAGTGTTCAAGTGAAAGGAACAGTTGTATTATTTCTCATTTTAAATAAAAATGAGAAATGATTAAGCTTCGGGAGGAAGAGGGCACCTGGGTGGCTCAGTGGGTTAAAGCCTCTGCCTTCAGCTCAGATCATGATCTCAGGGTCCTGGGATTGAGCCCCGCATCGGGTTCTCTGCTCAGGGGGGAGCCTGCTTCCTCCCTCGCCCCCGCCTGCCTCTCTGCCTACTTGTGATCTCTCTCTCTCCCCGTCAAATAAATAAATAAATAAATAAATAAATAAATAAATAAAATCTTAAAAAAAAATGCTTAGTGAGGAAGGAAGGCACTTTGAAAGTCAAGGTAGGCTGAGAGCTAGGCCTTTTGTGCCAAGGAGTGAGCCAAATTGTGATTGCAGAGAAGTTCTCAAAGGAAATTAAAAGTGCTACTCCCATGAACACACAAGTGATAAGAAAGCACAACAATCCTATTGCTGATATAGGAAAAGTTGGGTGGTCTGGACAGCAGATCAAAACAGTCACAACCTTCCCTTAAGCCAAAGCCTCATCCACAGCAAGACTGGAACTCTCTTCAGTTCTAGGAGGGCTGAGAGAGGTGAGGAGGCTACAGAAAGAAAGTCTGAACCCAGCAGAGGTGGGTTCACGAGGTTTAAGGAAAGAAGTTAACTCCATAACACAAAGTACAAGATGAAGCAGCCAGTGCTGATGGAGAAGCTTCAGGAAATATTATCCAGAAGATCTAACCAAGATTATTAACGAAGGTGACTACACTAAGCAACAGATTTTCAGTGTAGATCAAACAGCCTTCTATTGGAAGAAGATGCCATCTAGGATTTTCAGAGCTAGAGAGGAGGAGTCAGTGCCTCCCTTCAAAGCTTCAGAGGACAGGCTGACTCTCTTGTTAGGGCCTAAAACAGCTGCTGACTTGAAGTTGACACCAATGCTCATTCACCATCCCAAAAATCCAAGGGGGCTTTAAGAATGATGTTAGATCAACTCTGCCTGTGCTCTATAAATCAAACAACACAGCCTGGGTGAAAGCACCTTTGCTTATAACATGGCTTACTGAATATTTTAGGCCCACTGTTGAGACCTACTGCTCAGAAAAAAAAATCCTCTCGAAATAGGACCAGTCATTGATGATGCACCTGGTCACCCAAGAGCTGATGGAGGTGGGCAATGACACGACTGTTGGTTTTTCATACAGGCTGCAAAAATTCTGAGATGAAGAGATATTTAAAATTTTATGTACTTTAATAGAGGACAAATAAGTGGTATCTAGAAATTCAGAGGGTTTGGTTCTTAAGGAGAAGTTACTGCATTCATCCAGATAATTTTCTATAGTAGAAACAGATATGAGCTATCAGTATGTTCAATTTTCTTTATCCCCCCCTCCCCCAGTTTTTTCCTCTTAGGTAGACAGGCTTCTGATTAGGGCATGATATTTTTAAAATATTCTAAAGTAGTAAATGCTGCCAAAGAACTTCTAAAACAAATAATTTTAATCTAGATCTCCAGAGCTGAGTGAAACCTTTTGAAATTATATATATAATTTTGTATATGCCTATGTACGTATGAGTGTAAGACGCTAGAATAGAATGTGCTATCGAGGCAAGTAGATTCTGGACCATGCTACTTGGGTTGAAATCCCAGTTCTGTTGCTTATTAGCATGTGATCTTTGACCCGTTCATCTGTGCCACCATCTCTTCATTTGAAAAATGGATATACTAGTATTTCCCACCTGATAGAACTGTTTTGATGCTTAGATGACTCAAGCATATGGTACCGTGCCTGGAAACATAATCAACCCTTCTTATTATGTGAATTTTTCTGGGAAGAGAGTTCATGCAAAACTCTCTCGCCCTTCACCTCAAATAAAGAAAGTTAAGAAGGCCTGTCCGAACACTTCAGGAAAATTATTTTTTAAAGTGGCAATAGGCTATCATGTCGAGGTAATTAAAATATCAATCTGTGCGTGTTATTTCTTCTCTGAGGATATACTCATTATTCTGATCTTGTTTCAGAACCACTAAAGTTAACATCTTACCTTCCTTTATTATTAATTTCTCTCAGTGTCATATTAAAGATTTTGTTCCAGTAAAAATAGTAATAACTACTTAGCCTTGAAACCTACTTCCAATATGGAATTATCTATCATGAAGGAGAAAAAATTATAGTTAGTTTAAATAGAATTTTAGAAATAATCTTCAGTTAAAGCAATTACTTTTTTTTTTTAAAAGTCCTCTCTGTTTTTTCTTTAAGAGTCCTTTCTATTGAACTTACACTCCAGTAACCTTTTGTTAATTTTAAAATACAGAGCACTCTTCAGCAAAAATAGCTACCAAACTTGTGTATGTTGATGGCTAGTAGATGCTGGAGAGAGAGTTTTCTGAAACACTATAGAGTGAAGTGTCCTCTGAGATGACTTCCCTTATTCTCTTTGAAACTTCCAGAGATAGTCAGAACCACAGCCTAAGCCTAGGTGACTTCTCTCATCTGTGCATTGAGTCTTGTTGTTGTGACAAAACTCAAAAGTGCCTACTCTTGGTGCATGCAGGAAGTAAGTTTTCATAGAAAAATAAATACAGGGCACCTGGGTGGCTCAGTCGGTTAAGCCTCTGCCTTCGGCTCAGGTCCTGATCTCAGGGTCCTGGGATTGAGCCCCGCATCGGGCACTCTGCTTGATGGGAAGCCTGCTTCCCCCCTCTCCCTCTGCCTGCCACTCCCTCTTCTTATGTTCTCTCTCTCTGTCAAATAAATAAAATCTTTAAAAAAAAAAAAAGAAAAACATAGCAAATTGCGGTCAGCTCTCAACCATCACATTCAAAGTCTGTTTAACACACAATGTAGCTGAAATAAAACGTGTGTATTTGCATATTTGTGTGCATCCGACAAAAAAGTCAGAAACCTATGTAAAAAAAAATATGAAAGACCCTATTTCAATTATGGTCACAGTCACATAAGCACTTGCATGCTGGTCTGGGAGTCTAACGTTTATTCATCACATTTCCCCTCGCCTTCCCCAAATATCTACCTCTCATTTCTATACTGTTTTGACTTCTGGCAATTTTTCCCACAAGTGTATAATTTAGTCTCTGATGATTCTGACCGACAAAATCTCAGACTGCATCTGTTCACTATGTCTCTACAGCACTGAATTAAGGCTACTCTTAACAGGATCCCTAGCAGCAGGATGAAGCTAGTTCAATACTGACTTTACCCACAGGCCCCCAGTCCTGGTCTTGGAACCAGCCAGCCCTGGCTGTGATGAGAGAGGTAGACAAAAATATTTTCAAGTTGATTTTTGCCAAGGCTGTTCCACCGCTCAAAAAACCCTATAAATAGTAGATGCATGTAAATAGTACAGAACGTTCAAAGTCCTTCATGAAGTTTTGACTACTCGCCTCTGTTTCGTTGCTTTTGTGGTGAAAGGTGCATGCCTATCATAGTGAGAATGGCCCAGCAAGCTTCACGCAAGACACTGATCAGTTTCAAGGGAGCCACAGCGGTGTGGCTGGAGTTGGTTGATTGGCCTGGGACAGCAATACCATAACCTATAAAAGTGTCAATGGTGGTGATGTGCCTCTGACAGTCTTTAGAGGGGTCAAAGGTCAGATGTAGTAACCCTGCAGGGATTGGGTGTGGGTAACTTTTCATAGGATTTAGCCTCTTCCACCGCAAGACAGATGGATCAGATTCTGGCAGGCGTCACTCATTTGGCATTCAGTGGTGGCCTCTGCATCAGACATGTAGAACTCTTCCCTTTGTGCTCAGTCTAAAGTGGTGAGTGATGCCATCTCTGGCACGGCGATGGGTCCAGGCTGCCATTGGAGGCAATCTGAGGATACAGGTTGATGAACAGCTTGATTCCGATTGGTGTCTTTGGACAATGGGCTCATCGGTTGCAGAGAAGGGGATACATTGTTCCCCAGATGAATCGTCTCTGCATTTTCACAAAAAGCAAAGATGCCTCTGTGCCAGACCATGTGTATCCTCGGATACACAATTTTCATTTGACAAGCAAGGCTGTTTGGGTCTTTACCACCTTTTTGGTCATGGAGCTTGGGTTGATCAAATCCCAATGGGAAAAGTAGACAAGGGAGTCACAAGGCCACCAGGGATCAGACACTCCATTTCAACAAGACCTAATAGCAAACCAAGAGCCACTTTGAAAAAAATGATATACCAGGTGGCCATGTCAGGGCGGTGATAAGGCCAAAACCTCCAGAGGCATCTTTAGATGGAGACTGCTTTCTGTTTCTGGAGCCTCTGTTGAAGATTCTTCAGTCACAGAGATCAGAATCTGGAAGAGTTCATGAGGATTGTGGGACCTCAAGGGCAGAGTGTGTCACAGCTTTCTGGATAGCTTCCAGGGATGCCTGTTGGTTTAGTTCCCATTCAAAGGATGCTAACTTGGGGACCAACCAACATAAAGGATCGAGTAGAATATACAAGCAAGGTATACAACTCCACAAAGATTCCACTAAAACCCTGGCCGCTCTACGTTGGTGCGGCCTGGAGACCGAAGAGTTTGATTGCTGGAGGGATTGAACATTGTGGATCCAATCACATTTATGTGATAAGCAGCCCCTTAGATTTTGTAAAGGCTTATCAGCTAACCCTGTTGGCAGAGGTGTGATAACATTGTAGTCAAGGCCATTGAGAGGGAGGCTTCTATGGGACATTATCTATGCACCCAAATTGACAGGACATTGTCTGTGCGACCAAAGCTTTGCCAATCAGAGTGTGGAGGAACTTGTGCAGAATCTTGAGGCAGCTGCTCCTGGCAAATGGCAGGCAGGTTAACCCCCTAGCACTTCTCTGGGTGCTGCTGTTTCCCATCAGAAGAAATCCTCTGACCTGCGGGACAGGGATAAAGAATCGTAAAACACATCAGCTATCACATCCAGATGTAGGAACAATGACAACAAAAGTATACTGAATTGGCACCAAGGACTCACTTCTAAGATTATATTAGCTTCTCAACCTCACCGTGAACTCTTCTAGATCCACCTCAGGTGAATCCAGATCCCTCAGAGACCAAGGTCAGGTGATGACCTTGGATTTGGGTGCCTGTATATTGTGGCTCCATAAAACCTTGAGTTCTTCCCTTCCACAGAATTCTCCAGAATATTCAGACAGATTCATATCATACTTAGTCCCCATCAGAGACAGGGAAACTTCGTGCCCAGTCCCGAGTCATTTTTTTCTCCTTAAAGAATGAAGTTCAGAAAGCTGGGGAGAAGGTGATCAGAAGACACAAAGGGAGAGAGAACAGCTCTGTGCCAGTAAGTGGGGCATATTGGCGGCTCATGGCTCAACCGAATGCACTTCCAATGCTCTCTGTTCACCCAAAGCCCCGTATGAGTTTTGGGGACCCCTTTACCCTTCCTTCTACAGCTTAGAGTTCTCCTGCTACAGTTTAATGAATGGTGGCAGAAGACATGAGACTCTTGGGTCAGAGACAAAAAAAAATCTTTATCATTCGTAATGCAGTGGGCAGCATGAGCTTAAAGCTCCTGCTGGTTTCTAATGCCCCTGGGTCTCACAGAAGTGACTCAGAGGGGCACCCAGGTGGGGGCTGTGCTACAGCTTTGTCCCAGCTGAGGGATGCTGAGCTCAGCGTACCCCAGGACATTAGAGGGGGCTGCAAGCACAGCCATGCAATCTTTGCTCCAGAGAGAGACATTGTCTTTAACATACTAGACAGCAAACAAACCCGTCCTCTGCTCCAAAAGGAAGACACAATCTCTATCTTCCAAGGCTGTTCTCTGTGCAAACATCCCTGAAAAGACAGAACATGAGAAAAGAGCTGTCAGCCACTCTGCTTGAAAGATGTGCAGATATGGGAGTGACCCATGGAAAATTGTTTCCCCGCATACCTAATTCATCACGCTGTTGGGATGATTAAATGAGATAAGATGGCTTGTAAAGCATTTAATGAATATTAGTTATCATTATTACATTGTTATAATTCTTATAAAGAATGGCTTATTTTTTAAAAATTGAGTTAATTCAATTTAGAGGCATTTTAATTTAAGCTTTATAGCCCTGTGTGTGAGAAAAATGCAGCTACATACACAAATAAGGTTTCAAAAGCCAGAAGAACTATATATGCCTAGAGAATGTAAAAATGATATTCAAGTCTAAGTATGCAAAAAATTCTAAAGATGGTATATATGAATAAAAAACAGTTTCTACACTCATATTAAGTGGGCTTATGCATTTTAATAGTTTTTTTCCACAGTTACAACAGTTCTAATTGAATGTTCTAAGTTAATAAATAGATAATTAATATATTATTAGCAAACATTTTGCTTAAGAAAGCAGATCTTTTTTTTTTTTTGGTATTGTTTCTAGAGCCTACAGTGGTGTTTTTTATGGCCTCATATCTATTTATCATTCTCTTGTATATGTTATATACAAAATATTTTTTTCAAAATGTGGCAATATTTATCTAGATCATTTGCTTCTTCCCATTTCTAACCTAGTCCCTTAGGTTAATCATAGGATTTATTTGTGGAAACTTTGGTGGGGAAAATAACCCTTGTTTTTATCGTATCATCATTGAGTGAGACTTAATATTCTTTTTTTTTTAAAGCTTTCATTTCTGTAAAATCTTAGATACACAAGTAGAGAAAACAGTAAAATGCGCTTAGTTTACTCAGTGTCCAACTTTTATGAATCTACAACCAATCTTGTTTCATTTCTGGCTCCCACGCAACACAGCCCTCTTCCCTTCTGGGTTATTTTAAAGCTGATCTAACATGAAATATTATTCCATCTGTAAATATTTCAGTAAACTTCTCTAATACTTAAGGACTGATTTTTAACGACATAACCACAATACCTCAATAACACTCTAAATAATTTCTTAATGTCATCAAGTATCTACTCAGGTTCACATTCCCAATGACCTTCCCCTTTCGTTTTTACTCCCAGGTCACTGTTTAATTTATTAATTAATAGATACATTTGAATTGGGATCCACCTTGTTGGGTTTCTTTCCATCCATCTGGCTCCACGTGGCAACTTTGGTTGTTGCTGAAGAATCCAGATCATTTGTCTTGTGGGGTTTTTTCACATCCTGGATTTTAACTGATTTTATCTCTGTGGTTTTATTTGGCATATTCACTGGACATGGCCTATCTGCTACTTAGAGACCTGATAAAATTCAAGTTGTTTGGATTTTTACTGGTTTCTTTAGAAGGGACAGCATCAAAGGTGACAAATGTGTAGTCAGTGTTGCTGTCAGCAGGCGACCTTCGCCGGAACCAATGTTGTACAAGCGTTACAATGTGGAGATGCAGGAAGTTTATTTCTATGAGGAGAAACTTCCTCTTATCAACCCTTCATTTCTCCTCCAGTATCACTCACAAAGGAAAGTCAGGGTAATTGCTTGGGAGTTCCATCTTTCCGTTTATTTACTAATTCATGTAGTCATGAAATGGTTTCTTAGCATCCACAGTGACCAATTAGTTTTTTTTTAAGTATCATTATAAATTCACAAATTTAAGCATATCTGATTCTCTAGCCAAGGCAGGTATTGTCTTTACTGATGGTTAAATTGTTCCATTTTGGCCAGCGAGAACTTATCCAGATTGGCTGCAAAGTCTTCTGATAAAGAATTGCCTTCTTCTCTGGTGTAACAAAATCTCCATGCTTATTTTGTGTTTTCCTGTCTCAGATGGAAATCAGCAATTTCTCCCAGAAGCCTTTTATCCTTTTATGGAAAATAATAGTTCCCATCTACTCCCATGAAATGTCACAATTATGACATTTTTTTTAAGGGGAGAAAACATCCCCTTAGATCGGGCAATCCAGCAGGCCCGTAAAATACCGGATTACGTTTGATACTCGACAAAGGAAAACAGGAGGAAAAGATGTTGGAAGAAAGTAAGTCTGCTTTTGTGCTTTATCCACGAGGTCATCATAATCACTGTCTCCAAAAAAGCGAAAGAAAGATTTAAGCCAAACTCCATCCTTTGTATCAGGTAGGAGGACCCTAGTGGCTACTATTTGCCTAAGCACACATTTATAACATCAGGATTTTGATTAAAGGGATGAAATCTTAGTATGGCCTTTAAGTAACCCCCCCTTTAAAACTGGATTTGCTTCACGAAGATGCTTCAAAAGCCAGGCGTGGTTTCCTACTGATGTGACTGATTTAATAATGTTCCTCTTCGTTTTGTTTAGGCAGCCTTATTGGAACTGTTTGCTCTCGCCTGTTTTAAGCTTGATGTCGTAATTCGGTCTGTTTCTGTGGGTAGTAAGCTAAGGAAAGGGCTGGAGTGGGCAGGGATGGCTGTCATCCTCCCTGCTCCCCAGTGCGGGGGCAGCTCTGCATTCGGTGACCTGGAATCACAGAGCCCGTGGATGGGCAGCTCCGGGCTTGGATGAGCGTTTCCTGAGGCTCCCATGACTAATCTAATGGAAGGCTCTGGCTAGCTGAGGCAGAGCTGGCCTCCTGCCCTCGTTTAACACACAATGCATTCTTCATTCCACATACCATAGTCTATTTATGGATTCTGTGCAGACCAAGCCCAAAAATAAGATCCATCTTTGCCTCGTTTAATAAAACCGGACACAGGAAAAGGGAGGAAAGAATCCCTCAAACCCGCCACCACATTTTAGCATACAGATGGTAACTCTACGAGGTGTTGGTTGCAGGGGGGACAAAAAGAGAGGGGGAGAGAGTTGATCAGGAAGATTTGCTTGAGTGAATTTTGATTTTGTTTCCAGCAGACCTCCTCACATGGCATTGTTTATGCAAATAGACCCTCTTTTCAGAAACTGTCCGGCTTCAGAAAACCGCTGTCAGGAGAGCATAAAAGCAAAGCTGTCCAGCAGCAGTTAGAGGAGCTGAAAGGCAGACTGAATGGGGCGATGGGTGCACTGTGCAGGCTGGGAGACAGAGGAGCCATTCTTCTCTGTGTCCTGACGGTGTGCGGAGAGGCAGTGGACCCCGGAGGAGAACAGACGAGGCCTGGAGGAAAGGGGCAGTCCCCCCTCTGCTAGAGAACAAGAAAAGCCTCCAGTAGAAGTAGCTCAGGGTTTTATACATGAGAGTCCTGAAAGGGAAACAAAACAAAACAAAACAAAACCACAGGATTTTACCCTTTCTCCTCTATTTTTAGTGTCTCTGATATCTGGACATAATTTTTTTCTCTCTCTCTGTCTTTCCATCTATGAGTCCTGTTAGATAAGATTTAGGGAAAGGAAGCGATCATGTTATTGACTCACTTACAAAGAAATGGAACAAGATTTGGCCTCCATTTCCCCAGCATTTCTTACAGGGAACACATGAGCGAATTTTATTAATATTAATGGCAGAGGTAAAAGGGGAAATCAGAGGAATTTTTTATTTTTTTTCTTAGTAATCTGTGTTTTCCTGGACAGTGTGCTGGGCACAAAAAACTGGAAATCCTCCATGTCTTTGTGGTTTGCTAGTACTTGCTCTGTTTCTGTGCATAAACAGGTAGAGTTTTCCGTATAAACTGTACACAAGTCATTCACAAACTGTCCTAAAAATATAAAATACTGTACTATGAACAATGCCTTTATAAATCAAACAGCAGGGGCCAAAGAACTATATGAATTTAAGTGCATTTTGGCCCCCGTAGATTATTTTATTTTTTCACTTTTAAGAATAAAGATCCTCCCGTAGAATTTTCCAGAAAGGTAAGAGGCATGAAATCAAAGGTGGTGAAGGCACTTCTTATCAACAGACTGAATAACCAGTGATTTAATTGTTCCCCACAATTGTTCCCTTGTGTCATTTGTAATAACTCCATTCAGAGAAAGCTCAGACTTATTTTCCTCTCTCTGTATGAATAAATACTTGGTTCTTAATTGAATACATCAATATAGATAGTATAACATAATATGATTGGGTATAAATATGGGAAACATCGACACTCCAATAATGAATATATGCTTTTTACTTCAAACACAGCAGAGTGTTTATTGCTTAATCTTCTCTGACCATGGCTTTCAGAGTATTACTTATTTTTTTAACCAGTATAGAAAGGCACCCATTCTGATCAGGGATCAAATAAAAAAATAAAACCCTAGGCCAATGCTCCATAAGGGAAATGAATAATGTATTTTTAATAGTTCAGCATTTCTTGCTTCTGCTGCCTTTTTAAGCGACGAACCAATCCTGGGAATTTTAAAGTCACTGGACAATCACGACCAAGAATTCCAGAACACTTTGTGTTTGTGGGGTCTGGGCATCACTAGTCATTATGTCCACCTGAGAAGCACATCTTTTTGAGCAATGCAACCTAAACACAGCCAAAAAGGAGGAGATTGGGATCATCTTCAATTCAGGGACTTGCCTTCCTTTCGAAATAGGATCGCCTTTGCTCTCCTTTATCACCCACAAGAATAACAACAGACATTTTAGAGGGAATGTTGGGGGGCTCTTAGCAAAGGGTTATTTCCATCTGTCATCACTTTGGGTTTTGCATATCAATAAAAAATTAATAAACTAATTTCAGGCACACATGACACAGTTAATGTGGAAGGCCTATTGTTAGGAAAGAAATAGTATATTCTTATCAGTGGATTTAAACAGCTATTCATCATTTCTAAAGGGCAATTATTTGGAATCCATTAAACTGGAATTCATAATACCCCTGCATACTGAATTTTAAATAGAAATCTGTATTTAGATGAAGGAATACATTAGTATAAGTCATTAGAGCACTGAAAATCCATGACTTGTTCATTTTTCACTTTTTCTTCAGATAATATGAAGCACCAGGGATGTTGGTCCTTCAGTAAAGCAAACAGAAAGGAAACCAGGCACTCTTTTTATAGCGTTGACGTAGAGAAGGACGTTCTCTTTTCTCTCCTTTTTTTTTTTAATCTTCATGTTCCAGATTTCCTAATTATTACACAAGAAATGAATCATCCCGTGGAAAAATCCTCAGTAATCAATAGTATACTCCTGTCTCAACACTGGTGGCCTTCGTCTAGACAGTTCTGTCTCCTCCAGGCCCTGGGCATCTACATTCTAGAAGGTACTGCTCAGATAGCGCATCAAAGCTGAAGGGAGACAGGCGGGCCAGTGGGCAATTCCACACAGGTGGGGGGAGCTCAGTTTTGGTCAGTGTGCATTTAAATCATACAGCAGTTCAAAATAAATTTAGCCCCGGTGATTTTCAATAATATGAAACTCTTGGTTATCAGCCTGTTTCATTTTTTTGAAAAATATTTTTATTTGTTATTTATTTGAGAGAGGGAGAGAGTGCATGCTCAAGAGAGAGCATAAGCAAGGGGAGCCACAGAGGGAGGGGGAGACCCTGAGATCATGACCTGAGCCGAAGGCAGATGCTTAATAAATATTATACTATCAGTTTGCTTAATATCCCCTTGCCCCAATACAGTGCGCTAAATAAATTGTCATCCAGCCCACTTTAGAATAAGTGCCGATTCTGAAATGGTGTGGATTCACAGAAATTTTTCTAACGTCTCTACTCCCTTCCCCTAACTTGGACTTCTTTTGACGTTGGTGTGCTAGTTATTTATATTGACTTCTTTAGTAGATATATTCGGCAAAAGGAAAATGAGAAACCCACAGCTAAGGAAGATGAAGAAAAAGATGCCTTCGCTAAGCTAGACCTTTCCAGACCACCCTTTACAGAGTCTCCCCACCTGCCGACACACAAAAACCAATTTCTCGGCTACATGCAGATCTCAGTGAGGCAAATGAATGGAAAGGCCACTAAAATAATAGTCATATGCTCCACGTGTGTTGATGTGTGCTGGCAATCGATGAGATTTCTGAAAAACACAGCATATGGCCCTGTGACTTGCAGCCTCGTTTGGAACGGTGCAAACACAGTCTGTTCCAGCTTCCATATTATTAACATTTCTCTCGACAAGACCCTCGGCTTTAAACATGTGCACAGACATGTACATCTGCTCATACGTGTGTGCACGTGCAAGCAAGCCTACGCCATATTCACAGACTTTCTATCAGACTAAATCCCATGCCAGTAAACCTAGAGCCTGGGTACATCGAGCTGGGGGCCACTATTCCCAAAGTTCAAAGGGCCATAAGCCATAGAATTGCGGTTTCAAGTCTTGGATAATATCCATTCCTACTAAACACGTACAATTATGTGCTTCTCCATGCCGAGGCAGTGGGAAATCTAGCCAAGTCCTGGAGTTTGTGTTTGTGGCTGCCTTGAACTTTTTCATGATGCACTTTCAGGATGTCTATTTGTTGTGTTGTTGTTGTTGTTGTTTTTTCCCTAGTCTAACGGTATGAATTTAACCTCACTGTCTTAATTCACAAAGGAAGATTAAGCATCTGCTAAGCAACTTTTAAAGATGCATTAAACTGGGGCACCCGGATGGCTCCGTCAATTAGGCATCTGCCTTTGGCTCAGGTCATGCATGATCCTGGGGTCCTGGGATCGAGCCCCACATTGGGCCCCCTGCTCTCCCTCTCCCTCACTGCTACTCCTGCTTGTGCTCTCTCTCTGTCAAATAAATAAATAAATAAATAAAATCTTAAAAAAAAAAAAGAAATAAAATGATGTTCAGCAAATTCTCGCATTATCTGCAGTGCTCTTTGTCCCTGGGTTAGCATTTTATTCTTTGCATAAGTCAATGCTTTCATGATGAAAACTAATTCTGTTTAGTAAAAATTTTATGTAAATAGTTTTGCTTTTGATCAATTAGTTTTAATCTCAGTCCTCTTTAGGGATATCACAGTTTTGAGTTTAAACACCTGGTTTTGTTAGATCTTGAGGTATTTATGAGGTAATTCTGGGCTCTGTCCCCCAACAGTGAATTACTGCTGGGTGAATTTGGGGAGGTTTAACTACAAATGGTCATTTGATTCCTCATCAACTCCGAATGAAGTAAGGTGGTCATCTCACATTCCTCAGGAATGAATTGGTTTTATGGGTTGAATTACATCCTCCCAAAAGATACCTTGAAGTCCTAATACCCAGGGCCTGTGAGTGGGACTTTACCTGGAAATGGAGTCTTTGTTAAGGCAAAGTCGTTAGAGTGAGCCCTCACCCAATCTGACTGGCGTCGTTTTAAGAAGAGGAAAATGCCATGGAAAGAAATAGAAGCCTAGAGAGAAGGTCCAAGTGAGGACAGAAGCCGAGATTGGAGGGCTGCCAGCCAAGCATGGTCAGGAATGGAGACTCAGCCAGAAGCCAGGAAGAGGTGGGGGAGGGTTTTAGGGAGAGCATGTCCCTGCCTCTCACCTTGCTTTGGACCTTCTAGATCTAAAATCTTGAGGGACCCAGTCGGTCATTTTAAGCCATACTCTGTTCACAGCAGACCTAGGCATCCAATAGGTTGGGTTCTGGACACTTAGCTTTTTGTGTTATAGGAACTACATGCCCACACAAATAAAATTGCAAACCTCTTGAAAACAAGCGTATGCTTTCTTTGTCTCTAGTCCTGCTTTGAAGATACATTTTGCCCAGGTACATACATGTTTTTCCTACTTACGCATGGAATGATGTAATAAAGGGGTCAGGCTTGCACAGTCCAAAATGGGAGTGTCTTTGGGAGGAGTTCTTTAAGGAGGCATCGAAACTGGACCTTCATCAACTGAGGAGGTAAGCCACATCTTTCCAACCTCTTTCTGGATCCCCTATCCAAACTACGATTATCTCTTCTTCCAAACGCAGGGACCCAGCACCCTCACACTGCTCTCTGGAATCACAAAGCCTTTCACGGTGCCTGTCCAAGACTGCTCTCCCATGACAAGCTCTTTTCCACCTTCCCGCTAAAGGCATAAACTGAATTGAAATGCCCGTTTTCTCAATAAGACTCATCTCAGCTGGGTGGAAGCCATTTGATTAACTCAGTTCACTTTAAGGAATTAAGGGCAACCTATTTGATTTTCTCAAGGATATTTGCATTTTGAAAGAGGAAAATTATTAACATAAATTAGTCTTTTATTAATAGAAATTTAGACAGCATGCAAAACACAGAATTGCCTGGTGTGGAGAGAGATGTTGAAGGAGACAGTCTATTACATTATTCATCACCACCGGTAAGAGCTCCCTCTAAAATCCAGGTCAAGTGACCAGGTTTCCCTATTTTTGTCACTTGCAGGCATCAAAGAGGAGACTATGTTTTGAAAATACTGGACTAAGATGAGCATCTAGATTCATATTTCATACTCATGGAATTTTTAAGGTAAAAATATTTTTAGGTAAAGACATTTACAAAAAGGTAGACCCAAGTTTAAATTTTGGAGTTATCTCATAGGACAATATGAGCTCATTATCTAACTTCATGTTGTCCCAAAATACTCTATGTGAAATTAAAATTAAATGACAAAACACATCTAAATGGCCTGGCCCGGTGCCTGACCTTCATTCATTCAAAAATATCTACTGTGCCCTTGTTACGCCCCAAACACATAGTATGTTATTGATAAAATTGTTTTCGTTCCTTTGCTTGTTGGCAAGCATGTGCCAAAAATATGCAATGGTATGACATTGTACAGATTGAGGCATGCATCATTAATTCCGTCCAGCAAAGAGCATATGCTCGCCAATTAGGTTATTATTTCTGCCATACTCTTTCCAGTTTCATAAACAAATTCCCTTATATGCCCTGTACTGGTTACATTTACAGCATTAATCTCAAAGAGATTTGAATTACATTAAACATTCACATGAAGCAAGAGACAGTTGGTTTGTGATGAATATTGGCCTTCATGTAGCCCTAGCATCTACTTAGATTTTGATAGCTTTTTTAATATGGAAAATTTTTACTTGATAGTATGAAGAAGTGCTTTTTATTGTTTTTATTCGAGAAATACCTTATATACTGGTCTAAAAATTGAAAAAACCTGTTTCTCAAGGTTACAGAGCAACAAAGTTAAAGTTCTAAAAACACAGTTTGTTCTGATCCACAAACTGAGCTTTAAGAAGTTGCTTCTGCCCCCTTCCATGTAGGGAGCCAGAATTGTCTCACATCCCAAAGGAGGTATGCTGTAGAAAGACAGAGGATATTTAAGATCACGATTTGGATTTAGCCTTAGGCTTCTATCAATGATTAGCTCTGAAAACCTTCTAGGCAACAATTCTTTTTGTTTTCAGAGGTTAATTGCAGAGTTTTTCTGTGTATTTCTATCCTTTGAGCAAATATTCCATTAGCAAATGAGTTACCTAGCTCATTGTATCTGATTATTTGCGTCTGTCGGCTAGATGTGAAAAAAATCTCAGAAGTCCGTCTTTGATGTCTAGGCACATCATGTGTCTATACTCCAGTATTATGTGGCTTTGCGTGTGGTTTGTACCATGCAAAAAGTTTCCATGGCTCAACCCATAAACACCCCATCCTATCTGTATTTTTTTCAGTCTGTCCATCTGCTTGCCTTCTTATCATTTGCATATTAATTTAAAAATAAAATGACCAGTAATGCTGATCTGTAAGAATCTTTAGCTTTCTTTTTTTTTTTTTAAGATTTTATTTATTTATTTGACAGAGAGAGAGATCACAAGCAGGCAGAAAGAGAGGGGGAAGCAGGCTCCCTGATGAGCAGAGAGCCCGATGTGGGGCTCAATCCCAGGACCCTGAGATCATGACCTGAGCTGAAGGCAGACGCTTTAACCCACTGAGCCACCCAGGCACCCCCATCTTTAGCTTTCTCAGGACTTTTTGGAGGTTGGCTATGACGTGGGTTGGCCTTAGTCATGTCGTTTCACTGGTTTAGACCTTAGGTTCCCCTTTCATGAAATAAGGGGGTAGGTTTTTTCCTGATTTAATTTCCAATGGGTCCATATTTCTGTGCTGGACAGTGGTACTGCATTGACAGGGACATTATGGAGGCACTGCCCCCGGGGGCAGGGGAGGGGGCGGATTTATCATTGGGCCCACGTGCAGGTGATGATATCAGTAGCAGGGACTAGCGTGGAAAACTCAAGTCGGTTACGAGGAAGCAGCAGACGGCGGGCTGACGTTTGTTATGAAAGTAGCCTCTGATGGCCTAAGACATGGTACAGGGTTTGGGGTTATTTCTGACCTAGTGAGGAGTCGTACTTGAGAACTCAGGGTAAAGCAAAAGTAACTTCCCAAAAGAGGTCTTTTGTAGGCGTGCACTGGTTTTGAACTACATACTTCAGGTCGCTTGTTCAATTTGCAAGCTTGAGTGATCTGATTCCATTTTAATTGTCTCCATCTATCAAATTAGTGAAGCCAACGACTGGATTTTTATTTTGCTGCATTTTACTTCAAGGTGTTTATTCAGCTCAAACTGGTACCTTTCTGTGCGTATGTGTGGGTGAATTTGTGTAGTCAACGATTGTTTGACGGGTTCCTGATATAAGGAACTATGTTAGGTTGGTCAGAGGAAGAGTCTCTCTTCCTATGACTCTTGCCCAGAATGTGTTTATCTTGCCGCGAAATGGGGAGAAAAGTGTCATCTCTGAAAATGCCGCTTTGAGGCCCCAAATGTCTTAAAAGAAAGTCCCGCATTGGGCTCCCTGCTCAACAGGGATCTGCTTCTCCTTCTGACCTTTCCCCTCTCATGCTCTCTACCTCTCAAGTAAATAAATAAAATCTTTTTTTTTAAAGATTTTATTTATTTACTTGACACAGAAAGAAAGATCACAAGCAGGCAGAGAGGCAGGCAGAGAGAGAGGGGGAAGCAGGCTCCCCGCTGAGCAGAGAGCCCGATGCGGGGCTCGATCCCAGGACCCCGAGACCATGACCTGAGCTGAAGGCGGAGGCTTTAACCCACGGAGCCACCCAGGCGCTCCGGTTGTCAAATTATTTAAACATGGCACATCATTGGGGTGCCTGGGTGGCTCAGTTGGCTAAACATCCAACTCTTGATCTGAGCTCAGGTCTTGATCTCAGGGTGGTGAGTTCAAGTCCCACGTTGGGCTCCATGCTGGGTGTGGAACCTACTTATTAAAAAAAAAAAAGTCGTAAACCTTCTTGTAGTGTCTCAGCTGACAAACTTGAATTTGATAGCGTACATTTCAGGAAGCACCAGATATTTAGGAAGCACTAGAGGGCTCAAGTTTATACCTTGCAGCTAAAGATACTATAAAAGCACCCCTGTCAATAATGTTTTAACACCTGGTCTAAAGGAACTGTTTTCACATTTGACATACTCCCAGGAAATTCTAGTTTCCTGCATTAGGAAACAGCAATGTTAACTCCGTATTTAGAAGCCAACTTTTTTAACAGTTAGTCAAGGTAATTGAGGGAAATAGTACAGTTTATCAAATCGAGTATTTATTGACCACTGAAAAAGCATTATTAGAAGGAGAGATATAAACAAGATATGAACATAGCCAATGTTCTCATGGCATTGACTCCAGGGACTCTGGAGCAAAGATGATTATGAGAATACTTCTCTGGCTATAGCCCTGACAGTAAGTATATCTTGAATTCTACCCTTTAAAGTATAACCCATGCTGTCTTCACATTCACAATTTTGAGCATCAAGAGACTTAGTCCACATACTTGTCAACAAATTAGTCCTCCAAACGACCTAGAAAATATCATCTTCCTCCTTCCTGATCCACTTAACTATGTCTGCTTCTCACACCTTTTAATGTCTTGCAGGCTGATCAAATATGATTTGCCATAGGTTCTGATAGTAGTGTTCAGTGAGGATGCACAAGGGCTCATCGTGACTCAAGTTACCATAGTTGTCCACCTGCCACTGGATCTACTCCATTGCAACAGAGCCCTGAGAGCTTAACCAATGTCGTAGGGATTGCCAGGTCCCCATCTTGTGTATCAAGGTGTCTGCAGTGCCTGTTACCTTCCTGTGCTTCTTGAGGATGCACCTATGTCAAGGACATGTTTTCATATGGTGCCAAAATCCGAAAGGACTAAAGGCTCGCTCTGTTGCTCAGAGCCCTCGGGATTCTAAACTCAATGTTCTTGCTCGACTATGTTAAAAGGACCCTGATGTAATACTCTTATGGGCTCCCGGTGTCTTCTGGGATATTTAAAGTTACCCTTCCTCAATTTTCACTTCTGTCCCTTCTTATGTCAGTTCTTAGATTGTGAGGGTTGAGCTAGAGGACAAATCTGAGAGACAAATGTAAGTATAATTAATTTCCATTCTACTCCTCCTGTACTATTGGAGACATAGTGCCCACATCCAACTTTTCTGTTGGGATCACCTTTCCTTTGAAATAATTTATTTTCCAGTTGGTTCCTAAGGCTGTCACATATTTTATGATCATTGGTAAGTGTATTCCATGAGTCTTTGAGACATATCCAGATCATCTATATTCTTGGGTGCCTACAGTTAGAAAGAAAATTTTATTAATACATTGAAGTGTGTTGTATTTCATGATTTTTTTTGGTGGGTGGGGTCTACCTCTAGTTGAATTAAGTAGTTGGACCCGTCTAAGGTAGGAACTTAGGGTTGAAAACAGAAGATTCTCAAAGAGAGCGTCTTTTCCTGCATTTGTAAGTCCAAGCTCAATGAAAAGATTTTGACTGCATATGTAGGTAAGGGAGGGGAAGGTGTCTTTGAAGAGAGAAATGCTGGGCATAAACAAGGATTTCTCCAAACTAAAGGAAAGGGTGGTGATTTTTGAGATCCAAGAGGTTTTAGGATTCAAGCACTAGTTTCTCAAGAGTACAAAATGGTGGTTGGATTCCAGGAAAATAGCTAAACTGAATTTGAGGGATTGGAATTCCCAGTCTTGGAAATTTCTAGATTACATGGTGCTTCTAGATGTCAAGGACTATGCGGGCATGGATAATGGTCTTCCCAGGGTAACCAGGGCAGACCAAGGACTGGAGGAGATAAGTTTGTCACCATTTTTAATATCTCGGATGATTAAATAACCCAAGAATTACCAGAGTTGAATTTTCCACAAATCTAGACAAACAATGGGAGTTTGGAGTAGAATTTAATTTTATTTAAAGGAAAACACAGATCTGAAGTAAGATTTGAACCTGCAAGAGCAGTTTAATTAATCTCAGAATCCAACACAGATACAAGAAAAAACTTAATTAGAATCTTTATCCTCACAAAACTTAGATTTTCATGATTTGCAACATCTTATAACAATGAGAGGCAATATATACCAAATACCAAAATGAGTAGAGAGTCTAAGAATTTTTAAATTTCAAAGCAAGAACATATGTTTGAGCATAATATGGGAGAAGTCTTCAGAGAAAACGAATGACTTCTCTTGGGCCATAACAGAGGGCAGTTATGGAGTGCAAGCAAAGAAGAAAGTAAAACCTTTCCAAGTAGTCAAATGGTGTGAGTAAGCCTGTAGGCAGGAAAGAGAATCATATTTTCTAGGAAGAGGAAGGACATCAGCATGGCAAATAGATAGGAATGAGAGGATGGAGAAGCAGATCTACTGAAGAAACTCTTCGGAATGCGAAGACTTGGTCTTTCCTATATAAACCACGTTGCGCAAATCTATGGTGTACCAGAGATTATTCAGTTCAGTATTTATCTATCTATCTATTTATTTATTTATTTTCAGTTCAGTATTTAAATGAATGAAATGAATAAGTTAACAATCAAAATTCCCTTTCAGGGGCACCTGGGTAGCTCAGTTGGCTAAGCACTTGACTCTTGATTTTGGCTCTGGTCATGATCTTAGGGACCTGAGATCGAGCCCTGCATTGGGCTTCTAACTGCATGTGGAGCCTGCTTAAGATTCTCTCTCGCTCTTCCTCTCTCTCCAGCCCCTCTTCTCGAACACAGGCATGCATGCTCTCTCTCTCTAAAAATAAAATTCCCTTTTATATTTGTTTTATAGACAGAGGCTATAATAAATACTAGAAATCATTTATAAAATAAATACTATGTGCCAGGCTTTGTACTAGGTGGCTTACCTATATTATGTCTAACCCACATCATAAACAGGTATAGAAGCTATTTATGTCTCCTTTGACAGATGAGAAAACAAAGACAAAGGAAGATTGGATGATGAGCCTAAATCAAGTAGGTTGAAAGTGCTAAGCTATGAGCTAGGAATGATGGCCAGACCCATCTCTGGCTAAAGCCCATACATTGTATTTTAACTGTCCCACATTATGTCTATCATTAAAATATTTTTATAGCATATTAACAATTCAATAGATGGATTCTTATTTTCTGGGCAACGTATAACCAAATAATTAATTGAAAGTAAACAAATAGCTATTTCTTATTTTCTTTCAGCTAGAATTGTGTTTGAGGAATTTTAAGAATGAGATACAATTAAGCTGTGTTGATTTAGAGCAAAGTCTTATAATCAGGTAAAAGATGCATGAAATTTACATCAATTAACAAAGCCAAATAAAATCAGAAGAAAGCAAAATCTCACTGTTTAGAGTCACATATTATTTTTTATTTGATTTAATATTGTTATGAAAAAGAGCAGAATCAGCTACCCTACAATGTGGATAACAGGGAAAATAACAGAACATGATTGTAGTTGGTTGAAAGGTGGTTCCCGAAAGATATGTCCACCCAGAACCTGTGAATATCCTTTATTCAGACATGGGACCTCATTTTGGAAAAGGGTTTTTACAGATATGATTAAGTTAAGGTTATGGAAATGAGACCGTTGTGGATTAGGATGGGCCCTGTATCCAATGGCTGGTGTCCTTGTAAGAGTAGAGAAAGGGACCCACAGGACACAGAGGAAAAGGCCATATGAAGGAGGCAGAGATTGGAGTGATATGACTATGAGTCAGCGGACCCCTGGAACTCCCCAAACATGGCGGAGTCATAGAGCAGACGCTCCCTTACCGCCTCCAGAAGCAACCACCCCTGCCGGCAACTTGATTCTGAATTTCTGGTGTCCAGACTGTGAGAGAATAAATTTCTGTTGCTTTAGGCCGTCCAGTTTTGTTGTAATTTGTGATGGCAGCCCTAGGAACTGAACACAATGACATGCGATGTCGTGTAAACCACAAGTTCAATAGAGTTCAGAAAAGTCTCTCTTCTGCGTGCACTGATCCTAGTCTTTACCCAACAGAATGGTTTCCTCACAGGCAAAACAAACAAACACATAAAATAAAATAAAGAAGGGGTGCCTGGGTGGCTCAGTCGGTTAAGCACCCGATTCTTGGTTTCAGTTCAGGTCAGGATCTCGTGGGTCCTGAGATCAAGCCCCAAATCAGGCTCTGCCCTCATCGAAAGTCCAGCAGGCTCTGCACTTCGTCTCTCCCTCTGTCCCTTCCCCCACTCACTTTCTCTCTCTCCCTCTCTCTCACAAATAAAAATACATTTAAAAACTCGTTAAAAAAATAAAGAAATAAAAGAAATACAACAACCCTGAGCAGGTTACTGGGCTTGGCCCTGAGTTTGTTTCTAGAAAGTTTTCTTAACTGGGTTTTCCTAGCAGCAAGAGAAAGTACTAGAGTACTGGAATTTGTTCTTTGTTGGTCATTAGAGGATTCTGTCCATTTATATGAAGCTTTTTTTTTTCCAAGAACAAGTCACTATATATACTTAAAAGGACAAATATGTACATTTACTTATATCTAAGCTAGAATATAGGCCTTCTTGCTCTTTTCCTTAACTTCAAACACAAATACATTTATATGAAGGGACTGGTACCCTCATACTCATGTGAAATGAATGTTTGATGATTTAGGTATAAATCACATGCAAATGCCCCACAAATAAAACCTTTATTATAAATTTAATTACTTATGTGATTTATTTTGTTTTTACGAGACCAATACTTTAATAGCTTTTTTTTTTAACTCAAAGAAACAGTTGTTTATGTAACCACCATAAAGAAGAATTAGTATTCTCATAAATAATAGTGCCTACATTTAGAAATAGAGAATTACCAAATTCTGAAGCTCATTCTTCAGTTCTATATTTGGAGACTATAAATCAGTCTCAGGGACACATGAATATTTTAATTATCTTAGCCATTTATTGGAAGGTTTCCTCCCCTTTGATTTAAAACATGATGGCCCATGTAGCAGCCTTATAAAATCCAAGCTCACATAATATATTTTCATCTTCACAATGGAAAACACTACTTACATACCTCTGTATCTTCTCTACTTTTATGCTCTAAAAAGGCTTTTTTGACTCAAAGGCTGCTTCATCCATGAATCCTTGTGCTGTCACGCTGGTCAGAAATCATTGTTCTCGATCCATGTTTTATTGTTACCTTACTTTCCAATATTTACCACATGCGGCCTTGTGTTTCGGTGATGTACCGGTGTCCTACGCACCTCTCAGAAGGTAATAGCTGGTTAAGCAGTGGTGGGAAGTCACTTTAACTTGATAGGTCTCCTCCAGTGAAGACAGGGAACGCCTGAGGCACCATGTCGAAAAGCCTCCAAAGGCCATATTCTTCCTCAGCCAGCAAACAAAACAAAACAAAATACCTCTGATCAAATAGGAGTGTTTACTACACAAAGGAGGGCTTTTGCTCTTTCTGTCCTCAAGGTTAGGACCAGATTGCCCTTGAGTGTCTATTTCCAACACAGCCTAGCCCTGGGGCACAGGTTCATTTCCTGTCTGCCTCTTTAATGAACTCCAACATAAGTAAACCAAAGGCCACAAAAATGTCCCCGAAACTAGTCGCCCAGATCTGATCTCTCACCATGGAATTCCAGACTTGCCTTTCTTTTCAGTTGGTTTCAAACCTTCTTATTTTGGGTCCCCTGGGTCCCTTATTTGATTGCATGATGGTTCCTTTTCTGGATTTATACTCCTTTGGATTAATAACTGGTTTCAGATAATCATGAAAAAAAACTTCCCAGTGGATTTTTCCTTATTTTGCTAGTAGTGACTACAAACACAGCGGCTGCTGCCTACCCCATCTCATACATTGCAGATGGGGGTGACCCTGTAGCTTGCCACGGGCCGAGGCTGCAGCCTGTGACCCCAGCACCCCAATTCAGTCAGGAGGAGGAGATCCTGAACACAGCAGGCTACGCATAAATGGTGCTGGTAGAATTTTTTATCAGCTGAGTAAGTGTGCGTGTATATTAGGGAGACCCACACACCATGCAAATCCTCCAGCTTTTCATCAAAAAGACAATACTTTATTCTTGAGGTATTACATAAAATCAGTGAAAACACTGGATCATCAGCCTACCTATTCTAAGTGAAATATTTAGTTCTGAGAAAAGAAAAAGTGAACTGACCCTGAGATCTGTGGGTTTGAAAAACACTTAGGTATACGGTTTCAAGGAACAAACTGACCTGCACGGGAGGGAAAGCCTTTTTTTTTCTGCCTCTATGGTTCATTTTGATGATGGTAGTTTTTATTTTTTTGTTGCAGCAGAATGTCTTTTGAATAAAGCCTAACTAGTAAGGAAAAAAAAAGAAAAAAAGGATCTTTGTATGGATTCACGGTGTTTATCATTCCAAAAAAGGAGAATGAAGTATTTTTGATTTTTAATTTCTTCTTACATTTCCGCAGTCTTTCATAAATGATATTATGTATGTGTTGTGTTGACAACTGCCATGGCTTGTTGATGGAGAAGAAAATAGTGCATTTATGAACCTTTGGGTATTTCTTAGGGTAGCACATGCCCTAGGACTGGGCATTAACCCACCCTGCAGGCTGACAAGGTCGTTTGCTGGGAGCTGTGGAAGTGAGGATGGGAACAAGAGTTTTCTAAGCAACGGGGGCAGTTATTTTATATGAGTGTGAGTGCATACATTCATGTATGAACAAATGTCCATGTGTATCGAATAGACGTTAGAAAGTCCGAGGAAAGCAGATAGGTGTTCTATCTGCAACCAGATAAGAGAGTCATCATAGAAAAGAAAAATAGTTAAGCCAGGAAGGTATAGGGAGATAAAATACACAGTGGCATAAAAAAAGATGTAAAGTCTAGGGTCCCGAGCCTCATCAAATGGAAATAGAGGATGCCCAGGCTCATGAAATTTAGGCAGACAGGAATTCTAGAACGCAGTGGGGTCCAGTGAGAGAGCAGGGGTTTGCAACTCAGAAGAGACTGAGACATGAGGCTTGTTCTTAGACTCAGCCAGGAACCCAGGCCAGACTCGGAGGGGAGGTAGGTTTCGCGTCTTGTAAAAGCCTCATAGTACCAAGAAGGGTCGCAAGAGGAATGAAGTTATTTGGCTGGAAGGGAGGCTTGGTGCTGCTTTAGGAGGTGGTTGGCAGGGTTGGGGGAGGGGCAGGAGGAGCCCAGTGCCCGGGCTGGGAGGCACGGTCTCCCTCGCTGGTGGCAGCCCTGGTAGCTACCTTATGCAAATTTGACTCTGTTACTTTCTAGCTGTTAAACTGGACGCAATCATTAACCCTTCCTTTTTTTTTTTTTTTGGGTCAAGATTGTATTTATTTATTTGAGAGAGAAAGAGAGGAAACAAGCAAGGGGGAGCAGCAGAGGGAGAAACAGAATCCCCCCCGCCCCCCCGCTGCCCTGGGGCAGGGATCCTGATGCGGGACTCCATCCCAGGACCCTGGGATCATGACCTGAGCCCAAGACAGGCTTAACTGACTGAGCCACCCAGGCGCCCCAGTAATTAACACTTCTGAATGACAGTTTCCTCAAATATAAACAAATAGTGAAGTGGCTCAAATAGTGAAGTGGCTAATACTTCACTATTCTTCTGAGCGTTAATGGACGTTATGCACATAAAGTACTTAGTGAATTTCCGGGCATGTTCCAAACAACCCACCAAACAAGAATAAAACCGCTAAAGATGGAAATATTTTTAGCTCTCTAGGTGGGACATCAGTGACTTTAGGTAACTCCACCCCAATTCCCTAAGTAGTAGATGGGCGAGGCTTCATAACCAGATTTGTCTAACTTGGGAAGCTGCACCTTTTGATATAAATCATGCTGAATGTGGGTACAATGCAACCCAGCTTCAGAGGCCGTCAGGAAGAATGAGTTCATCCCTGCCGGTATCAGTCAGGGGGCTGCTTTGGAAATCTCTCTAAACGAGATCTGCTGTCACGATCTTGTGTCAAGATGGATACTTCTGATCATAAAAAACCGCACGAACTTCTAAGTTTTCCCTGCTTTCGACATTCCAGTGACTTTAAGGAATCCCTGCAGCGCGTGGGGCTGTTAAGAAAATCATGTCCGGTATGTTGCGGATAATACAATCCAAGTGCTGTTCTCACACTCGCGGGGTGTGCGAGCTTTTTCAAACATCTTGCCACAGCTCACACGGGAGTTTCTCACTCTTCTCTCTGTGTATAAAGAAATCTGCCCTCCCCAGCTCTCTCCTGACTCACGGCCACTTGCTACTTTCCCGACAGTGTGACAGTCGCAAAAAGGAAAGTTGTGGAATTTGAAGGAAGGCTGTGACGCGTGCAGGACACATTTCTCTAGCTCAACCCCGAGATCCGTTGGGAGAGGGCTCCCTAGAGATTTTTATGGGATTAGCGGTTTCCACCTCGAGCTTGGCATCACTCCAAAGGCAGCCAAAGGAGTTTTCTGTCAAACTATCGTGAGGAAGCAGGTCTTGCTATCTCTTTGGATTTTTACTTTGATTTATGAAGAGTCGAAAAATAAGACAATACAAAAAAATGCTATGCTAGTCAGAAACCAGTGAAGTGAGATCAGGAATAACACTTTGTTCTGATCAGTGAAAGGTCAGAACGAATCCTCGGTCTCACCCTCATTTTGAGACTCTCCGAGTGCCACTTTACCGGGGAATGATGAATGGGGGGTTGTCTTCGCTCGCGAGGTGCTGTAGATCTCATTTATTTTATTTTACAAGTCATTTGGCACAATGGTAATAATGACAATGAAATTGGATTCTCGCTACTTAAAAAGGCCTTCTACTTTGTGCATAAATACCTTGGTCCATGCATTCCGTTGTCAGCGGAAGGCCATTATCCAGTTACCACCTCCAGTTACTGTAACCTTAATTCAGTAATTTTAGTGCCACAATCAGACCCATGCATAAGCAGGATGAGACTTTGCCTCTACAGTGCATTTAAACCATGAGAATGATCTCTTACCCTGGAATATCTTGTCGACCTACATGTAAAAAAAAGGAAAGATCCTATTAAAGGACCATTTCTTTCTTTTAGAGCTCTGTGTCCTCACGTGTCTTTTAAGAAGCAAATATTCTGCTGTTATAAGCCATTTAGTTATCAATGTGAACCATATTATCTCCTCTAGGACAAGGAGCAAAGATCTTAAGTAACATGAAGGAGGGGCATGTGGCTGGTTATTCTCCATACCAGGCTCCCTCCTCAGTACATTGTTATATACACTGCAGTTAATAAATGATTTCAGGACGCCTGGGTGGCTCAGTCATTAAGCATCTGCCTTTGGCTCAGGTCATGATCCCAGGGTCCTGGGATCCAGTCCCACATCGGGCTCCCTGCTCATCAGAGAGCCTGCTTCTCCCTCTACCTCTGCCCCTCTCCCTGCTTATGTTCTCTCTCTCTCTCTCTGTTTCTCTCTGTCAAATGAATAAATAAAAAGTCTTTAAAAAAAAATGATTTCAGATAAAAATAAGTAGCTGATTTCAGTGTACAGGGCAAAACACATTTCATAATTTCAGGTATTACAGAATGAGAAATCTTGATAAAAGATTTCTCTCTTATCAGATAAAAGATAAAAGAAGAATCTTTAGAGGCCACAGGGACCACTGAGGCCTTGTCAAAGACCGGCAGATGAGGAATAAATATGTCTCGGGTCTGGAGGGCTTGAGAAGAGGGTTACCAAAAGGAAAAGCAGAGGCTTAAGAAAGGCATGCAGAGGAAAAATATCCAAGACAAAATTCACAGTTCTGCCACAAAGCGATGGTGAAGGAAAAATTTATAAGATTGGCCAAATGGAAGCTTCTCTCAGCAATCAACTGCACACTGACTATTTTGACCACACATCTCTCTTCTCTAACCTGGTCCCACTGGGGTATAGTTGATTTCCCTTCTAAGATTCCTGATGAAATGTGCTGAGAGCACATTTTGTGCCCTTGATGTAGAGGCGCTTTTCCGTGCTTCATTGAATCACGATGACTCAAGTATAATTCAACTCCTTCCCCGTGTGCGCCATAGAACTAAGCCGGGCATTACCGAAACACCACCCCTCTTAACTGTTGTGGAAATGAAGAAAGTTGTATTTTCCTCAAATAAAAGATATTTCCAGAAACGAATTTGCTTGATTCAGATGTGGTGCTTTTAAGGTACTGTCTAGCTTTAGCGCTTCAACTTTTTTTTTTAAACAATACTCATTTCAGGGACGCCTGGGTAGCTCAGTCAATTAAGCGTCTGCCTTCAGCTCATGTCATGATCCCGGGTCCTGGGATCGAATCCCTCATGGGCTCCCTGCTCAGTGGGGAGTCTGCTTCTCTTTTTGCCTGCCTCTCCTCCTGCTTGTGCTCTCTTCTCTTTCTTTCTTTCTGGCAAATAAATAAATAAATTCTTTAAAAATGTATTCATTTCACGAAGGTTTAAATACAACTTTTAACCCATCCACCCACATAGGAGCACACAAAATAGAATTTCAGCTACTCCCATGTGCCACCAATGACCCTGAGGAGTCAATATTCTCAAATCTGGCCCTTGTTAATATATGGGGCCATACAAAATATATTTGCCTCAAAGGAGTTGAACCGCAGCAGTAGCTAGTTAAATGGGGCTTCTCAGTTTTCTGCTCAGACAGCAGCATGCTCTATCAAAAAATGACAGTTTAGAAACATAAGATACCTCTAAACGCCCAGGTGCCTTGAAATCGCAAGAGGCCACACGCTGAAAAACTAAGGCTTCAAATAGGCATCGTGGAAAGAAATGTTTACAGGTGAAAATGCTTATGGTTGCTATAAACAGTGCTCATCCCTACAGAATTTAGAAACTGTTTCTTTTTCTTTCCAGATCGAACACATGATTTCACTTCTTACACGGTTCCGTATATTTCTTACCTTACTATTGACAGATCTGTCATATTCTGTCTTTAGTTGAAATAATATGCCCTGCCTTATCACCAACAAGGGTATATTTAAAAAAAAAAATAGAGGGGGAAATTGTATTTCAAAGACCACACACATTCACTTGTCGGCCACTCGGCATTCACTTACGGAGTGTGTACCACCCGCCACGAAGAGATGCAGGAGCAGCGGAAAAGTTAGCCAAATACACCGAAGGAGCTGATGTGTTCTTAGAGGAATATAAATCCTGAAGAGCTGCACCAATAAATAAATGGGGTAATTTTAGAGTGGGATGTTGCTAAGAAGATATAAATCAGGGTACTGGGACAGAGAGAAATGGGTGAAGTAATCAAAGACGGTGTCTCTGAAGACGAGCTGTCATTTGAGTAGAGCTCCTTGATGGGAAGAAGGGAACCCCAAGATCTCAGATAATAATGCCCCAGGCCCATGGAATAGCAAAGATAGCAATGAATAGTTGTCACCAATGAAGGAAGATCAGTGTGGGGAGAGTAAATTAAATAAGTCACAACAGGAGAGAGGAGAGAGTTGGGGGATGGGGCAGGGGAGGCAAAACAAACCATGGCCTTGTGGGAATTTGAATTTGGAATAATCCAATGACTGGGATCTCCAAAAGATGACTCTGGCTCCTGCTTGGGAGTAGTCTGTCCTAATCCATTTGGGCAGCTACACAGAATACCGTGGGATGGAGAGTTTAAAGACATCAGAAATTTATTTCTCATCATTGTAGAGGCTGGAAAATCCAAGATCAAGGAGTCAACAGATTCAGCGTTTAATGAGAAGCCACTTCCTGGTTAATAGATGGGCGTCTTCTCCCTGTGTCCTCACATGACTGAAGAAGGCAGAGGGCCCTCTGAGGTTCCTCTGAAGAAGGCAGTAATCCCATTCATGAGAGCTCCACCCCCTGACCCAATCATTTCCTGGAGGGCCCATCACCGAACACCATCGCACTGAGGGTTAAGAATTCAATATATGAATTGGGGGAGAGGTAACTCACAAACTTTTAATCCATCACATGGTCATAGGAAGCCAAGGGTGAAATGAGAAAGGCTGGTTATTTTCCTCTCTAAGTCTTTATTGTTCTGAGTGTTGCTTCTTAGTTCTTTTTGATGCAAAGGTTACCCTGCTAGGGAAGCACATGACATCATTGCTCTCTTCTGCTCTATACAGAGAAAGGGAACCTGACATGCAACCTTACAGACTTCATGTCGGGGTGACAGCGAAGGGAGGTGAACTTCTCCCCAGGGCCATTCCACTTAAGCTTTGTGCGTGATTATCTGACAAGGATAACTATGAGATCACAAATTTCCCCTTTGACTCTTTTGCTTTCTGAGGCAGGATGGTAACTTGGAAATAACACAAGATTCAAAGTCAGGTGTAGAGCTGGTTCTCCATCACTTAGTAGCTACACGATTTTTGGAAAATCAGTTACTAGCAGACCTCAGGCTGCTCCACTTTGAAGGGAATTCACAGGTGTGTAGGGTCAAGTGAGACAAGACATGACAAAGCTCTATGAACCCGAAAGCATGATATCAATGTTAGGCATCTTGACAAATGAGTATTTAGGTTGAACTCTTATTTACAAGACAGGAGTAAAAGAATATGAAGGTGCATCATCATATGAAAAATTGGGCCTCTAGCATTGACTCCCACCATGATTCGAGCATACCTTCCACATCCCAAAGCCAAGACAAGAGTGGGAACTGGATAGCAAAGGTGGTAACTGTCTCATCAAAATAAAATAAGAATTGGAAATGGAATTTGAAATTTCATGTGGGCCAAGGGCAGGCACACTTTATGAAGTGTGGAGACTAAGTATTTTCAGTTTTGCTGGCAATGTGGTCTCCACTGCAACCACTCTTCTCTGGGATGTGGCATGAAGGCAAAAATTGGCTTTTTTGTAAAAGATAAAAAAAGAAAAAAAGAGCATAGCTCTGTTCCAATAAGTTTATTTGTGGACACTAAAATTTGAATTTCATATAATTTCCATGCATCAAAAATATTCTCCTTTTAATTTTTCCCAGCCATTTAAAAATGTAAAAAATTGTTTTTAGCTTGCAGGCCATCCAAAAATATGGGGTAGATTTGTCCCAGGGGCTGTTGTTTGCCAGATCCCCATATAGCCCATTCCTGTCTCTCCTCGATTAAGTTGAGGGACAACCCAAACCACCTAGCCGCTAATTTATCTGTGAGGGATCCTTGAGAAGATGGGATAATTAAAACTTTGCAGGGAGAGAATATCTTTCAAAAAACAAATTATAAGAAAAAACTCTTAGAGAATTTTGAGAAGACGTTAATTAAATAAAGAGAACGGCTTCCAGATGCAGGGCTGAGGCAAATGGAGACTTTCGCTGGACCTCCACTGGTAAGAATGTCCAGCTAGATTAAGAAGTTGGCCAGTTGACACATGTACGTTTATAAAAGATAAATAGAGCTTCACTCGTGGATACATAGGCTGTGTTGTTATGCACAGACAGACCAAGTTCACTGTTGCTAAGAATCCTGTCAGATTAAATCAACCTGCAAATCTATAATTGTGACATCTTGTTCTCATTGGTACAATGCGTGCCACTGTAGTCATTATCTGAAAGCTCTTTCACTCTGAAGAGCATCAGTGTTTAATTATATTCTTTTATGAGACCTCATTTGTAACATCATCCTCCTTCGGAGTTGACTTTGCTCAGGAAAAGCAGGCCATTATTTTCAAGACTGTCCCCAGTAGTACTGAACATTAGGTTTCTCAGCAGTGTCCTTTTAAAGAGAGCGTCTTGTGGAACCAAAACTCCATGTTCTCGCTTCAAATTCTTTAGTTGTAAGTTGACAGATGAACTCATTCCCAATTCCTACAGGCCTCCCTGTCTTCATCGAGACCCAGAGAAGACGACAGGTTTGCAGTCTGTTCAGTCTGGCAGATGGATTATATTCTTCATAAGAAATGGGGGGAACGCAATATTTTATGTCTATATTTCAGATGAAAAGCTAAAATTGTGAATAAGTTAAGAATAATTGCTAGGGCTCTCTGTGAGGAGAGGAATTTCAGTCAACGTAGGAAATGATGGTTGCTAAAGACCAGCAGTTGACAGACTATGGCCCAGGGGCCAAATCCGGTGCACAGCCCGTTTTAGTAAATGCATTTATATTGGAAACCAGTCATGTTCCTGTGCTATGTATGGTCTATGGCTGCTTTCCCACTCCTCAGGCCAAGGGGAGTGGTTGCAACAGAGACCTATGGCCTGCAAAATATAAACTATCTACTGGTCCTTCATAGAAAACATTGTTGACCCCTGCTACAGACTGTTGAAATCACCAAGTTAAAAAATACAAATGCATTCGAGTTAGCACTTTTTAACAACACTCAAGGATTTTTTTCAGAATTAAATTCCGGCATGCTATTTTCAACGTAAAATGAGACGCGGTGTGTGCAGAGCGTTTGCTCCCCTTTGTTCAGCCGAATTAATGGGAGCTAGCAACAAGGACTATATATTTTACCAGAATTTCAAAGAAACTCCAAATAAAGTTCTTTCAGGGAGGGTGTGTGTATGCGTGTGTCTCTGTGTGTGTGTGTTTAATAGAAACAAGATTTCTCAGTTTTTTTTTTTAATTTTACATTGAAATGGGAGGTCTACATTCCTGCTCTCATACCCCACCTAGATAGGCCTGACAGTTCATCAATAATATCAAGCTTGGCAGGACAGGTTGCTTCAAAAGAAGACATTCCTCAGATGCTTTACCAAAGAACCACTGCCCTCTCCCTTACGTGGGACTTCCTGCTTTCCTAGCATCATGCTAGAATAGGAATCACACTATCTACTACCCTAGTCTAGAGTTCCAGCTTTTCAGGAGACAGATTTCAGGATGAACAGATCTGGTAGATAAGTTAGCCAACCGCTTTATCCTTTCATTGGAGATGGTTAACCCATGGAGCCCAGATACTTAACAGAAAGTAATCTAGTTTGATGAAAGGTTGGATTTAACAAAGAAACCACAGACCTTCTTTAACTAAATGTAGGTATAATCGTTTTCTTTTACTTTTCCCCAGATTATTTTTACATGCATACATTGTTAAAAAGTACCGCCTACACTCTGTCCCCCAGTCAGCCCACAGTTGGGTAGTGAGACTTCACCTGGCAGTTACTGAAAAGCTAGTTTTATGACTGGATGCATAGGAGATTTTTAGAGTTCCACAAATGTGGTTCTATTTCTAAACACAAACTTTTCCAAACTAGGATCCATTCACCAATGCCAAACTAAATGTTGTTCGTCAAATATGGCACAAGGAAATAAAGGAATATATAAGCATCTTTTCTAGAAATTATGGTTTTTAGGATACATCTTTTTTTGAAAGTCCAAAAGGAACAAAAATACCCATCACTTAGCCTACTGAATACTTCCCCATTAATTATGATTTACTTCTAAAAGTCTTCTGTGAACAAGGGCTCACTATATTGAGTGGCAGCTTGATTTTCCTTCTTTTGACATCTGTTAAAAATGAGCTATGATGTCATCAATCATATTAGCTCTGTGGTATTGTGTCATTCCTTGGGTGTTCCCAGGTTTCATGTGACAACTTTTTCTAGGATTCAAACCATAAACACTTTCTCCAGAGACTGTAATGAGAGGGACAGATCAAAATCAAGGGGAATGGAACTGATTTTACTGATTTTCAAAAGCCAAAAAAACCCCCACATTTTTTTGCCCTCTTTCATTCTTTAACTTACAAAATGAAGCCTTCATCATGAGTTCCTACGAATATAAGAAACCAGTAGTACCACTAGAACCTGTAGTTTAATCGCCCAGAACTAAAGAAGGGAGGAATCTTTTTGGAACAAATATTAAATTTGTTATAAAAGGACATAAAGCAGTATAAGAACATATGTATTATCATAAATTTGAGCAGAATGTAACAATCTGCACACTGACAACTGAAATGATAACTAAGCAAGAATAATGAAGTATTTTATTGACAACTTCTAGGAGGACATTATTTATATAACAACGAATAGTAAAGTAAAATAGTGTTGTTTAAAACAATGACTTTGATAGGAAAATTGTATTTTCTCATACTTGGAACATTTCTATTTCTCTTTTTGAATATCAATGCACAACCTAAGAGTTTGGAAGCCAACTTTTAATGAAATGCCAAAATATTGTGTGCATTTTTTAAAGCTCTTAAATGCTTATTTAGATTGTAAACAACACAAGAGCAGAAGGAGCTCTGTGTTACAGGAATTTATCTGAGTGATTGTCAATTCATTTTATACCAAATAAACTTTTGCTTTTTTATTATTACTCATTGCAAAGCGAGGACCCAAGAGACTTTACCAAGACCTTCGTGAGGAAACTAGCTGGCCTTTCATCCCATTTCATTTTCATTCTTCTTGAGTAAAATGCAGCTCTGCACATATGCTGTGCACCTAGCAATTCTGAACAGCCATATATACCTGATTACTGGCAGCTCAGTGTGTATGGGTGCAAGTTGGATGTGCTCCATTTCCAGGCTTGGCCCAAGGCTCTAAACATGCAATTCTGTACATTCTTTCCTCTTCCATGGTGACCTCGGAAGCTATCTGTAGAACGTAGTGGAACCACAAGGTGAAATGGCATCAGCTCCTTGAATCATAGAGAAGAGTTATCCAGCATTCAAGAGCACCCATTTTGGACTTCAAGTGAGCAAACAATAAACCACTGATTTTTGGGAGTTTATTTATTAGAGCAGCTATAGTTACCCTGGCTGACATAACTTTGAACTAATTTAGAAGTGATTCTGAATTGTTTTGCACATTTGAATACTAACGTGTCTATGGAAATATTGGGTCAAAGTGACCTCTTAATAATTCCCACAAAGTGGGATGGCTGGCTCAGTCGGGAGAGCGTGTGACTCTTGATCTTGGGGTTGTAAGTTCAAGCCCCATGTTGGGGGTAGAGAGTACTTAAAAAGAAAATCTTTAAAACATAAAAATTCTTACAAAGGAACTCCAGTCATAGTGAAAAGTTCATCTTCTGATGACCTGCTAGATAGCTTTGACATAAGGTATCCGAATCGTTTTAGCATACAAATCATAAAGAAATAATATAAAGTTCAGGGACTCACTTATATCACCAGCTCTATCATCTTTCCATGACAGAAATTCTAGACACTCAATAGGCTCAACTTATATATATGAATCTCAGAGCCTTATTGAAACTAAATTTTCATGTGCAGACCACGTGAAGAATTGACTTCCAAAGGAATGGTTCTCAATTCTCTATGAATTTGGCATCATGCTTAATCCTTAATGGTAGTGACCATGGAGGAAAAAGGAAGAAAAACGTAGTGAACATTCACATCGAATACAGCTTTATGACCCAGGCTATCACTCTCCTGTTCATGGAGAAATACACATTTCTGGACATGCCAGCGCCCATTTTTCATTTTTGGGGGTGCGGAATGACTGGGTGACTCAGTCAGTTAAGCATCTGCCTTCAGCTCAGGTTGTGATCCCGGGGTCCTGGGATCGAGTCCCACATGGGGATCCTTGCTCGGTGGGGAGACTGCTTCTCCCTCTGCCTGCCGCTCCCCCTGCTTGTGCTCTTTCTCTCTCTTTCTGACAAACAAACAAATAAATAAAATCTTAAAACTTTTTTCTTTTTCTGAAAGCACCCTGTAAATAGTATATAAAGAGGTAAAAAGTCACTGACAGCAATCTCAGCAAATTTAGGTGGGCGTTGTGCAAAAGACAACAGTGATGCCCTGCACCCTCAAATCCTTTTGATGCATCCAAAATAAAATTAGCATTTGTAGTTGATAACTTTTGGGGTGATGGTCAACTCATAGTTTGCCAACTCTGGGAATGCTCTTCTCATTCAACAGCGGTTTGTTTCCACGACTCCTATCTGATTGCAGTGCACTGTTTCTACAACCCCCGTGTCGGTGGCACAGATAAGATTCTCCCTCTAGAAATTCGGGGACTTAGATACAGCAATAGCAGGAAGTCTGGACTGTAACTAGACATTGTGGTAGGTAACCCGTGGGGTTTCAGTGGTGGTACTGGTCTTCAAAGTAGAATGACTCAGGCCTAGAGGTGGGAGAATCTGAGCTGGAGAGGGAAAAATAAAGAGACAGAGTCAGGGACATGGAATGCATGAGCGGGTATGAGAGCCAGCCTAGATTACTGGTGGCTTTCCTCTTCCTGGGATAGACCCTCCTCTGAAACATGGGAAGCTTCTGGTTTTTGTACCAGAATCAAGGTGCAAATGAATGGCACATTCAGGGGTCCCCAGTACAGGTGGCCCTGGCTAACGTTAGATTCTACCTTTCACAAGCTTTTCTCTTTCAACCCTTCCTCCTCTGCTTTGATAATTCTCTTTCCTCTCCCTTACTAAGTTTTCAGCAAGCACTTCCTACTTATCTGTAAAGATCTGGATCCAGTATCAGCTCCTCTCTGAAGTTTTATCAAATTCTGTCAGACAAAGTTAGTCATTTCTGCACCTGTGTTTTCATAATACTTTCCACATTCCTGAATTACAACTATTCGCTTGTGCAACTCTCATCCCTCCAACTGGGAGTGCTCAGGGGTGGGGCTAGGCTATATTTTCCTTTGAATTTCTAGCATCTAACAGGGTTTGACATATAGTAGGTTCTCATTAAATGAATGAATCAACGCAGCCATTTTAGTCGGTGTTACCTTCTCCAGAGATCTTAAAACACCAAGGTGCGGGGCATCTAGGTAGTTTAATTGGCTAAGCCTCTCTCTGCCTTTGGCTCGGGTCATGATCCCAGGGTTCTGAAATCGAGCCCCACGTCAGGGGTCCCTGCTCAGCAGGGGGGTCTGCTTCTCCCTCTCCCTCTGCCCTGCTTGTGCTCTTTTTCTCAAATAAATAAATAAAATCTTTAAAAATAAAAACAAACAAATAAAAAAACACCTAGGTGTTCCTAAAAATGTTATGTATACTCTCAAAATTTTGAGGAGTACCTTTCCCTTAGAAGGAACTCTGCCTCCTTGCCCTCTGTTCTCACTCATCTTGAGGCAGGATCTTTCTAGAATATTTATGAATTTATAATTAACATATTTTTCATGAGAAGTGACTCAATCCTGCCTATAGCTAGAGTTCTTTAGCAAACGAGGATTTTATATTCCAAAAATCACTCCTAGAATGAGTTTACACTTAGAGAAATTTGTAGAAAAGTTCATTTGAAACACTTCAAAAACTGCTGTCATTTATTATTACTATGGTTTATGGCTAGACTTACTAATTTTATTGTTCAGAAAAACAATATGTTATGTTAGTTAAACCGCAAAGCAGCAAACGGATTTGAAGAAAACTGTGATTTAAAATATAGGTTATTTTTTAAAGTTTTTATTTATTTATTTGAGAGAGAAAGAACGAGTGGGGGGAGGGACAGAGTGAGAGAAAGATAAGCAGACTCCTCACTTGGGAGCCCAAAAGTGGGAAGGGTCAGAGAGGCGAAGGACAAGCAGAGGGATAAGTAGACCAGACCCCCAGCTGAGCAGGGAGCCTGACTCTCAGGGCTCAATCTCACGACCCTGGGATCATGAACTGAGCCGAAGGCAGATGCTTAACCAATTGAGCCGCCCAGGTGCCCCTATAATATAGATTCTTTTAGAGACTAGGACAAGCCTAAAGCATCCTATCAACACAGTAAGTGAAACAAGTTGCATATCTCAAGTGCCAGCAGTGCTGGCTCTCTATCCTATTGGAATCAAGATTGCCAAGCTCACTATTTTTAGTTCAGGGAGTAAATACCTAAATAAAATACATGAGTAGCATATATGGCGACAGGGCTTTTACCTTCTTCTTATTTCAAAAAAGAACAAGCTATTGAATCACCAGATTTTTGAACATCCATGGAAGAAAAAAGGAAAGGGATTTGTTTTTCCTGCATGTATGTGTCTTTGTGTTTTTCTCTGTTGTATATATGTTTTTATATACATAGGCAAGATTACGTGCTTAATATATGCAAGTACATATACCCAGGCATATATATATGGATATATGTGAGTATGTATATGTATAAATCTGAAAGAGCCCTTCTGATATTTTTTCTCCCTTCAACCTTTCCTAAGGTGAAGTTTCATCAAACCCTATCATGTGACTCTCCAGGAACCTCACTGAACTGGTCTGACTCATCGTCTGGGAATTTTAAATAGGCATGTGCTTCCATAAGAGTTAATACTTAAAAACACACATACACACAAACTGGCAGTGAAAGAAAGAAAGAAAAAAAAAACGCAAGCGAAACTTTTGCTTGGCACAAACACTCGGGTCAGACACTGGCCACTCCATATTTCACAGTTAATTACCAGGAGGTGGTGGTTCAGTGCACAGGGGACAGAGGCAGTAAATCTACAGTTTACATCCTTAAATCAGGCTGGTTGGATTAAGCAGTGAAAGGAACTGCCCCTGAATTAGTTGACCCTGATTCCCCTCTGCGATAGGAGTTTTTCTCAGAACCAAGGGCTGCGTCTGCCCACTAGTGGCTGGAGGGCAGAGCCGGTATCCAGACCTTCCCTAGAGGATTTTATGCCAAGTTCTATCTGGATCAGCTTGGAGATGGCAAGCATCGCCCAGTTTGGTTTTTAAGCAAAGATCTATCAACTCAGCTCTGTCAGAAAAGTTAGTTAAGAGTCACAGGCTAAGTTATCCCCAAGCAAAATGTGCAAAAGTTCCTTAAAACCTTATTGATGAGTAGGCTTGGCAATGGAAATGAGAATGCTCATCTATTCCCAAAGGATCAACTATGTTAAAAACACCTAGTGTGAACGAACAACTTTCTTTTCTCTTCCCAGATATCCGTAAAATTCCACACTGGGCTATTTTCCTGTTTGAAAATCACTATATGTTCTTTCATAGCCAATGGAACTAATTGGAAAAGCCTTAGACTGGAATTAGAACTCTTCCACTAATTGGTACCAATCTCTATTTTCATCATTATCTCCATTAAGTCACTGAAATAAAATCTATATTCTAGCTAAACTCAAGTAAATACTTCCTAGCAGAATTTTCCCCATCTGCTCCCCATGCTTTGCTTATGACTACCCATTTGAACTACCTACCATGTTCTAGTATCTACCTAAACAAATGCTACCATTGATTCAAACACACACACACACACACACACACACACACCACTATTCCTGTCTCTTAAAGTCAAGTCATTCAAGGTCCGGCCATTGCACTATGCCAAAAGTTGAAGTTGCCCCAAATAATACCACCACATCCAAACTGTCGTATCAGCTTCCTCAGGAACTATACATTAAGATAATTTCGACTTTCAAAGTCCAAACTTGGAGCAAAAAAAAATAAAAGAATTCCCTGTTTGATTCCACTGCCTTCAAATAAATTCAGTAGAAAATGCATCAGAAGGGGAGAGTTTATTAAACAATCAAGCTAGAAACTGCCAAGAGTGGAGCCATTATACTTTTTAATCTCTTCTCTCTAAAATATTATCAGAAATCCTACTTCAGACACAAGAGAAGATGTAACTGGTAGACAGGGAATAGTTGATAACGTCACATGGAGGTGAAGAATTTTTTTTGTCATTTAACTCTCTGAAGAATCTCTCACTTTGTTATTATAAAAGAGTGTTTTCAAAAATATTACAATTTCTTCTTTAATTCAAAAAACAGTTACTGAGCATCTGTTCTATTTCAGGCCGTGGGAGAGGCATTGGTAGAACCATGTGTGGAATATCTATCACCAGCTCCGGTTGTGACTCTTCGCAGACTGAGCAAGATTTCTGTAGATCTTCGCTATGATATCAGCGATAAAAAACTAGTCCGTATTAAATCACTACTTTTTATCTATTTGCTTACTGATTAGATCCATTGTTCCTGGACATGTGGGATAGTCATTGTGAAAGCCAGAAACACATGAATAAATAATATGTATGTTGGCATTTATCATTGGTTTGTGTGTCATCTGTTATCCTTCCTTAGGAAGAAGACAGGCCTAGGTAGAAAAAGAGAAAAGGAAAAAACAACAGAAATGACACAAGGAAAAAAAAAATAGCATAATGATTTTTCATGATATAAATGTATAAACATGATAAAAAATGTCTAATCTCGCGCACTGGTGGCTTAAGAAAATGGGAACAATTTGAAGGCTACTGTCTTTCAGAAATATTTTATACTTACCTATCTTAACAGATTGGAATAAAAAAGAATAAAGTGTCTGTGCAGAGATTTTCATTAAGGCATTCATTTCTCCCATCCACAAATAAAATAATAATGTGACACAAAAGGAAATAGTGGGTGATACATAAGGGCTGTCACAAATAAGTGTAATACCTTAGAGCAGGCAGGTAAAGTAAAAACTTCATCCTGTTTTTATATATAGACTATGGCAATAGGGTTCCCTTATCATCTAGGCTGTCTACGTTCCTTTTTAAATAAATTCTTACGTAAGATTTTTGGTGCTCAGGGCAGCTGGGTGGCTCAGTTGGTTAAGCCTCCCACTCTTTGTTTCCACTCAGGTCATGATCTCAGGATCTTGGAATTAAGCCCTGTTTCTGGTTCTGCGCTCAGTGGGGAGTCTGCTTGAGATTCCTCCTTCTTCCTCTCCCTCTGCTCCCTCCCTGGTTCTCTCTTTTAAACAAACAAATAAATAAATAAATAATCAAAATCTTAAAAAAAAATTGTTAGTGCAATTTGTAGACCAATTACATGTTATAACAATATGGAGCAGAATATTACAGATGCGTTTTTCAGTTTTTTGTAATACTTGCTTTGTCTTGGTCACATAAGATAGACTTCCAGAGAAGCACTAGAGAATAATTTTAAGTTTATTCCCCTGTTATTAGTAGCCAAGATATATAAATAACTTATACAACTCAACACCAAAAAACCAAATAATCTAATGAAAAAATAGGCAGAGGACATGAACAGACATTTCTCCAAAGAAGACATACAGATTGCCAACAGACACATGAAGACGCTCAACATCACTCATCATCAGGGAAATGCAAATCAAAACTACAATAAAATATTATATATATGTTATAATATAATAACATATAATACAATACAATAACTACCCTATTGTACAGCAATGGCACTACTGGGTATTTATCCAAAGAGTAAAAGAACCCTAATTCAAAGAGATATGCACTCCTATGTTTATTGGAGCACTATTTACAATAGCCAAACTTTGGAAGCAACCTTAAGTGTCCATTGATAAATAAATAGATAAAGAAGACGTGGTGTACAATGGAATATTATTCAGCCACACAAAAGAATTAAATCTTGCCATTTGCAAAAACATACATGGATAAATAAGCCAGTCAGAGAAAGACAAATACCTTGCGATATCACTCATATGTGGAATATGAGAGACAAAACAAATGATGGCGGGGGGAAAAAGAGAGAGGAAAAACCAAGAAACAAACTCTCAACTGCACAGAACAAATGGATGGTTACCAGAGGGGAGGCGGGTAGGTGGATGGGCGAAATAGGAGAGTAAGAAGAGTACACTTATCTCGAGGAGCACTGAGTAATATAAGGAATTGTGAATCACTATATAGTACACCTGAAATGAGTACAACACAGGATGTTAATCATACTGGGATTAATATAAAAAAATAAAAATAGGGGCACCTGAGCAGCTCAGTCAGTTAAGTGTTCAACTCTTGATTTCAGCTCAGGGCTTGATCTCAAGGTTGTGAGTGCAAGCCCCACACTGGGCTCTATGCTGGGTGTGGAGCCTACTTTAAAAAAGAAAAGAAAAGAAGAGAGGGGAAAAAAGAAAATAAAAAAAGATAGTTATGTTAAAAAAAGAGAAAAAAAATAAAAACTAAGAAAGTGAAAAAAATGTATTCTGTTGATTTTGTTGGCAGTGAGAATTTCTTAACTATATGGAGAAAACCATGGTATTATAATGCTGAAAGAGAATGTACTTATCATTTAATCAAATCCTCTATTTTGCAGATGGGAAAAACGAGGACCAACATGCTTCAGTGACTTTCCCAGGGTCAAATATCTAGCTATAAAAAAAAAAATCACAGGGAGAATAGCTTTCTTTGGGGTCACAATCTAATATACTTCTTATAATACCACATTTTCCTTATATTTTGATGGTAATTTTGTTTGGCTGAAATATGTTGTGTGAAAGATTTCCTATAATGCTCTTTAGTAATTCATTGTTTACTATAACAATAGGACCTATGGCTTCCCACATCAAGTTCCTTCACTAATCAGACCAAATTTTCTTCCGTGGCTGGTAGTTCCTGGGTTAAAGGGAAGTTGAGTATAAGTTAAAGAGATGGGCAGAGGCTATTGTGCCTGTCTTAGCTCAAGCTGTTAAAACAAATTACCACAGACTGGGGGCTTAGGCAACTAACATTGATTTCTCCCAGTTCTGGAGTCTGGGAGCTCCAAGATCAAGGCACTTGCCGATTCCATGTTTGAGGAGAACTCTTACTGGTTTGCAGACAGACATCTTGTATTTTCTCATGGCAGAGAGAAAGATCTCATGTCTCTTCCTCTTTTGATAAAGGCCCCACCCTCATGACTTCCTCTAACTTTAAGTACCTCCCAAAGCCTCCACCAACAAACTCTATTACCCTGGGGATTAGGGTTGCAACAAACGAATTTTGTGAGGGACACAAGCATTCAGTCCACAGTAATGCCCAGAGAGGAAAAAAGTACTGAGAACAGTAACAAAGTCCGAGCATTCCTGTGAAACCTCTTCCAGCACTCCACCAGTAAGTACCAGGGGCCATGGATTCATCACAGGTAAGAGAATTTTCTTTTCTGTCATCAAAATTTGTAAACTTGTACCTTTAGAATGTGTAATTAAAAAAAAATTGCTACTCTTTTTATTTTCTGGGTGTGAAAGTAGTATGTGCTATCTGAAAAGAGAGAAGGAAATAAAAATCACCTACAATCTCATCACTCAAAGACAAAAACAATTTTAATGTTAAATATTTCTAGCATTTGGGGATATGCCTAGCGTATGTATGCTTTGATTTATTCAGAGGGCAAAAAAAAAAAAAATCAGAGAGTTCGTATTACGTAAGTGTCTTATGGTAATTTTATGAATATTTCTTCATGAATGGGGTAAAGTTTTAGAAGAATACTATTCCATGGAAATGTTCCAAATCTAGTGCTGAGATAAAGGCAAGGAGTTTTGCTTTACAAAAGAAGGTGGAAGAGGCAGGTATACTCACAACAGAGCACTTTGTTTTAAAGTTGTGTTGACCAGCACTCTCAGACTTACGCATCATGGCCGCCTTCCTCAATGGTTGACTGGGCGGATTCTTCACCAGTCAAGGGCGTTCCTGCACACGGGTTATTAATGAAGTTGGTCGGTAGCAACGTGCATGTGGATTAGCTGCTCAACTCAAAGTATTCTCTGAGAGAGATTCTCTTGTGAACCCTTCCCTAGGTAACCCGGAGACTTACACTGGCTTAAAACTAGGCATTTCACCTCAAATAATCTTTGTACTTCTGAGAATATCTTTATATCAGACAGACTGCGATTTGCTTTGCATACACAAATGAGACACCTTTTGAAAGAGTACAGTCTAATTGAAACTGTCTTGAGTGTCTTTATTCTAGACAGAGTCTATTACAATATCTATTTTTACATACACGTTATATTTTCCCCACTTTCAGACTGATTAAGGTTTGAAGCATGAAGTAGATTCGCACCTTTCTTTTTAAGGTTTTGGGTAATTCTTAGGGTCAATCCATAAATGGTCTTAAATCTCAAAATGGTCAGTTTTTTAAAAATTTAATAATAAAATGAAAACAAAGCAGGAATGCAGGAACCCATCTGTTTTCTGTCTCTTGAAACCAGTAATATACAGAAATGGACTGATTCATGACATTCTGAACACTAAAATATGCACATTTTTTCAGAATATAAAAATATTTGTTTTCTATCTGTCAGATATGGCTTCCTTCAGCTTTTGTTTTTTAAAACGATGGCTTTAGGCCCTTCCTGTACACATTTAAGGCACTGTGTTAAAATCACACATCATCAGTATTTATTGGATGCACTACTATGTAAGTCCAGACTTCAGAAGAGAATAGTATAGACTTCAGAATCAAGTTTCATTAGCATTTTTCAGTCCTTGCTTGTTTTTTTTTGTTGTTGTTCTTTTTGGTTTTTTTTAGCACTTTCAACTTGACATCATCGATTTTAGGCCATTTCTCACTTTCCTTCCAGAGAGTCATCTTCTCTTTCTTCCAAGCTCACGTCTTACAGCCCATCTCCTTCTCAGGCTTCATCCTTTGTTGTGGTTGTTTTTGTATTGATTGTTTTTTACACTAGCGATACATGAATGAATTATCACTGTGGAGGATTCAAGCTATACAAACTCATGAAGAATAAACTGTACGAATCACCCTCTCACTGAGGAATGATAGTTGGAGGGCAGGCAGGCAGGGACAAGGGACCCTCACCCTAAGAGGAAACCACCCTTAAAAGGATTTCATACCACTCTGGATGGAGCCCCCCAACCCTTTCCCATATGATAGATAAGTGACAAAAATCTGATTGAATGACAGGTGCAGGGAGGGTTAATCAGATGAAAACAGCCTTCTAACAAGTCTAACACCCCTAGACTTAGAAACTCAGGTGGCCACCCTCTCGGGTCCCCTTCCTCTTTGGGGGGCTTTGTACTCTATCATTCATTAAATTTTACTATCACTCAATAAATCCTTGCTTTGCTGTCCACCAGTCTGTCTGGTCCATCTCTTCATTCTTTGAAGTGGTGTGGCCAAGAACCACGGGCATCACCATCAGAGAAAAAAATCCTATAACATCGTCACCCACACACTTAATTTCCTTAGCAGAAATAATCTAGGGCAAGGCTTCTTGTCTTCTTTCCATTCATATATGTACACATATACCTCATTAAACACAAATGAAAGCATAGTACAGACATTGTTCTGTAGCACATTTTTCCTTTTTATGAGCAGCTCTGGAGTTTGGTCCCTACTATTATGTGGGTCTCTTTCTTTTTAATTGTTGCATAGCCTTTCGTGTTATTCGATACTTTATATTTTATCTAAAACTCTCCTTTCAGGCATGTTTAGTTCTTTTTGTATTTTTAATAGTTTAAATAATACACGACAAAACCTATATACATATATCATTATGCACACATATTTCTATGAGATCGATTATCACATTCCGGATCAAAACATGCATATTTAAATTTTGATAATGGTGACAAATTGCTCTCAAATCATTTTGCATGCCCATCACCATTATATGACAGCACCCATTTTTAAAAATCTTCACCAACACAGACTATTAATGCTGGTATTAGGCAAGTTTCAGTCAGCATAATAGAAACTGTACCAGTTATTTAGAAAGAAAGAGTGAAACATAAGGCATTGGCTAATGGTATTAGAATACTGGACAAGACAAAATAACAAGCAGGAAGTGCAAGTCGCCCCAGGAAGCCGCTGCCACCCCCCTGTAATTGTGGGGAAGTGAAAGGATGAAGTTGAATTTACCACGTGAATGTTGGAGCACACACAGAGCTGGCATCCAAACTACTATGTGGTGGGAGGAGAGGGGAATATACCCATCCAGTTGATGCTGGAACATAAAAAAACCCAGAGGACAAGGCTTGAAGAGCTGGGAATGTCCAGAGAAAAAACTAGACACTGGAACTAATTGCTCTATTGGAACCAACTGCTATTTCCAGGGCGAAGAATTACAGTTGTAACAATGTTCAAAGAAACAAATCAATCTGGGAACAGCAGCTAAAATTGAAGGGGGCCCCATCGACTCTGATTCTCAGATGAAATCGAATAGGCTGTATAATAGAGGGAGGTGCTGGAAAATTCTCAGTCCTGTAAAGTCTCAGCACTAATAAATGAAAGCCCTCTTTCAGTGCAAAGACCAACATGGAGGAGTTTCTAGGAACTTAATCCAATTCGAGAGATAGAGATAATAGGGGGAACAGAGATGATCAGGATCAGGGTTTTGCTAAGTTTTTTAAAGATTTTATTTGTTTATTTATTTGAGAGAGAGAGAGAGAGAGCGAACACAAGCAGGAGAAGGGGAAGAGGGAGAGGGAGAAGCAGACTCCTCACTGAGCAAGGAGCCCAACATGCGGCTCGATCCCAGGATTCCAGGATCATGACCCGAGTTTAACAGGCTGAGCTACCCAGGCACCCCTAACTTTTTCTATAAATAGACAGCAAATATTTCAGGCGTTGTTAGCCATAGAATCCCTGTCATAAAGACGTAAATCTGCCTTTGCAGCATGAAAGCCATCCAGGGGCATATAGGTGAACCAATGGCTGAGGCTGTGTTCTAATAAAATTTTATTTATAAAAACAAATGGTGGGCCAGAGGAATTAAGTTGAAAGGGAACAGTTGTAATAGTCCTGAGACAGTTTAAGTCAGGTTTTTGTTAATTTTTAAAGTGAAAAAAGAAGCAGCTCCAAAACACTGAGGCTAAAATTTCTCCAGGCCTACCATTTGCTCCTGAAAGTGCAGAAAAAGACATCTCACTTTAAAAAAGGACAGGAGAAATGAAGGGAAAAAAGGCAACATAAAGGGGTTTGTTACAAGACAATAAGAATAAAATACAGAATAAAACCCCCTTAAGACAATGAAACACCACTGAAATATATGCTTAGAAAACTATAACCCAATCCATTTAAAGGCAATCAAAGAACTATTCTTTAGTTCTTTGATTTTGTTAAAAATATTAGGTTATAATTTTCTGGGCATAGCATTTTGTGGGATTTCATTGTCTGGGGACCCTGTGGTGACGGTTTCATGGATGTACGCTCACCTTCCAAGCTCATCCGGTTGTGTACACGGAATACATCAGCTTTTTGTCTCTTAGCCATACCTCAATAAGGAGGTTAACAAAGCAATTATGAATTTAAAGAATCTTTAAAAGCAAACATCAAAATTTAAAAAATTCGAAACTGAGGTGATTGAATAAGAGAGTTTTGAAGAGAAGTAATAAAATCCAAGGACGGGATTAGAAAGTAAAGAAGAAAGTTGTGAAATAAATATCAAATTAAAAGAAACACAAGAGATAATAAACACAATGACATTGCCTTAAGAAAAAGAGAAAATAGGAAGAATATTTTTAAGTCAAGGAGAAATGATAGGGACAGAAAATTAGTGGGGGAAAAAGGACCAATATATAGACAGTAAGTATTCCTGGAAAAGAAAAACCAGAATGATAGACTAAAACAAATACTAAAAAATATGATTCACAGCAATGTTCCTGTCATGAAAGCATCCTAAAAATATATATTGAGATGCACATTATGTACCTTGGAAAATTGACCCCAAATTGCCAATACCAACACACAATCTCAAAAATTATTGGACTTCCAAAAAAAAAAAAGCAAAAAAAAAAAATTGGGGGAGCACTTGTACAAAAAGAAGACTTTCATTTATAAAAGAAACAAAACCATATTGTCAGCCTGCTTTATACCAGATGTCAAAGGAGAAAGATATTTAAGATAATCAAGAAAATATGAGCTAAGATTCTCTGTCCCCACAAAATGACCTTTAATTCTAAAGGCTCTGCACAACCATTATGAACATTCGAAAACTCAGGGCATAGTGCTCCTTGTGTCTTTACTAAGGGATTTCCTACAAACCAGCTGCAAGAATTGAAATGAGTGGACAGATGCCAACCAAAGGACTGGTAAGTTTTCAAATGCCATGTAAGTGCAGAATACTAAAGAAAAGGAGCTTTTCAAAACCAACATTAAAAAGGCAGATGATTCTCAAATAAGCAACAGTGAGACTAACTGCTACATTTTCATCAGCACCAGTGGATTCCAGAAGACCATGGAGTAATCTATTAATGTACTATAAGGAGATAATGGGGCGTGATAAAGTCTACATTCAGGAAAAAGAACTTTTAAAAATGGTACTAAACTAAAGACGTTTTGAGGCAAACAAAACCCATAGGAATTTCCACCAGAAGATCGTTAACTAAGGGAATTTCTAAAGGCAGAAGAAAATGAATCCTGTTGGGTGGTCTGAGGTGGGAGAGGGGAATGAAGACCAAAAACATGGTAAAATATAATCAAGCAGTCACTGTATAAAGCAACAATAATGCTACCTTGGGTGACAAGGCATTTTAAAACCTCCAAATCACACTAAAATACCAGATGAAGCTAGCGACTATTTCAGGAGGTTCTGAGAGTAGGATGGGATGGGGCACTTTAGGCAATTAATGGTAACTGACGTACTTGGGTGTTTCTTTTATCCTGATCTGCATATATTATATATTTTATGAAATTATATTATATTATATATATTACATATATTTTATATATATATATATATATATATATATATATAGTGTGTGTGTGTGTGTGTGTGTGAACCTCTCAATGGTTGGTTTAAGTCAATAATAGCATTCTTTAAAAATATTACCAAAAAGTTCCTTCTTTTTCAACCCGTTATCAAATTTATTAGCTCTGATATGCCTAATAAGAAAGTATGATTTTCTTCAAAGATCCTGATATGGTTCATGCTACTCAGGCTACATTTAAGAAGGAAAAAAAAAAACAAGTTTATCTTTCTTTTTCCTTGGAAGTTATGGTTGGAATAAAACTAAAGTCAAAACAATATAGAATACTAACTACTTTCCTTATTAGCCCTGTGATTTCCACAGCTAATTTCTCTCCCTTCTTTACTATATATTAAGATAATTGCAGTCATTAGTATTACACTTTGGTAGAGACCCCTCACTTTGGTGTTTCACCATGGTAAGGAAAGCGAGAAAATGCAGAAGTCTGTCCTCAGAGAGCTTTAACGTGGTACTATGCTAAGTCAGAGCTGGGGCATGAGGAGGGAGGAGCAGAAACAATGAAAAGAAAGAGCTCGAAAGCTTTAAATGTAAATGAACGTTAATCATGAAAAACACTGATTAAAGTGTAATGATGTAAAAGTTAATCTAGCTACTATGCAATTAACTCAAAATTACAACCATATATTGTATGTGTAATCACATCCTAAGAAACATATTACATTTTAAAAAATGAAACCGCTCTAACACGATGCTTATGGGAGTCGGCCGACAGATAGTTATACCAATTTGATAATTAACTTTTTAAGGCTAGTTCACATTTTGTGTTCCTAATTAATGCCTACTTAATTTTTGATACATTCCATATTAGGTTAAGTGCTAATTAAATGCTGTGCAAGCTTTAGGAGTGGAAAAATCTCTAAACCTCAAAAACCGTGTGATTTTATCATTAAATTGCTCAATAGAAATTAACTAAGAAAACCAATATCTCACTAACACCCTAATAAATTTGCTCTCAGACACAATTGTTAAAAAATAGATCGGATTCGCTATGATGACTTAGTGAATTCAAGTCATTACGATGGCCACTGGGATGATGGTTTCCGGGTACGTAGTCCCCAGTAAAAATTGTCACCCCTGTTACATTAAGAGAGAATCTGAGGCTTTGGATAAGACAGAAACTTGCCCTGAACTTCACTCTGTGTTTTCTACTTGTGGTCTGGCACTCATCTTGTCATTTGTGGTGTCCTTGGACAAAATTTCAGTCCTGGGCTCTACTGCTTTCTGATGCAGATGAAGAAATAATTAAGTGCATCATATGCAACCTCCCAGAGATTGTTATGGGATTTTGTGCAAGTTAACTTTAGGAATTTTTACTGGCAGACAACAGTAATCACAACAAACAATATTAACAGTTAATGTGCACAAAGTAGCCTAAGTTCTTTGTACACATACTGGTAATTCTCACAATATTGCTGTGAACTGACGATACTTCCCTCCCACTTTGCAGATGCGAAGTCCGAGGCACAGAGAGCTTCAGTAATTTGCTGAAAGTTGCATTAGCTGGTAACTGGTAGAACCAAGGAATTAAGCCCAGGTACTTTGTTTCCAGAACCATTAACAACAGTGTCACACAGTTTAGCAAAAATGAACTGGATTTGCAAGTACTTTGCGACCAGTTTTCTGCCTTGTGCCTATGCACAATCTAGTGAATTCTTAAGCCTACAGGATATTGAGTGTTGTGTACCCTACACTTTTATCAAACTACTCAGTAACATGGCAAATATTCCTGAATGTATAGTTAGAAGAACCTTAAAAAAAATGACCATTAATACATTTGAAGCAAATTTTAATTTTAGATATCTAACGTATGCTATATCCTAAAGAAAACCTATTTTTTTTGAAATATCATATACACAGTGCCTAAATTGTTAGTGTAGGGATAGGTGAATTTTTAAGTAAACACATGCATGGAACAACACTCACATCAAAAATACTAGCACCCAGAAACCCCCCAACATGCTTCCACTAACCATCTCTTCTCTGAGATTGGTCACTATTTGATTTCTAATGCCATAGATTTTTTTTTTTTACTATTTTTGAATTTTTGTTGTTGTTGTTGCTATTTTTGAAATTTATAAGTGGAATGATACCCTGTGTCTAATTTGTCTCTTTTATCTCTGACTGTGTGCATTTAACATTACATTTTTGGTATTTATTCATTTAATTGTTCATAGTCGCTTTTTGCCTTCTTATTGCCATGTAGCATTCCATTATATGAAAATACCGCAATTTATTAATCTATTCTATCATTGATGAGCATTGAGTTTATTTGTAGTTTGGAGTTATTATGCATTGTTTTTTCTTGGGGGGGGGTGTGTGTGAATATATGCACACATTTCTATCAGGTCTGCCCTAAAGGTGAAATTGTTAGGTCATGGCATTTGTACTGGGTGACTGTCCTAGTTTGCTCAGGACTGTCCCAGCCTGGCTTCTGAAAGCTCTGTGTCTTGGGAGACCCCTAAGGCCTCATAAGCCAGGACAGCTGGTTTTCCTAGCTATGCTAGGTACATGCAAGCTCAATTTTAGTGGGTACTGCTCAAGAGTTTGCCAAAGTAGGGGCACAAATGTACAGTCCCAAGAGTCGTTGTTCCGTGTCCTCACCAGCACTTCTGATTATCTGTCTTTTCCATTTTATCCACTTTGCTTGGTTTCTAATGGCATCTGTCTGTGGTTTTGTGAGCGATGGATCTGAACATCTTCGGCACGCATGCAGGCCATTCAGCTCTTTTGTTTGTGACGTTTCTGTTCCCAACGCCTACCCATTTTTTATTTGATTCTGTCTTTTTTTTTTTTTGATTCTGTCTTCTTATTATTGATTTGTTGGTTCTATATGTTGAAAACCACACACCTTATTCCACATCTTGTGTTTTTATTTGCTTAATGATGTCACTTATTCAACAGCAATTATTACTTTTTAATTAAGATTTTATTTATTTATTTACTTGTTTATTTACTTATCTGTTTATTTAGAGAGCGAGCACATGAGCAGTGGGAGGGATGGAGAGAGAGGGAGAGAGAATCCCAAGCCGACTCCACGCTGAGCACAGAGCCCAACGCAGGGGACAACCCTACAACCCTGAGATCTAGACCTGAGTGGAAATCACAAGTCTGATGCTTAACTAACTAAGCCACCGGGCACCCCAGCAATTATTACTTTTAATGCCATCCAATTTATCATCTTCCCCTTCATAGTACTTTTTACCACTCATTTTAGAACTCTTCCTGTCCCAAGAACATGAAGTTATTGTCTTTGCTATTTTCTGCAAGATTCATTTTACTTTTTGCATTTAGATCCTCAGTCTCCTTGGAATTGACTTTAATGTGAGGTACAGATAAAAATTCATCTTTTAATATATGGATATTTGTCGAGTACCATAAAATTCTGAATGCTCTGTAATGATAATATTTTCATAAGTTAAGGGTCTAGTTGTCCCTTTGATTCTTCCGTGCTATTTATTCTGCTCCATTTTTCTATTTCTTTATCCTGCCCCCATACCACATTACTTTGGTTAGCATAACATTATAGTAAATCTCAGTGTCTTGTCGAAAAGTCTTTCTCACATTGTTTTCTTGAAGAATATCTCAGGCATTTCTGGCATTTTGAATTTTAACACACTTTTGGGAATTAATTGCTAATTATCATGCAATAAAAAATTGCAATAAAAAATGGTGAGATTTTTATTGAGATCTTGTTAGATCTTTTAATCAGTTTGTAAATAAATGACATCGTTACAATACTGAGCTTTCTAATTCATGAGAAGGGCGATTATCCATTTATTTACACATTCAATGCCATTCAATAAAGTCTTCATGTATGGAGGTATTTTACGCATTTCGTTAGCTTTATTTTGTATGTGTTTGATAGTTCTGTTATTTTTGTAAATCATGCTGTTTCTTTATTAGCTTTTTTCTATCTGCTTGTTGCTGGCATGCAGAAAATAAATTGAGTTTTGTTTAGCAGACTTGTATTCAGCAAACTTGCTAAACTCGAATAACTAGAATTATTAATTATTAAAATTTATGTAGAGGTTTTTAATTTTCTGCTAATAGAATCATAGCATCTATCGATAAGGACAGTGTTATTTCTCTTTTTGATTCTATACAATTGAATAAACAGTATTGATTACATAGGTGATTCTAAGCATCCTCATTTCATTTTCAATCTCATAGATAAAAATGTAAATATTTTGCTGTAGCATTTTTGTGGATAGACATCATCAAATAGAATATGCTTCTGCCCAGATGTAATAGGAGTTCAAGATGTTTTTCACAGTGGGATGCCGATTTATACTTCTGCATATAAGAATTTCCATTCCATCATATCTTTGATAATGTTTGGTGCTGATAGTCTTTTCCTAGTCTGCTAAGACTTCTACCATGGGTATTGATTTTTTTTTTTCAGAGAGAGAGAACATGAGCAGAGGGAAAGAGGCAAGAGGAGAGAGAGAAGATCTTAAGTCCAGATGTGTGGCTTGCTGTCATGACCCTGAGCTGAAATCAAGAGTCAGATGCTCAGTGAACTAAAGCACCCAGGCATCCCTGAGTATTGATTCTTAATGGATATTTTTTCTGCATTTATTAAGATGATAATATGACTTTCCTTTATTCCATCAGTCTGCAGAACTCCATGGATTAATTTTACTCTTGTCATCTTTGCATTTCTGAAATAAGTCCAAATTTATCAGAATGCCTTATCTTTTTAAATAGATTGCTGAATTTTGTTTGCTAATACTGTGTTTACGATGATTTCCAATATGTTTTTCAGTAAGATTTCCCATAATTTTCTTTTCTCATAGTATCATTGTAAGGTTTTGGTTTATAGGCTATACTGGACTCCTAAAACAAAATGAAAAGGTTATCCTTTTTTGTGTTTTTTGGAAGAGTTTGTGTAAGTTTGGTACTAACTTTGACTAGATTTTTTGGAGATAAATATTGACTAGATTTTTTGGAGAAACTCTATGCTTACAGTTTTCTTTTGGAAAAGTTTGTAAATATAGACCAATAAAATTTTAATGATTGTTTGGATTTCCTGTTTCTTTTTCTTTTGAAATGTTTTGAGAAGTTTTATCAGGAATTTTCTATTTCATATAAGTTTTTAAATTCATTGACTTGGAATTTTCCATTGTATCCTATCATGGTGTTTTAAAAATGGTAGGTTCCCTAGTGATGTCACTTTAACTGGCTTTGGTCACTTGTGCATTTTCTCTCACATATATGTGTACACACAAGTAAGCACATCAGTAAGACTAAGCATTTACCAAATTTAATTAATTTTTTGTAGAAGCAACTTCTTGCCTCATTGCTTCTCTCCATGGTATATTTTTAAAAAACTATATAATTAATATCTTCTCTTCCCTTTTACATTTTCTCCTTCCTACTTTTTGGGGTTTAAATGGACATTTTTCCCCCCTAATTTCTGTCATGGATGTCTACTTCATTGGTTTTTCTGCCTCTCTTCATTTTCAGTTACATAAATTTAAGGCTATGTATTTCCCTATTATCGCTGTTTTAGCTATATCCAATTTTGAATTTTCATTACCATTTAGTTCAGAAAAATTCATTTTTTTTAAAGATTTTATTTTTTTGACAGAGAGAGACACAGCAAGAGAGGGAACACAAGCAGGGGGAGTCAGAGAAGGAGAAGCAGACCTCCCTCCGAGCAAGGAGCGGGATGCTGGGCTTGAGCCCAAGACCCTGAGGTCATGACTCGAGCCTAAGACAGACGCTTAAGGACTGAGCCATGAGTTCAGAATAATTCTTAATTTTCACTAGGACTTCTTTGACTCTTAGGTTCTTTAAAAGTGTACATTTGATATTCAGATATTTGGGATTAGAAAAATTCTTTTTGTGCTACTGATTTATAGTTAAATTTCACTGGGATCAGAAAGCATAATCATTTGATTTCAATCTTTTGATAATTTTTGAGACTTCTCTTATGGCTCAGTATGTAATCAATTTTATAAATACTCCATGTATAGTTTCTTTTTTTTAAGATTTATTAATTCATTTATTTATTTATTTTAGGAAGTGAGAGAGGGAGGAGAGAGAGAAGCAGCCTTCCCACTGAGCAGAGAGCCTGATGCAGGGCTCGATCCCAGGACCCTGAGATCATGACCTGAGCCAAAGGCAGATGCTTAACAGATTGAGTCACCCAGGTGTCTCTCCTTTGAGTTTTCATGACATGTTAATGTTTTGATAATATCCAAGGAAGTGAAATAACTGTGACTACAGTGACTACAATTTCTCTGTTGTATTAATATAGCATTTTAGCTTTGCCTATTTATATTTTCAAAATGCTTTATTTCCCCTCCCAAATACCACCACGTGTCCAATAACAGGGCCCACAGCACTCCGACATTGACTTTATAGACTTTATTTTCCTTAATACCCACTATCGACTATAAATACTACGTGGGAACGTCTTCCTGGACATACATTTCTGTCTTAATCTATATAGGTTTGGACTTGCTTGGAGTTTTTGTTTTCTTAGACTTTTTTGTTTAATCTGTGTTGGATAATCTTTTTATGCCGTGCCTTCCTTTGAAGCGTTTGCCTATCTCTTGATTTATGCTTCTACTCTATACAAGTTGCAATTTCCTGTAAAGATTAAGATAACACTTGTCTGATCTGCCATAGGTGTTCCCTCTGTAGTTCAATAGTATTTTACCTCGTTCTATTTTTTCTTGCTGTTCTTAGAGCAAGTGCATCAGCTTAAATGGTCAAATAATTCACATGAATAAAGGCAAAATGCTTGATCTCATTTAAATTTTAGGCATGAGATTTCAGATGGTCACAGTTACTGCTGTGGAAGCATTTTGCCCTGGAACTTTTTTTAAAAAAAGGTTTATTGAACCCAGATTTGTCACCAACTTTCATGAAAATCATACATTTCTGCTGTCTGAAACATTTGGTCTATTGTCAAGCCAGAAGTCTGGTTCATGTAGATATTTTTATTTACATAAGTTATCTAGGATTATTATTTGATGGATATTTTCAGAATGAAATGTAGAGATTTCACCTGATTTTGATAATATTAAGTTAGAGCCTGATAAATCAAGTCAGACAATTTTAAATTGATTTAAATCTGCTAATCATTCTCTTAGGCATCCTCTTGTTACTACCTCAAAAAAATCTTTATTAAGAAGTAAAATTGGTATGAATTCCTACTGGATGCTGAAAAAGTGTTCTAAAGCGTTCATTTAGCCTACCAGCCAAACCCTTGTCTAATCTTCTTTTCAGCTAAAAGGAGCTACCCTAGAGTAAGGGGCCTGTCTTAATGACCATAAGACTTCAAGTAACTGGAATTTTTCTTGTCATGCAATCAGATTAGTAAAAGTTTGTAGAAAAACATCTTAGCTTCCTCCACAAAAACAAAAACAAAAACAAGTTAATATTGGAAAGGTCTTAAGAGGTCTATTCACTGAAAGGTTTATCATAAAATCTCATTTCTATTTTTACTATATAAATTGGACTAAGTTGATGGGGAAGTGGAAGGAGAATGGTGATATTTTAGGTAGGTTCACATTGTCAAGTAACGGCTCTATTATCATATATATATATGAATATACACATATTGCTTGAGATAGGAGAGTCAGTTTGTGCTCTATTCAATAAAAATATAACTTTTTTTTTAATAATTGATCTGAAAATTTTGACCTGATTGACTGAATGATTATAGTAATAGGTTAAGGCTAAAGCACAATTAAGAGTGTCTTTTATGAATAATGATGGATTTTTTTTTATCATATACCTTTGTATCCCCAGAGAGTCATATTCATGGTATTAATAGAAAACCTCATAAGCCTCATTTAATTCTTTTCTCTACTTCTTGTGGAATGAACTTAACCAACTTATATGACTTTGTAGATCTGCTAAAAAATGAGTCAGTAAGATGACCTTAAACGGATTTGATCTAATACACAGCAAATGTGGACATGCCAACATACTCCATGGAAATAAATGCTCTAGTCAATATGCATTCAACAAACATTTGTTGTAAAGGATGTAATTAGAAATTCTCCCAGTAAACTTCTCTCCAGTGTTTCTAAATGCATCCTCACTATGCATATATATTTCAGTTCCGTGTCTGAGTATGCCATCAAGAATTGATGTTTGCACATCATACAAAAGATATAAACATTTTACTGGACATTTATCTGGTGCTTATTTCATGTAAAATCAAGCTTCTGTTAACTTCTGGTCATATTTTTTCTTTCTTAGGGAAAGCCTTAAAAAGATTGAATTTGCACATCAAGATAATATAATTAAGGATAATGAAGTTACTATAGGATCATTATTCAAGCAGAATCATTCCAAATAGATTGAAAAAGGAAATGAGTACAGGAAAAAAATGAGAACAATAACTGTGAGTCAAAAGGGCATCGTCTAATATGTTCTATCAGTATTCACAAGGAGTTTCCACTATGAAGTTTTTACTTTTAGTTCAATGTCTTGATTTACTTCTAGTACAAAAAGTCCCCCAAAATCTATATATCCCTTTTCACTACTTAGAAGATAATTCTACACATTGTCTTGGTATATTGAGTCTGGGTGGGAAGGATTTTCACAAGAAACTCTAGAATAAAAGCCTTCTTTGTTAGTGTCTTCAACAACTGTAAAACTGGGCTTTGACATCACAGCCCTTGTCCAGGAAAAACTTTGAGCCATGGTGTAAGGAAGACATGGTGAGGCAGATTCATGTGTCTGTGTATGAGAGGAAGCTCTTTTTTTTTTTTTTAATTAATAAACAGGCCTTTAGTCTCCAGGGCCCATTTCCCCAGCAGTCAATTCACTTAGAAAAATAAAATGTCATTTAATTGGCAGGAAAATTGCCTAAATTTTGTGTGACAAACTCAAAGAAATACATTCTGTAAATGGAAAAAGGAAAGAGAAAAGGATTTAAATTAAATGTTAATTATGAAGATGATTAAAATGTAATAATATACAAAATTCATCTAGCTCTTTAGTAATTGACACAAAATTATATAAATTTGGGATATGTAATCACAATCAAACTAATATTATAAACTTAAAAAAATAAATTGCTTAAAATTGATGCTTAGGTTCCATTGTGTTGACAGCTATCTACTAAATCTGTAGAGAACGCTAATTTGATAGGAATGACTTGCATTTAAAAGTCAGTTCAGATTTTAGGTTAATTGGCATCCACTTAACTTGTGAAGTCTACCTTGTTAAATATAAATTTTTAAAAAATTAATGCCAATAGAAGTGAGAAAACCATTTGACACAAGGCAGCAATTAACTATACAAAACCAAAATTCGAGAATCTAGAAGTTGGTAAAAATGCAAACTCCTTTATTTGCCCTTGAATTTACAAATCAATCATATGTCAAAATGAAAGGTAGGGGGGAAAAATGAAATGTAGGAAAATAACCTGCCAAATAGTATAAGAGAAATATCAGAAAATCCAGAATAAATGCAAGTGCAAGGATTAAAACAGAAAATAAGGAAATAAATGATGAAAAAAGGCCAGGTAGTCTCAGAAATTTTTGGGCCTCTTTATAGCCTACTTTAATACTTGAATTTATTATTGCTTAATATCTGTAAAGACTCTTTCATCTTTTATCCAACATGCTTTTATTAATATTAAGTTACATTACAAGTCAAGTATATTCTAATCTAGAGGATGATTTTTAGTGAAAAGCTCTAGGGCATAAGTTTTATAATAATCTGTCTCTTCTCTTTCTCTTTATTTTCTGGGTCTTTTATATTTCAACCCAACATACGTTCATTCACGGTCTCGTGTATTTGAAGCACTGACGTGGTTACTGGAGATATTTGTCTCTAAAAATCTAGTATCTACACAGCTATGGATGGGAGGGTTTGACAAAGACTGGAGGACATCTCCTGTGGACAATTTTGCAAGAACAAATATGGACAAATACAAGCAAGTCCAAATGAAGAGAGATGATGTACAGCCAAGAATGTCAGGAACCTTGGCAGAGGGCAGCAAGGGAGCACAGAACAGTAAAATATTGAATGCAGGTGGAGTTTTGAGGTTCAAAAATGATGGGGTGTTAATTGATTTTGGTGCTGTCTTAGTGCCATGATTTTGGAAAAAGTTAAAGAATTTGTGAAAAGAACGGATTTGAAATGATTCGGACACAGTTCTCTCAAGGAGATCTTAATGAATGGTAGACTTGTGATCACCCTCGTCTTGCTTAGCAGACTCCATTATTATTATTGTTGTTAGTTATTATTATCATTATTTTACAAAGGGAAAGAGAGAGGTGGAGAGGGGCGTAGAGAGACATAGAGAGAGAATCTCAAGCAGACTTCCCCGGACTCCCCAGTGCAGGGCTCGACCACACAACACTGAGATTCTGACCTCAGCCCAAATCAAGAGTCAAAGGCTTAACCAAGTGAACAACCCTGGGCAACCCTTGCTTAGCGGACTCGTAAGAGTGTAAGTTCAAGATTCAGTCCATGTGAATATAGATCCTAACCCTGCAACTTGCTGTTTGTGCAAATTTCTGCAATTTTCTGCCCTCAGTTTGTTCATATTTAAAATGGGAAAATCAGGGCACCTGAGTGGCTCAGTAGGTTAGCCTCTGTCTTTGGCTTAGGTCATGATCTGAGGGTCCTGGGATCGAGCCCCACATTGGGTTCTCTGCTCAGCAGGGAGCCTGCTTCCCCCTCTCTCTCTCTGCCTGCCTCTCTGCCTACTTGTGATCTCTCTCTGTCAAACAAACAAATAAAATCTTTAAAATAATAATAATAAAAGTAAAAAAATAAAATTCTATACCCAGTTAAAATGATAGTCAGATGTGATAGTAAAGACATTCTTATATATGCAATGACTCCTTGTGTATCTTTTTATAGGAAGTATATTAAAGATTCCTTTCTAGAAGAATAAGAATAGAAAGCAAAAAATAGAAATCCATGCAGAAAGAAATGGTATAGAGAAAAAGCAAACAAATCATAATTTAATCAATTAAAAATTGTCTATGGCAGGTGGTGGAGCTGGGCAGGAAAAGTTTAAAGAAAGGAAATTCAGGATGTAAGGGCAGATATAATCTACATCTATACATCTTTTATATACAAACTATATAATTAGAGAATATAAGAATAAAAGATTTTTAATAAAATTTAATACCCTTTTTTGAGAAATTTTTTTTACAAATATAAGAAAATAATAAAAATTCCTTAATTTGATATCGAAAAATCTCCCAACAACTGTAGATTGCATGGCTTATAATAATGAGGAATTGTAGAAACATTCCCTTTAAAGTGATTACAAAGTCAGTAAAGCCCAGAATTACCTAGGCAAGAAAGCTAAAGAATCATCTTTTTCAAGACATCACCAGTAAAGGACAAAGAAAAAGAACTACAAGTATTAAAAAAAAAGATAATAACTTTTTATTATTCACTTGTGATTTGATTATGTATTTTTAAAAAAGAATACACAGGGAGATTATTAGAATCTATAAAAATGCCATAGTAGGCAAGGCCATAAAATAGACAATACAAGGAAAAAAGAATACACACAGAAGTAGGAATCTTAATTCACTCAAGCGGCGTATGCCAGATCAAATCAAGTAGACAAGGTGTAGAAGATTTATATTATGGAACTAATAAGTTTCTTATGATTGATCTTTTAAACTCCACACTCTGAAATAGAAAATATACATTTCAGTTCCCACAGAAACATCATAAACATTTACCAAACATTATGCCATGTGAAAAATCTTGATACAGTTAAAAAAATATGGAGTACAACTGTCTTAGTCAACGAAGGCTGCTATAACATACACATAGACTGAGTGGCTTAAACAATAAACATTTATTTCTCACAGTTCTGGATGCTGGAAGTCCGAGATCATGGAACCAGCCTTCCTCTTGACTTGTACGGGTGCCTCCTCTGTGTCCTCATAGACATGGATAGAGGGACAGCAAGCTTTCTGGCCTTTTCTTATAAGGGCAGTAATCCAGTAATCCCATCAGAAAAAACCCACCCTCATGAAGTCATTTAATCCTAATTATATCCCAAAGCCCCCACCTGCAAACACCATTACATTGGGAATTAAGGTTTCAATGTATGAATTTCGGATACAAACATTCTGTTTATAACAGTAACGTTTCTAACCATAATGGAATTAAAAAATAGCAAAACATGAAAAAAGATCATCTACACATGGAAAAAATTAAATATTCTCCTTGAAACAACTCTTGAGTGAAAGGTAATTCAAGCTGGGTATGCCGAATATTGACAAACTCTCAATATTGAAAACTGTACCTGCAAGAACCTACATCAAATGACCTACATCAAATACATCTCAAAGGAAAATGCATAACCTTAAATACACCAATTAAAATACATTAGCACACATCTGAATCAAAAATTTAAAAAAAGAAAAATCGATCCAAATGAAAGAATAAAAGGAGACAAAAGAAAGGAGTAAATAGATGCAAACAGATATAAATAAGTTAGGAAACAAAAAATGTGTGGAATAAAAAATTAATAATATTTTTTTTGCAAAAATAACTACTAGCTAACCTAGTTAAGGAATAAACAGATGGAGATTGGGTGTGCGGTGAAGAGAAGTGGGGAAAATGCCAATCAACTGCATATGTATTTTTATGTAGAAATAACCTCAAATCTAAAGACATTTAAGAAATAATGTTAAGCTAACTTTTTCCAAACCCTTTACAATGACATAGAAGTCTTATAAAATGGATACAACCTTGTAAGTTATAAACAGGACAATTTCCATATTTCTTAAATATCTTCCATATTTCTATAGAAGACAGGGAAACCCATCAAGAAACTAGCTTCTCAAACATCTCAGACTGGAACAGTTTCATTCTGAATTCTACTAAAACTTTTAAGAGCGTTATATTGCCTGTGCCATTTAAACTGGTCCAGAAATTAGGAAAAGAAGTAAGGCTTTTGAACTTTTTAATAATATTAATAGATCTAAGAAAAAAAAGTCATGAGTATTCTCACATATGCTGAAAAAGAATTTGAAAAATTTCCAAAACTATTTTTTGTTTCAAAATGCTCAACCATTTTTTTCTTCCTTCCTTCCTAACTTCCTTCCTTCCTTCCTTTTCTTCCTTTCCTTTCCTTTCCTTTCCTTTCCTTTCCTTTCCTTTCCTTTCCTTTCCTTTCCTTTCCTTTCCTTTCCTTTCCTTTCCTTTCATTCCTTTCCTTTTCCTTCTCTTTCTTTCTTTCTTTCTTTCTTTCTTTCTTTCTTTCTTTCCTCCCTCCCTCCCTTCCTTCCTTCCTTCCTTCCTTCTTTCCTTCCTTCCTTCTAACACTTAGCCATTTCTTAACATGTTAAATTATACTTCCATCTCAGCATTAAAAACCCGCTAGTGGAAACCATTAGGCATATTCACACTAAATTCAAGAGCAAGGCAAACTACCAGTTTCAGCTCTAATACACAGGTTTGTTCTGGAGGTAGTAGCCTCCAGGATATTTGAAATTACTAAGAGAATAAAGTTACATGCATAGAGTAAATAAATGAAGACACAAAATTTATTAGATTAAATCAGGAATTCATATATAAATTTGGCATGCAGTTAAAGGCCGTAAGGAGAAATAGATCCTGTAAAATGGTGATTAAAAAAAGTAACATGGTTAGGAATAAATTGAAAGCCACATGGAGGACATGGGTTAGGAGCACAAAAGAGGAGTGAAAACATGAGAAGATACATTGTGTTCTAGTCTCAGCAGATGCAGCGTGGCGAACATCTATCGGGTCTCCATTAAGGTCATGAAACTAATGTGAGTCCAGTAAAAATACTACTCGTTGTTTGTGTGTTTTAGCTAGCAAATTCCTTGAAAGTTTTAGAATTTTAGGGAATCACTGAAATAGAAGTGATACAGTGAGAAATGGAGGCCAGTCTTACTAAATATTAAAATTGAACACAAAGCCTTTAATAATTAAAACAGTGTAGTAATGATGCCTGCTTAGACAAACCAGTAAAACAGACATCCAGAAGTAGACCTTGGTGTAGGTGCACCTGGGTGGCTCAGTCAGTTACGCATCTGCCTTCGGCTCAGGTCATGATATCAGGGACCTGGGATGAAGCCCCGCACTGGGCTCCCTGCTCAGCAGAGAGCCCGCTTCTCCTCTCCCTCTGCCCACAGCTCCCCCTTGCTTGTGCTGTCTCTCTCTCTGTCAAATAAATAAATAAAATATTTTTTAAAAAGATTATGCAATGGGGGCAGTTTTGCATAAAGAATACAGAGTCTCAAAATCTGCGTGGAGAAGATGGAAAAGATGAACTAATAAAAAAAAAAAAGTGAATGAGGGCCAGATGCAGAACTCATACTTAAATTTGGCTGAATTCCCAAAGAATCAAATGTTTAATAGAAAAAAAAATGAAGCAGTAAAATGACTAGAAGAAAACAAGTAATAATTTGTTATAAACCTGGAGTAGAAAAGACCTTTAATCTATGACAGAATCTACAAGCTGTAAAAGAAAATATTGATAAATTTTAATATTTAAATATTAAAATAAAAAACTTCTAGAGGCAAACAACAATAGTGAACCAACTCAACCTAGCATTGTGGTAAAGAAACAATGACAGAGGGGTGCCTGACTGGCTTAGTCAGTTGGTTAAGCATCTGACTCCTGATCTCAGCTCAGGTCTTGATCTCAGTGTCTTGAGTTCAAGTCCCACATTGGGCTCCACAATTGATGTGAAGCCTACTTACAACAAAACAAAACCAATGACAGAGATAAACTAGTAAAATGTTTTGCAACCCACGTCACAGGTAAAATTGAACAATTCTTCCTAATGTATCAAACAAAAGCTCCTAGAAATTGAAAAGAGAAGGTCAATAGTCCAAAAGAAAGCTGACAGCTAGATTTTAAGAAAAAGAAATTCTAGATGTTTAATCTTATTTGTATTAAGAGAAATGTGGGTAAAATACCAATATTCACACATCGGATTAGCAAAAATGTAGAAATTGAATACAATTCTGTTCACAAGGCCACAGAATCGGGGACTTAGTTTCTGAGAGGAGTGCAAATTCTTACAGACCTGATGGAGGGCAATCTGGAAATATCTATCGATAGTAAAACAATACACATTTTACACATGTGAGACCACGTTTACAAAGCAATTTTTGCAGCACTGTTTCTCACAGCAAAAAATTGGGAACAACTTTATATTCATCCATAGTGGATAAGTCAAATAAATCATGGTGCATTCCATATAATAAAATACAGTTGAAAATAAAACTGAGAAATCTCTTCTGGGGATATTAAGTAAAGATGCAAGAAACGGAACTGTGTACATAGTATGCTATATCTTCTGGTGGGTGACAGGGAAGGAGGAACAATAAGAATATATTTGAATTGTTTATAAATTCAGAAATAAATGTCTGTAGGACAAACAAGATACAAGCTGCAATTAGGAGGACTCCCTGAATGGTCTCTTGGGTGTTAATAAAATGAGAAGGAAAGAGTCACTTAAATGTGTAAATCATGTCAATGTATTAGAGTCAAGAAACTTAAAACAAGTCAAGTATAGTAATGTAGATGTGATAAGCTGAGGTATATCAAATATCAGGGAAATGGTGATGAGGGGATATTCAATTAGCTCAATTAGTCCAACTGCTGGGAAAGTTTGCAGAAATAAAATTCTAACAGTATTGATATTGGTTCTAGAATGGTGAGTAGAAATCCACCAAAGGAACAGGGTGGCAGGAGTGGAAATCCTGGTGAATCCTGATGAATAAATGCTAATGAAGCTAGCAGAAAGTCTACCAGGCTTTAGAAATACATATTTTATGACGGCAGTTTTTTAATTCTTGTGAGATGAATATCAAAATAAGACAAGATTTGGAAAAAAGTTAGATCTTTATTTATATACAAATTATAATATCAGTGCATCAATGTCCAGATTTTTTTGTACAAAATTAACAAAGTCATTGCTCATTAGGGTGAAACATGCTGTGTATTGGGTTCCCGCCCAGGTGTGTGATAAATTGAAGACTGAACCATCTTTATTTTTTCTCTGCGTCCCCTTTGTGAGGATTGACAAGGATTTGACAAATATGGAGTCACTTCTAAAGCATCTTCCATTTCTCACCTCTCACCTTCTGTCAAATTCCACACATAATATCTCACCGAAGCCCACCATCCCCTCTCTGAAGTCTTGCTACCACTCTCCCTACCCCTGAACACTCCTATTGTTGTTGTCTCTGCTACCTCAATACCTCAGAGCCCCTTCTCTCTTTTTTCTCACCCAGGTTAATAATTTCTGAATGCATTTCTTTTTAACAGGTTTCTTCATCCTCCAGTATGAAGGCACTGTTGTAGGAAATTGCAAGGAGGTTTGAAGAAGTTACTAGGCTTAAGTATTTTCCTGAGGCATCTAGTGACTTATTGATGCATGTTCTGAATCCTTTTCCAAGACTCATTTTTTTCATTGTTGACCGCTACGCCAGTGGCCTGTAACACCTCAGAAACTTGGACTATACTACTGGAAATGTGTTATAATTCAAGTAGAGTTAGAGCTAAAGTTCCCTTTGTAATTATTATCTAGATTTTTTTTTTTTAAACGAAGCAAAGAAACAGTATCAAGACTGCCTGGATAATTTCTAGGCTATTTAAGAGAACAGATCATTTTCAAGCATTGGTAGGCAGTGTGGAAGAATCTATTTACATTTAAATTATTTGCTAATTACAAATCATTACTAGGTCTTAACCAAGAAAAGCCATATAAAGACAACTACGAGGCAACACTTGGTTAAACTTGCTCCAATGATGGGGACTAGGAGAACAATAAAACCAAGGTTAAAAATAGTTCATAATCCATATCTCTTTTCATCAATTCAGATATACCTCCCCTTGTTTCCAGGCCAAATGCTTGTGGTTTTATAGGACCTGAAATATCTCAGTTCAAAATAATACATATAAGAGGACGGCTGATAAATTGTCTGAATTCAAGAAATCATACCCTTCAAGGTTACTCCCCAACTAGACTCTTTGCCTGGATTTTTTAAAGCCTATAATCAAGGAGGTAGCACAACACCGTATCAGAAAAGACAGCTGCGGGGGAAGCAGGGATAAGCATTTGTTTTCGTTTTGAAAAGGAGCCCATTGCCAACAGGTTTTGGGCTCCCGTACAAGTGTTTGCAGAATTACACAAAGATTTCAGAACACAAGAGAAACAATGGCCACAATTACCTTAGATGAAGCACATCATTTTTCAAGTCTGGACAGACAGATATCAAAATAGATGTCCCATCGTCTGCCATAGAGGTCAGCTTACTGAAAGAAGAAAGAGGGCTTTGCTCCAGTCCCTGCCGTGCTAGACAGGAGCAGTATAAGCCCAGATGACTTCAGGGGACAACTGTTGTATCTTCAACTCCATGAAATGGAAAAAGCATAACCACCAAAGTAAGATTCTGGTTCTGACACTCTTAATCCCTCCTGCGGCATGAGTCATGGTGCCCTTACAGAACTGGTGGAAATTTATGAGAGCTAACTCTATTTAAATGGTGTGAGAACTAAATATGACTGTCTAGAAGTAGGTGGTATCATTACTACCTGCTGGTGACACTACTAAATGTCTAGACCAAGAATGATAGGACTTAGAAATGACCTTTCCAAGTGGTTGTATAAAGACATGACAAGATAGGCATCGAAAAGAGGCCTATGTGATCCACGAACCCACATTACACGAAAACTGTGCATGTCACATCAAAGACACCATTTTCACCAACAGATTCATGTAAACTAGGGTGGAGTGGAAGAATAGGAAGGCCACATAGAGGTCAATGATTTCCTATGTTTGGTCTCCACGTAGAGTGGTGGGTTCACAGGTTTTCAATATTTTGTTAAAACAATCAAACAAATAACACCATGCATGGCTCAACAAAAACCTATCATAAATGAAGAATTAGGATTCATCCAATTCTGTGTACCTGACAGGTTCTTAAAATATGCCAGCAAATTAAGAAAGGCATTTTTTTACTCTTACCAAGTAACTTTCAACTAAGCTCGATAAAGTCATTAGTGTCTGTCAACTGTCAATAAAAAATTTGAATTTCTTGAGCTCTTCCATTCCTCTACTTAGAGATCCCACGTCTCTCTGTGTCCCTCACATAGACTAGCAATTGTCATGAGTTAACAAATAGAAGGCCTTAATAGCAGCACGATGAGCGGGAAAACTGCTTAAGGAATGTTCTATCTGTTCTGTGTCTGAAGGCATTGACGTCTATTTGGTTCTTCAGTGTGAAAATAAGAAACTCTGTGAATTCATTAATTTGATCAAGAAGAACTCCTTACGAGGGGAATGAGGTAAACCAGTTGTTTTAAGCAGTTTAGCAGAACAAACTCTTGAATGACCAAATTAAATGGGTTCCGTTGACAGAGTGAATATTTTGCTACTTTAGCCTTTTGGCGATTATCCATCAAATACTACTGGCATGCATTCATGTGCCTCTATTATGCACACATGTTTTATAAGGAGTAGCAGGAGAGAAGAGTGTTCTCTACTACCCAACAGTGTTCTCATAACCTCTCGAGATGAATCTTCCTTGGCGTTTTGCTTCCTGGTTCAGGCCACATGCTCAAGGCTTGTGGGTGTTTCCACATTCCTTCTTTTTGTTCCAGATCACCAGGCATCAAAGACATGTCCTTCAAAATAGTTGGGACTCTGGCTCAGTCGAAGAGGTATCAGATTGTTATTTGGGTCATTTATGTCAAACATTCATGCACATTCTAAGAACTTCTTTGACATTAACTTTTATATTTCTTTACAACATACATTCTAATGAATGGCTACGATGATAACAGACAATCTTAGATCATTGCTCTTTTGAAATATTGCAGAATAGGTACCGGGAGCTAGGAAGAAGTGTGGAACAAAAGAAACACCCCTCTGGTGGTCTGTAGTATCACTGAGTAGAAGAGGGAGACATACTCCATGACTCTTTGCCTACACTTGAGCCAAGACTGAAAGCTGGTTCTAGAGTATTCAGCTGAGCTGCCAAGTCTAGTGCCCGGCTGAACTAAGACTTAAAAAATGCCCTACCAAAGGTTTTATGCAGAAAGAGAAAAAAATGAATGCTTATGGTATTTCTTTCTTGCAAGTTTGTAATGTACACACTCATGGAATGCTCTGGGAAATTCACCGTAAAGAAACCTGCCAAATTAACTGAGGAATGTATAGGATTATTGAATCACTATACCGTATGCCTGAAACAAATATAAGACTGAATATTAATCATACTTCAATTAAAAAAGAACAGATTAGCAAAATGATCATATTACATAGATATATGACAAAATACACCAGAAGGAATAGCAAATGAGCTTGACGTGGTTCTGGGACTGGGGACATGGCCAGGTTCTGTGGAGACCTCACTTGTTTAGTTGCTGTTGTGGTAAGCCTTCTAACACTTCTTTTGGTTTAAAAACAGACTGTATTTGTAATATTCACTTTGATAAAATAGGTTTTGAATATAGATAAAATTCTTAAAAGAAAAACCAAAACCAAACAGTGAGGACATATGTTTTCTCACAAGACAAAATACTACTTCACAACCTGCAAGTGCTAACAATTTCCTTCAGCTGAGTCATTTTTGGGAACTTCAGCTTTAAGATTGGTGCTCATGACCCAGGCAGAGCTGTCAGAGCCAGTCATGGAGTTCTCAATAGCGCAGGATGGAAGCATCCTGTGGTACATCCAAGGCCCATGGCAATCATATTTGATAACCACATCCCTCTGTCACCAAAGATGGGGAAGGGTTATCCTCCATTGGCTTCTTCTTGTGAAATCATGTAATTTACATAAGTAAAATGTTTATTAACCATAAATCAATGGTACTGAAGCATTAGTGAGTAGCTTGTTGTTTTAAATATATTCCCTGTAAACACTTTTATCTCCAGTGCAGTGAATTCATCATTAAGGGAGTTGCTAACTTTGTCCAGGTGATTTGAATCATTACAGACCACAGTAAAAATGATGTTGATTTTTTCCTTTAAACAAACAAACCAAAAAAGAAGCCTGCTGAATTGTATTTAATCCAGATTTCTTCGAAACACTTTTGAAATGGAATTCTTAATTTTGAGAAACACCTATCAAATCAGATGAAACTACACTTATTGGAAAGCATTTGGGGACATACTGGTGTATACACGGACAATTTATATTCCTTAGTATAATCATGAGAGAGTGTGAGAGGAAGCACCTAGTATGGGGAAATGGAAGGATGAAGAACAAGACCAATAGCCTTCAGGTGTTACTAGTAAAAGACCCAGTTAGGAAAACAGGACCATCATTTTGCCGAAGAACAAGTGATTGTTTTAGAACTTGAAAATCAGCACCTGTGTAAATGCATATGCTAATTTTAAGAAATTACCGGAAATGTAATATTTAATAAATAGAGCAGAATTTCTTAAAATATGAAATGCTATTCTTTATTTTTCCAGAAAGTTTCCCCAATAATATCTTTGGAGAGTTGATTCAGAGAGAAATATTCCTGTCTTCTCCCTTAAAACTCTTTCAATTATTAAATTTAAATTTCTTAAAATTAAAATTAAATTATTATAATTTTAAGAAATTTAAATTTCTTATGGACAAATCACCTAGACAAATGATTCAAATCACCTGTATAAGCAGAGACATTTCTGTTTTGTGCTCCCTCACAACCACGTTCTGAGGGTTTCAAGCAGCCCACTCCTCTTAGGGCAGAAGTAGCCCAGAATATTGGGGTGTGGAGTGAATGTGGTCTAGTCCCCTGAGGAATACGGGGAGCACCTAAGTGAAGGTCAAGCCCTTCATTGTACACACTCTCCTCTCAGTGGATCTTGAATATTTATGCAAGCCATTGCATAGAATGCAAACAAAGGGCTAATCATTAGCATATTTTTTGGAGTGGTTGCTTCTTTCCAAAGCAGAGATTTAATGTCAATGCTCCTCTTGGAATTCAGGGAAAAAAAAGAAACTGAGGGGAAAATGTGTCCTGTTGTGTCAATGCTATAAATATTTAATGCTCCAAATGTGTATCTATGGAGTCACAAAGGATCCACCAAATAACAGTTGCTTATTTTCTATTTTGCCGAAAATTTATTTTCCTGAAGTATAAGTACTGGAGGGCGGAGTTGTGAAGGAGAGAAGGAGAGCGAGGAGGAGAGAGGGGGTGGGGAAGGAAGAAAGGAGAAAGAGAGGGGGGTGTTTTCTCTTTATTAATCTATAGTAATCACTTTCAATGAGAAAAGCATTCAGATTCTGACTCAGAGAGGGAACAACGGAGAAGATTATCCTTCCTGGAAGCAAAGCTTTGATGTATTTAATAACAAAAGGTCTGTGTCTGCCAGAGAAGCGAAAATTATCTGATTGTCTACTGTGAGGAACGACTTCCCCACAGGCTTTCTGACCCTGAAATTTTCTCTATCCGGAATCAAACTAACAAACAACAATATATATTACTATGCTATATTATTATATAAGCACATATAATAAAATATATATAACACATATAATAAAAACGGGCCTACATATGCTTTGTAATATATGCTTTCATAAAATAATTTTATAATAAAATGATAACTATAACTCATATTCAAATGATTTAGTGCCAACAACACGAACAGGTGGTAAACCCGCACTGGGTGAAAAGCAGGTGATGATATATAATTACAAATCATCGCTTAGTCTTCCCCTCAACTCCTGCAGCCCTGATAATTTTGCTGTAGTTGCCTCTCTCAAGCAAGTATTCAACGTATCTTAGCTCAATTTCCCCTTTTATCAACCGTCTTTCAGTTGCATACCTCTTTGATTTTTTATTGGAAAATTACAAAGAAAACATTTGTTCCCGGGGGCATCTGGCTGGCTCAGTAGGTTGAACCTGCTGATTCTTGATCTCAGGGTCAAGGTTGAAGTCCCACTTAAAAAAATTAAAATATTAATTAATTAATTAATTAATTAATTAATTTTAAAAAAAGCAAAAGAAATTTTGGTCCATGAAATCTGTTGATTTCATCAGTGAATAGGAATGACTCGACTAAGCTGCATTAGGATTTACATGGCCAACTGAGCAGTCCCAGCTCTGGGGTTGAAAGGTGGCAGAAACAGTGTCTGGGGTCCTCGAGACTCTGTGTATTCCTTTAAAAGCAATGATGCTTATAGTAATATAACTGAAAAGCCAGAGTTGTGAGTAGTGTTCGTCTGAGCAAACGGTCTAGGAGTACATAGTCACAAGTGTATCTTTTCTAAGATTTCTGGGCTGTCTTAGCTTGAAGCTGAACTTGCATGTAGTTTCAGGTCATGATCCTTAAAGTCTACTCCATCCACACAAGATCTTCTGAAAACATAGACCACAAATGACAATCATTGCTAAATGCCCTTGCAGCTATAATGCTCTTCCTTCTGTCACCCTAATGGAAATTTTCTTGCCCAAATATGGACATCTTCTTATTAAGTAGGTATCAATTACTTAGTGGGTAAGAATCTGCTCTCAAGAATACTTGGGTTGAAGACAAGAAGTCTTTTTTTTAAAGATGTTATTTATTTATTTGAGAGAGAGAGACAGTGAGGGAGAGAAACCGAGAGAGCAAGCAGAATGGGGTGGGGGCTGGACATGAGGGGCAGAGGGAGAGGGAGAAGCAGGCTCCCCGCTGAGCAGGGAGCCCAACATGGGCTTGATCCCAGGACCCTGGGATCATGACCTGAGCCAAAGGCAGATGCTTAACCGATGGAGCCACCAAGGTGCCCCAAGACTTTTTACATAATTTGTATGTGAGCTTTGGAAAGTGATTTTCCTCCCCAAACCTATTTCTCCTCTGTAAAACATGGATAAAAAGTATTACCTACTTTATGGGAATTAAGGAAAAGAAAATTGATTCGAATTATTGAACGCATTCTGGTATATAGGAAATGATAATAAAAAATAAGGTGTAACTGTGACCTAAACTGGATTTGGAGAAAATGTGACAATAATTGCACTGGCGGAGAAGTGCCCTCAAAATGAGCTGGGTCCAGTACTGTGCCCAGTTCTGTGCCCAGTAATGCCAGAAGAAGGGAAGTAAAGAAGAGAAACTTGGACCTATTCTCTATTGAAGGACGATAAATGCTTCAACTCTATTATGCATATGCGGTAATAGGGATGTCATGGACTAACTCAGGATTGCTGAGTCTTTATTAGTTTCATATATAAATCAGGCATAATATAATTTGCACATTGTTGACCTAAAAAGTCATATAAATGCTGTTCTTATTGTTAATTTTTTCATTGGTCCTGACACGAATGAAATCAAAACTGGGAACTTTAACTACTAGGATTTGTGTTTTATCAAATTGCAGTGAAAAGCCGTTCACATTACTCCGAGGAGTAAAGCCATTCCTTGCTTAGTTCTTTGCTGGCGCATGGATACACACAAAGACCATTATGGTACGTGTGTTATATGCACTATTTTTCACTTAGAGCCCAGTCCATGAAAAGTTTCCATAATATAGTTTGTAATGCTTAATTGGGTATTTTAAAGAAATAGATTATATTTCAGGTTTAGTTCATATTAGCCTTGGCTGTCATGTTTCTTTCTGGCTGGAAATAGACCACTGATTTTATGAGAGTCTAAACAAGCCAACAAAAACAAGAATTAAAACCACCATGAAAGCTCAATACTTTCTTCCTAATTATTTAAATATATCAATGATATTGATATTAAATATATCAATGATAATTATTTAAATACATCAATGATATATACCATATATCAACGATAAATGCCCAAGTTTCCTTCTGATAGGCCAAGAGCTGAATTGTGGACATACAGTAGATGTACAGATGTATGAGGATGCAATCTCCAGGTCAGTCCGAGGGACCATGAAGGCAAAATTCAGGGCTCCTGCTCTCAGAAACCCCAGATATGGTCTTGTGCAATCTAATCTGGTTCTAGAAATCAAATCCTATAAATGAGTTTGACTACCATGAAATTCTATGACTTCTTAACTGTGTTCTCTCTTTCCCCTCTGAAAGCCAGAAGAATATTTCACAATTTCAAAAAAAATAGGTTACCCGAAAAGGACTTTCTTCCAGCTTGCTCTTCCGTCCTGCCCAGTGTGCATGTTACCCCCACCCCTGACTCATTACATGGTTCCTGGGATGCTGGGCAGAGAATGCCAGGACTGTAGGGAATTTACCAAAGCCACTGAGGTCACTGTATAAACAGACTGCTTCAAGGAAATCTTAAGAGATCCCAGGAAATCTGAAACCCGTCGAGGTTCAGCCCAGGGAAAAGACACCCCCGCTCCCTAATTCTCTCTTGCTTAATCCATGGAAAAAGATTCAACCAGACAAGTTGCTGAGTTTAAGGTCAAATTGAAATTCCTTTCCCACCTCTTTTCATTTTTTCCAAGCCAAACATTCTACTGGCTCCAAAGCAGAAAGCATAGAAGTTTATCCTCACTTGCCCTAGAAACCCTGTTATTTTCATCTTAAATAACCAGTCTCTGTGCTTGGAGTTTTTAACCCACTACTCAGTGAGGTTTCACTAGATTTTCTCCCCCTGGGTTGTCTCAATTTGTACCACTTTAATTTGTAGATACAGAAACTATGTGTTGGATTTTGCTTACCTACAATAACCAACCATTCTATTCCACCTACAAGATTTCTCTCCAGCTCAAACCTCAACTTTCATTTACCCTCCATGGCATAAGTTTATAAAGATGGCCTCAATTTTCTTTTCTTCCATTTTTTTTCACTTATTCTGATTAGATGTTTGTCCAAATTAACACTCAAGTACAATGGCTTCCACTTTACAAAAGCCAATGGTCATAAATGTAAAATCGATCCGTATAAAACTTCTAGAAGAAATATAAGCCAAGACTTTTGTCAACTTGGGTTAGTTACGCAGAGATTTCTTAGGTATGACAGGAAAAGCCTAATTCATGAAAAAATAATATATTGTACTTCATCAAACAGAAACTCCTGTGCTTTGAAAAACACCATTAAGAGAAGGAAAGGACAAGCCACAGACTGGGAAAAAATCTTTGCAAAGCATATACCTGATAAAATCTGGTATGCACAAAGAACATTTGTAACTCAATAATGAGGAAACAGACAGCCCAATTAAAAGATGGGCAAACTATTTGAAGAGAGCATTCACCAAATAAAGATAATAAGGCTGGCAGATAAGTACATGAAAAAATGCTTAGTATCATTAGTCATTAGAGAAATGGAAATTAAAACCACAATGATAGACCACATTTTAGAATAACTAAATTTAAAACAAAGAAAGGGAGGAAAAAAAACTGTGAAGCCAATGGAGCTCTCATATATTGCTGATGGGAATAAAAATGGTTCAGTGACTTTGGAAAACAGTTTAGATTTTTTTTTTTTTTATATAAACTTAAACATCCAATTACCATATAACCCAGCATTTTGTTGCCTTGGAATTTATACAAATGAAATGAAAACCTATGTTCACACACACAAAAATCCTACGTGAATATTTATGGTGGATTCATTTGCACTCTCCCCAAACTGGGGCCAACCCTCATCAGGGATGCACCCAATCCCTGATGAACAGAGGTTTATGCACCCAGTGGGTACTACAGTGAATGGAAAGGAGCTCCTGATACATGGAACAACCTGATGAATCACATTCTGCTCAATGCAAGCAGGTTTTAGAAGCTACATACCAAATACTTCCATATATATGGCGTACTTGCCAAACTAAAGGGGCAAAAAACAGATCCGTGGCTGGATGTGGAAACGGTATTGACTACAAGGAGGCCCCGAGAATTGGGGGTTTTGGTGAAAAATTCTATCTCATGGGTATGCTGGTAATAACACAACTGTAAATGTTTCTCGAAACATATGGAACTGGGGGGCGCCTGGGTAGCGCCCAGTTAGGTATCCGTCTCCTGATTTTGGCTCAGGTCATGACCTCAGGGCTCTGAGATTGAGCCCCCATCAGGCTCTGCGCTCAGCAGGGAGTTGGCCTGAGATTCTCTCTCCTCTCTCTCTCTCCCTCTGACCCTATCCTCGCCCACTCGCACTCACTCTTAAAAACAACAACTTAGGGAACTGCATGCTAGAAAGGACAAATTCTTCTGTATGTAAAATTATACCTTATTTCAAAAAACATAACAAAAGCTCGTGGACAATTACTTTGTTACCATCGATAGCAATTGGTTATCATTCAAAAACTAATCCAGTGGTCAGTTCTAGGCCCTCACCTTTTGTGACCTGTCTGAGGTCATTTGACAAAGGTGATCAGTCCTTCCCTTCCGGCATTACTTTTTCCTTTTAAACATTCAGCTTCCTAGACGACAAACGTTTCTTGTGTCTTTTCTACGTCACTGGCTGCTTCTCCACAGTCTCACGAGCTGGCCTGTAATTCTCTGACCTCATCCGTTCCCCGTGTCTCCTTCGTGCACTCCGCTCTGGGCACCCTGGGCACCTTGCTCCTCTTTAGCCCAGCCAAATGCTTTTCCTCCCACTTGCTATTCATTCACACAGAGCAGTTCCTCGCTAGGTCCATTCTTTGTTTTCAGGTCTCTGTTTCAGTCTCATATCCTGAAGGCAGCCTTCCCTGGACACCCTATCTAAAAGAGCTGCCCCCAGAGCCCCAGGTCCAGCTGTAGTTCCTCTCATGGAATAATCTGTTTTGCACAGCACTTATCTGGAATGATCTTCATTTATTGTCTGTCTCCCACTGGGGCATATAAATTTTATGAGAGCCGAGGCTTTATCTGGATGTCTTATATATCCGCTGTGTAGGACAAGGCCTAGCACACAGCAGACTCCAGTAAAAACACAACACAGACACACACATAGACACACACACACACACACACACACACGTCTTCTTTTCTTTACTCCTTGCTTGAAAATTCTCACTTCACTCATCCGTAAGCAAATGAACCTTAGATTGGACCTTATGAAATGGTGAAATTGTCGATCTTTAATCACTTTGGAGCTCCAGGATGGAAATCTCATGCATTCAAATGAATACGGTTGTTAAAAAACAAAACAAAACAAATGAAAACACATGAATGTGCCAATGACACGTAGATTAAAACATGAAGGTGCTATATCGGTCAGCCATCATGAACAGAATGTTATTACCTATAAATAAAATCTGGCGCTGCCCCTGTGGTGCCTTCCTGTGGAAGTCTGGAAGCCAGTGGACAGTGACAGGACATCTGCTTCCGGGATGATAAGAAGGAATGAATAGATTGCACACCGACGGCTTATTAATCCATTACCTGGCAACCACAACATGAGAGACCAACCCTCCCATCCTCATTTTCAAAAACCCACGTTCTCTCTTGAAGTCTTATTTAAGGAATAGCTGTGCAATCTGTGAATGAAGCCCGAGCAGAGACATGTAGAAAAATCACCGTGGCATTCCCTGACAGACATTAGCTCTTTCTCTGCTAATACAGACAATGGATTTGTTCATTTTTCTTTCCAGCACACCAACTATAATTAAATTTAAGAAATGCTAAAAATTAATGCCTTCTTTTTTTTCTCTTTCTTACAACGGAAACAAATAATCCCATGGTATTTGCACGTTATACTTAATTGCAAATGGTAATCGACAGCATAAATCTTACACTAGTAGGCTAGCTTCAGTGACATCTATTTGTGTCTTCGACCTCTAATACTGCCCATGGCTTAATACAGAATAATCTCTATTTTTCAATCTCTTCAGCTGCTTTTACCTTTGTAAGTGTTTTTGCTCAAAGTTTTTCCCACAGTTTTGTGAGTATAATAGATCTATGGGGGGGGTCTAAAGCCCATCCACTGGAAACTCGATCCAGTTTATATCCATAGTGTGGGTTTCCCAATTGGGTGTCAGTCTGAAGTTTCCTTCCTTATTTCTTTTCTTTTTTTCTCCCATTGGCTAATGTAATTTATAAGCCTATGCATTCTTTGAATATGCTTAAAACCTGATGTTTATGCTTTCGAAAAATATGGTACTAATGAAGTTTACCCTTCTGATAACTCAATTTATGTACACTATCATCATACATTGCCGACTTAGTCAATGACACAAATGGTCTTCTTGCCAGAAGGATGTGCAAATGCTCTTGGTTATTAATTAGTTAGGCACTGGATGAACAAAGAATTATTACTAATAGCAAGAGAATCAACTCAGTCGAAACTACAGTGATACCTTACCATATGAAAGCAAGGCAGAGGTTCCTTGGATATACATAATAAATACCTAAAGTTTCATCTCATACCAGCTGAATTTTGAAATTTACTGGACAGTTTCGTTTTTACTAGCCACATTTGAAATGTCCCAGTAAGATAAGGGACCGCTTACAAATCTCACCATGAAGGCACTGATAAGGATTCATCAAGGAACCAATATATAGTATATATTCCAATTAATGCTGGTTAATTTGAAGCTTGTAAAGTTAACTGCTTATATTTTTATAAAACAGCATTCTATAATAGCCCAGGTAGGATGTACACGTGTGTGTATTTGCGTGTATGTGTGCATACGAGCACACGTGTGTGTGTGTGTGTATGCTTGTTCAGAGGAAGAGATGCAAACAATACTAGCATGGTCTAAAAGACCACAGTCCAAGAACAAGGGGCAAATATGAAGATGATGTCTGTTGGGGGGAGAAAATAAACAATGTAGACATTGTGAGCTTCTTATCGGACATTTGAAGATGTTTGACTAAACTGTGCATATGTGGGCACTTGGGAGGAGTAGACACTTTATTTTTATTTTTTTAAATTTTTTTAAAGATTTTATTTATTTATTTGACAGAGAGAGAGAGAGATCACAAGCAGGCAGAGAGGCAGGCAGAGAGAGAGGGGGAAGCAGGCTCCCTGCTGAGCAGAGAGCCCGATGCGGGGCTCGATCCCAGGACCCTGAGATCATGACCTGAGCCGAAGGCAGAGGCATTAACCCACCGAGCCACCCAGGCGCCCTGGAGTAGACACTTTAATTCATAAATTTATTTTCCCTGTTTTCAAACTACATAGGTTTTGTCAAATAAACATATTCACAAAAAGCAGGATGGTATAATAAAATAGACGAGAATTGAAATGCTCGCAAAAGAAGGAAAGATAAAGAATGTAAAGTGGTTCTTTTTGAGGCACCTAATAGATTTTTCCTGCCTACGGCAATTCCCATTGTGTGTGTGTGTGGGGGGGGGATTTCTATAGGAAACACAGATAGGAATTCCTGTTCTCTATATCTAATTACTCTCCAAATCCTGTTCTCTATATCTAATTATCATACACTAGCCTAGACTTTTAAATTTGGCAGATATTACCTATTTTGTTGTAAAGCATGCCTTCCTTGACTCAAATCTCCTAAGGCTGGTTCTACCCGAATAATTGTTCTCAATGCTGGTCGTGTATTAACACCGCCCAGAAGTTTTTAAATAAAATTGATGTTTACACTCCTCTACAGAGCTATTACATCAGATTTTCCAAGGAGCGAGACCTGGGAAATCATAGTTTCAAGAAATATATCCATTTTAATTGAAGTAAAATACGCCTACGGAAGAAGGCAGCTCTCATAAACGTATAGCTTAAAGAATTATCGCAAAATGAACACACCTGTCCTCTGGTAACTAGAACGTCACCGGTGTCTCTCCGACACGTCCTCCTGATAGGCATCGATATTCTTAGAACTGCTCAGCAGACTAAGGTATAGCCAGGGATGAGAACCACTCTATTAACTGCTGAATTGTTTTCTACACCACCTTCTCTGTTTTTGAGTTCCGAGGAATGAGTTACGAAACTCTATTAAACGCGTACTCTATGTTGGTGATTGCACAAACACGATCTTGTTGCATTTATTAAACAGCCGTGTAGAATAGTCCGCATTATACCTGTTTGTACAAATGAGGGAGGGGAGGCTGAAAGAGGGCTATAATTTGTGGAAGTGGTACCATTAATGTGGGGGGACTGGGCTGTCAACTACATGAGCTTAACGGCTAAAAGTTAAAACGAACCAGACATGGGTGTCTGGGTGGCTCAGTCGGTTAAACATCTGCCTTTGGCTCAGCTCAGGATCCTTAGGTACTGAGATCGAGCCCCATATAAGGTTCCCTACTCTCCCTCTCCTCCTGGCTTGTGCTCTCTTCTTCTGTCTCTGTCTCTGCCTCTCTCTCAAATAGATAAATAAAATCTTTAAAAAAGCAAACAAAACAAACAAACAAAAACCAGAACCAGACAGGCTTAGGTTTGAACACCAGTTCTACCACTTCCCACATGTGCAATCTTAAGTCAACGGATTCAGTTTTCTAATCACTAAGACAGAGATGACAAGGTCATCGAGCTCATCTCTCTGGGCGTGCATGTAAATGACTCAGCACAGTGCTTCATCACTATTATCTTGGCCAGTGTTGGTCTTATGTCTGATTCCAGACCCAGCTTTTCCCACTCTCCCAAACTGCTTCTTCTAAAAGCCCAAAGTGAAGAAGCCTGGTTCATGACCTTCTGTCAGATCTTTTTTTTTTTTTTTTTTTTTAGATTTGATTTTTAAGTCATTTCTACACCCAACACGGGGCTTGAACTCACAACCCCAAGATCAAGTGTCACAAGCTCTGCTGACTGAACCAGCCAGCCACCCCATGACTTCTTGTCAGATCTTTAATGCCATAATTATTTGATTTAATTACTATGAGAAGGTCATCATAACATATACCCATCACAGTGTGTCCCCAAATTCTAAAAACATCGGGCAAACAGTATGCTCATTAGCAATGTTTCAGATTAATAATTAGACCCACTGATTTAAACTTTGAGGGACTCCATCTGAAAAGGTGTCCAGATACTGAAGATATATTAAAATATTAATTAGAAATGAAGTTGACATGTTGTTTCATAATAAATGTATCCTACATTTCTTCCGTTTTATGCAATGGAGACATAGATAGATGATAGATGATAGATAGATAGATAGATAGATAGATAGACAGACAGACAGATAGGTTGGTCTATATCTTTACAAACAGGTAAGGAAAGTAGATTAAGTACAACATATCATGGGATTTCCTTTCCTGGTCCCCTGAGACTGAATCTACCTACCATACAGAGCCTTTAGAAAGTCAAGAGCTAAGGAAAACAACATTCCAACACTGTTGTCCTTTCAGGTTAGCAAACAAAAGCTGGACACAATACATCATGGAAGTCTGCGCCAGATACCTTTGCCTTACTTCATTACGATGTTGGGGAATTTCCACTAGAGCGCTGGGATGGGCCCTGTGTACAAGCCACTTCCTTATTAGACCAGTTACCTCACTTGACCCATTGTTATTGCTAGCCATGCAATTCTTCTAGGGAAGAGGAAAAGAGAAAGGAAAAGACAGAAACGAGAGTGGCTAACGATCATATGTCACACGTATTTATCCTTCCACTTTGTAACGTGAGCAGGTAGAGATGAACAGCTTTCTTTAAAAAATGTCAGCAGTTCGATCAGACCTGTGCTCTAGGAATTCCATAACGAAGACAGATGTATTTATGGAAAGAGCTGTGATGATTATCAGCAGGGGGTGTGGGACCCGCCTGTGACACTCCAGTTGGTCACGTAGTTTCTTCAGCGGCCTTCTGTGTGAAATATTTCTGTTACCTCAGGTTCCCTGTGTGATCTGACTTTGGAAGGTTGAGGACAAACACTGAGGTGTCATGAGGTTTTATTAAGGTTGTTTTCTTGTTGTTTGCTTTTCTGTCTACAAGGCTGTAGGCTTATATCTAGGTTAAAGCAGGAATTTCCTAGATAAGCTAGTCAGAGACTGGCCCATATCATCAAACTCACCGAGATCTTATAGGGTCAGTGGATCTTAAAGCCGGGGACAGCTCCCCACAGGGAGCTCTCCACAAGTTTCAGTTCTGACTCCTTTCCCCCCAACTCATCACCTTTCTGGGTCTTAAAGTTTTATTTTATTTATTTATTTTTTTCCGGTCCTTAAAGTTTTCTTATTTTGACCTAGTAGATTGGATCCTAGAGAACTTCGTTTCAACGTCAGGTTATTCACTCTTAACGTCAATGTATTCACTCTTAATACTGTATGTTCTTACCTCTTTTTTTATTACATACAGATAAAAGTCTGGAGCCAGAGCAATCAAGAAGACTATCAAATAGGAGTTTACAGGACTAAGGAAAGTTTCCTATTCGAACCATTCCATCATCTTTTCAGGACTCGGCCAATTGTACAAAACAATTACAAATTTCCTCTTTAGGGGAAGTCACATCAAGGATGATGATGAGAAGAATAGGAGCAGAGATGTAAGACTTGTTTAGAAAGGATTCGGTGGCTTTCTTTTCTTTTCTTTTCCTTTCCTTTCCTTTCCTTTCCTTTCCTTTCCTTTCCTTTCCTTCCCTTCCCTTCCCTTCCCTTCCCTTCCCTTCCCTTCCCTTTCCTTTTCTCTTCTTTTTTTTCTTTTCTTTTCTTTTCTTTCTTTCTTTCTTTTTTTATTTTTTTAAGATTTTATTTATTTGACAGAGAGATACACAGCAAGAGAGGGAACACAAGCAGGGGGAGTGGGAGGAGAAGCAAGCCTCCCTCCAAGCAGGGAGACCAATGCGAGGCTTGACCCCAGGACCCTGAGGTCATGACCCGAGCCAAAGGTAGACGTTTAACTATTGAGCCATGCAGGTGCCCTGACCCAGTGGTTTTCAAATGTAAGCTGTCAGAAGTTGTACCACGAGCTACTGTGGTTGCTGCTTTCTAACAGGCATGATAGGACTTATCCCATATAAAAATGTGTGATGATAGATAAAGGTTTCAGCTCAATGACTAAGTTTTGAATCATGTGAATAAATATGATGTATAACAGTAATGCTGTTAGGTATATTTTGTACCTAATTTAGGACTTAACCTTGCCCTGTTTCTGGTACACTGCAATTACTAGGGTATGTGTCTTCAGACTACATAAAGAACAAGTTGAAAAAAAAAAAAAAAAGAACAAGTTGACGGCGAGCCATTTGGAAACTGGATACTATTCTTTGGAATAGTATCATCTATTGTGTGTCGTCAGCCACACAAATCAGTGTTTACTCTGATAAAGTTAATTTCATAACGCAGGCTTTCTTGACTGTGGTCATTTGGGCTAGATAATTATTCGTGGTAGAGGGCTGCCCTGTGTTTTGCAGGATGTTTAGCAGCTTTCCCAAACTCTATCCACTAGGTGACAATTGGACCCACTCATTTGTGGCAATTAATGATGTCTCCAGACATTGCCAAATGTCCCCTGGGTGGGGATGTTGGACGGGGGTGGGGGGGAAATGAACCTAGTTGACATCCTCTTTTCTAATGTTTCATCCCTCCTCAGTGGTTTGTGATGCGATTTACATGACAAATTCTGCAATAGTGTAACTCTTAAAGATTCCTATTTATTATTAGCATATTAAAGATGCCGAAAAGTCTTATTGCAAAGAAACCAATTTATTTTTGTTTAATTTAACATTTCCCAAATATTTTGACTACAGAATCATCAGTATCTCAGTAATTGCCATTATAAATCTCTGCGCTTTGTTACAAAACACACCAGAAAATCCTAGTGAAATCAAATGTGTCTACAAGCACTTGATTCGCTTAGAAGAAATTCTTAAACCTTCAGAGTTTCTTATTAACTATTTGATGTATTTGTGTTCCTCTAGGTTTAAGAAAGTCTTCATTTTTATAGATAGCCACAACATTAACTACAGTAAACCAACAAATTCTTTTTATAGTACATAAAGGTTTACAAAATTACTTGGCAGGTGTGAAATAATAGAAAATACATATATTGGTCTCTGGTCCCAGTTCCTAGCACAGAGCTCCTAAAACCCTTGTAATTTCCTAAGTGATAAAAACACTGAGAGCAGCTTTTGTTTTAATACAAGTTTCTCCCTGCTATCCCAAAGAGCATTCCTATGACTTTGAAATGGCTTTAAGAGAAAAAGCAATTATCATTAATTTATGTGAAAATTTTTTTGAGTGTTCCCAGATCCAAAAAATAAGCTCTCTTCGGCTTTTCTGATACCTCAGGGCCCATGAAAAGGATGCACAAAATAAACCGAGATAAAGCCCAGATGTTCACAGTTACAGTTCAAAGCCAGGCCAGCTTGATGGGGAAATGAGTGTGGCCGCCCAGAAAGGAGATCCGTGGGGCCACTCTGGCTACTCTGGCTGTGGAGGCCATGTTCCCCATTCATCTGCTCCCTGCAAAACCGATACCAATTGATATTTGCGCTTTTTACTTTTTTTGTGTGTGTGTGTGAAAGCAAAAGTCCTCTTTGATTTCTCTGGTTAGCAAAAAATATACTAATGTAGGTCTTTTCCTAAAAGTGAGCTTTTCAAAAGCAGGGGATACCTATATTTGTTCTTTGACCCTGGTTCCTGACAGTTCTTAAAATACTTGTAATGTCCTGGGTGATAAAGGTGTCATTTGGTCTAATAAGGCAGCTCTTGGTGGGTCCTGTGTAGCTTCAGGATGGGAGCTGGTCTCTACAAAGAACAAGCCATGACGAGAAATTTTAGGACTGTTAGCCTCATCCCCCATCCTCAGGGAAGGGAAGAAAGGTTGGACTTTGGGTTAATGATCCATCATGCCTACTGATAAGGCCTCCTAAAATCTAAGTCGTATATGGGTTTGAAGAGCTTCTGGGCTCATGAACATGTGGAGGTGTGGGAATGGTGGTACCCAGAGAGATCATGGAAGCTCCACACCCTTCCCACATACCTTGTGCCAGGTATCTCATCACTTGGCTGTCTATCTCTACTCTTTGTTATATTCTTAATAATAAACTAGTAAATATTAATGTTTTTCTGAGTTATGTGGAGCCATTCTAGCAAATTTGAAGCCAGGGAGGGGATCGTGGTGCCATGATTTATACTGTCAGAAGTACAGGTGACAACATGTGACTCGTGGTTGGTGTCTACAGCTGGGGAATCTCATGTGAACTCCAGATAGTGTCCAAATTGGATTGATTCAGAGGCCACCAGCTGGTATCCCAGAGAATGGTATGATGTGGGGAAAACACACACATCTGGTGTAACAGTGAAGTGTGGTAAGAGCGTGGGTGTGAAGGAGAAACACACAGGCAGTATTTTCTTATTTTGCAGGGACATTCACTCTTTCCTTTCCAAGATATAGATATTAGTACTATTCTTCTTTATGAGTGAAGAAAGTCTTAAGAATGTGAAGTGACTTGCACAGGGTCCTACTACTTCAAAATGGGGGTGCAGAAACCTCAGCATTCCCAGATCACACTTTTGGTCACAGTACACATCATAGAAGTAGCCACTCAGCACACTGCTACTCCTCTCCAACAGGGCACGAGCCGTGCAATGAACATGGGACCACCCTCTAGCTCCCCATGTCCACCAGGGATTAGCTTCATCAACTCAGCTCAAATCCATCCCTATTCACAATGACTGGTTCGGTGACAGGGATCTAATCCAGACCTACTCACAGTATGGCACTGGACTACTCTTCTAGGAGTCCACACTTGACCTAAATTGGTCTAGTGAGAGAATGGTCTAGGGCTTCAGCACAATACTAGATGAAAGGAAGCCTTTTGGTCAGCTCAAGCTGATGGTCAGGTGAACAGATGTGAGGTCACTGATCGCTGGAAATTTTAGCTTCCATGTGGGAACTTGCCTTCACAGAAAGCCAACACATGGAGGACAGACCCAAAAAATTCCAGAGTAAGAGATACCACACCCCATTAGAACTGCCTAATGCCAGATCCACCATTTGATGTTTCCAGTCATCCAATATTTTCTTTATTATTTTGTCCACTTGCATTTGGGTTTGTGTCAGTCGCAATAGACACCATTCGTAGCAATGCACCTGAAAAAAATAAAGTAGTAATAAATGACTTGTCATTTCAAAACTTAGCTATTGCAGTAGAAAATAAGAAATTTGACTTAAAATGTTTTATCAATTTTAAACCACTATATATTTATATCACAACTCCTAACTTAGGTGTGTCTAAGCTAGACAGCTGTTAGACACAAACTCTCTAAAACAGAAAGAAAACAAATTCCAGGTGGTATGGTTAGACACGGTAACTCTAAAGGAATGCTACAGATAACCAGCTACCTGCCAGATGTTAAAAAATAATAATAATAATAATAATAATAATAATAAATCTGGAGAGAATGGCATGGGTGTAGCTTCAGGATATAGTCAGGGTCAACAAAAAATTTAGTATGTAACACATTGGTATTGGTATTTAGTAATGGTATTTGGGAAATTCATCTGAAACAGTAAGAAAAATAAGATATCAATTGCATACTTTTTGGCAAAATAGACGAATGATCCTGCTTAATTATTTAATTCACTGTGGAGAAGTTGGAATTGAGGAAAAGATTAAAATCAGTCCAAATATTTTTCCAGTTTTCTCCATAAATAGAGTCTCGTAAGAATTTTTTCTCTTTCAATTCCAAATCTGCGATCTAGTTCCTACAAGAGACACATTTCTTTATTATTTCTGCAGCTAATAATTATTCTAATGTGGTTAGCTATCTCTCCTTTGAAGTCCAGACACATCTATAATGGTGGATAACAAAGAATGTTCTTTAAATACGTACCAGTGCCATTCAAAGAAATGCCCAATGCATCCCCGACTTGTATCCCAGAGTTGTTAACTCTTCATGTGGGGGAGCCATGCAATAAAGAGTAACAGAAGCTACTGCCTAAGACAATAAAAGCAGGTTCTGAACAAATCTGAACCCATTTTTATTATCTTAGGTAGTAGTTCTCATTTACAAGAAACAAACTCAAATAAAAGGGAAGAGGATCTACTGACAATGGCCACCTCCCAACGGAGTCTTGAAAAGAAAAGTATTTCTGAATATGCAGTATACCTAGAGACCTCAACAGCAATAATCTGGGGTCTTTATTATACACCCTGCTGTGCCCACATTATAGCATAAATACTCTCCACGTGCCCACTTTTAATGTCCTTTGGGAGAAAAAAATTTCCTTAGGCTTCATTTTATATTTTTTTTCTCTCCCTAATTGCTCCACTTACTCATAGTTTCTGTGACCTCATAACTTTGGCAAAGTCCATCATGGTCTTTCCAGGCTGATTTCTACAGTATTTAACTTTGGTTCCTGCTGCTAAATGATTCATTCTGCTAGAATTTCCTACTTTAAGAGACTCTCACTTACTGAGCTCATCTTTGGTGAGCCAGGCCACATCACAGCTTCCTCATCAGCTTTTGGGTTGACTGTCCTTGAATGTCCTATCTCTCAGTTCGGTTGGAGATTGCTAAGGAGGTAAAAAGCTGTGCAGTAAGATGTTTCTGAGGCAGCTCATCCTGCTAAGAAGTGTGTCCACCATGAACACAGTACTTGGCATGCAAAACAGAATTTAGCTCTTGCTAACCAGGAAACTGCCTACATCCCACCCACACAATTTCAGAGTTGCCCCATCTAACACATTCCATCTATCACACATCTTACGATAGGATGGTGTTAATCTTGCGTCAAGGTCATCTACTGCCTCTAAGGATAATGTCAAAAGGTCCTATCAAAAATTGCTTGATGATCTTAGAGTCAACTGGGAATGGTTAAGGCCATTGATCCAAGGCTAGACTATGAAATCTGGCTCTGATACTTAATATCTGGGCAATTGTTGTAATCTCTTTATTCTTTAGTCTCCTAGTCTATAAGATGAATATGCTTCTCACCTACTATGTAAGATTTTGGAGTGGATTAATTAAATCAATATATCTCAAGTACTTCAAAGACTATAGGAACATGAAATGTTACCTACTATTTTAAATAGGACCATTGAAATGCATTCAGTTTTTGTCTCCTCTCTGCACTTGTAACTTACACCAACACCACTAAATAACTGATATAAAATAGTAGTTTAAATGCACAACTGTCACAATAGCTACTTTTTATGGAAGAGAGAAATGAGAGGGAACCTTCACTTCTCAGTTCTTAGAGCTCTGTATCATTCATTTGTTTCTGATCCTGAACATATAATTCATTTTCTAGAAGAGTTCACTAACCTTGAAACATGAGGTGTCCATGGTTGGTATAACAAGGGCATTCATTTTTGATGGTAAGGTACTTAACAGGATGAGTGACTCCAAGGATATCAGCTTGCTACCTACCTTCTTTTAGAGGGAAGAGTCCCGATACTCCTGTTCCCCAGAAATCATAGATGAGGACTTGGTATCTAAGCTACAGTAAGGACTAAATAATTCCAATTATCCCACCATTTCTACTTGCTTACACCTGATTCCTGGTACAAATTTATATTTTTTTCTTGAAGTCTTCTTGTTACAAGTAAACAGACTCATTAAAGAGACCTCAACATGAAGAAACCTTCTCTTAAGGATCTATGTGGTCCAGTTCTAGAACAAGACTTTAGACTGGAATTGAAATAGCTCTAGGAGCCTGCTGTTCTATCTGCATCTCTCAGAGTAAATGAGACTCTGTATTTTGAGTCTTTGGTTTTTTTCTGAGTTTCTATTCTTTTATGACTTCAGATTGCCATATTCCCCACCTTAAGACCTCAATACTGCCTCACAACTTCGTTCTTTATGCCTCTTTTGACCTTTAGCAATGGCTACCAATTGTATGGTAGCCATTCTTTGTGCTTCTTAATTAAAATCCCGGAGAAAGTGAATTTTGTTGGACTAGCCTCCTATACTATAGGTTCTGTATAGCTAATAGGTTGAGTACTCTTGGTCAACACCAACTCCTGCCTGATTATTTATAGAGAGAAGAGAGGATATTTCATTGTTTTACATAGCACTGCCTCTTCCTCTGGGGCTGTGGGCAGGGAAATTTCACTTAGAAAGTTCTGTTATGAATAGGATGATAATATAATAGTCAAAATGAAATCACATCTTATTTCTTAGGGCATTGTACTGCCCATCAGTTTTGAAGGACCATAAATAAAACTCTGCATTTAGTGGGGTCAACTCAGTAGCTTAAAATCATCTAAAGTGGGAGTATTTTTTCCCATAGGAAATCAGCAATTACTACAGATCAGAGGTCCCTGTCTCTCCACTACTCACCAGCCATCATCCCACATCTGATTTATCAACACTTTACAGCCTCTTACCCAACAGTTTCAGGAAAAAAAAAATCGTAGTTACATGGGTGAGGGACCCATTCCTGAATCTATTACTATAGTCACAGAGTAGATTAACCACATTGTCTGGCCGTGGAGCTAGATTATTTGTTGTCCTTATTAGAATAGCAAAGACAGAGGGGAATAGAAGTGGTTTTATCCCTAGCATTGAGATGATTAGAAGCAAGAGTGGTGAATATTAAACATGCAAAAATCACAAGGCAAGACTCTTAGAGAATGTGAGATATGTTTCCCTCCAGGAGACAGAATGGGACAGGACAAACGGCTAAGGTCATAAAAGATTTCAGGACGCTGGGGGATTGTTTGGATTTTCCAGTTATGTTTTTGCTACCCTAAAGTAGAATTCCTTAGTAAACCTAATCTCACTCATCATAACTTCTCTAAAGTAAAATAGGCATTCAGCATATGTAAGAGAATATAGAAATATACAAGCTTTCTCCCTTTTGAAACTCTTAGAAAATAAAAATGACATGTCTACATTTTATGATCATTATTTAGAGTAATTTGGCTATTAATTATAAATAGATCACTCAATCTTATAATCACTTAGACAATTCCCCAAATGCTCCAAAATTAGGGTGTATGTGTATGAGGGCTCAACTAAGAAAACATAATAGCATTCAATGATTATAGCTTATTCTTGTCCACACAGCAAGGCCTGTTGGTTTGCCCCAAGTGATGTGAGCTCACATAACCACACTTCTTGTTAAAGTTGGAGTAATAGCAAAGTAATGAACACTTGCTTATAGGTCTCCTACAGATACAAATGCAATCGTTGGAAGGTCATCCTGACCACAGAAATCATTCCCACCAATTTACTGAGGAGTAAAACCTAAATACAAGCAATACAACTTCTTGGCATCTTTTATTTGCCCCAGCTGATGCTAAATGCTGCAAAGATTCACAGAAGTTCCGAGCGCTCACATGTGATACAACCATTTGACTTCACTTATGTTTTCATGAAGCACCGAAAGCACAGAGAAAGAAGTGGGTTCCCCCCTCCCACCCCCACCACCCCCTTTCAAAAAAGGGCATTTTTGTTTGTATTTCATTCTTTATCCTTGGAGTCTTCTTCACCAGAATCAAGAATTTGTTCTTTTAAACTATTGTAGTTTCTGGAACAAATGGAATCAAAAATACAGAAAACTCCTTGATTACATTCTATACCTCTGAGCCTCAAATATCCCCAAAAAGGGACTTGGATTTTTCCCACTCCTCTTTTACTGTATATCCCAATAAAACACCAAGTGTAAAAACAAAGGCATCTTCAGTAAATTTAAGACATTCAATCATCACCCAACGGCAGTCTCTTTCCTCTTTGACTCTTGATCAAGACTATTTCATAGAAAGAGTGACAAAGGTAGCACCATCCTTGTTAATAAAAATTCACTGACACTAAATAACGGAACAGATCAGGAACAGAAAATTAAAACTGGACCCACTCAGTCTGTATTGAGCATACTTGATGTGAGGATACAGTGACCTTTTCGCTGTATCTGTTGAATTGACTTCGATGTGGTGTCTTTCATCCCCATGTAGGAATGAGAAAACCACCTCCTGTGGAGGTTGAGTCTTACAAGAGGTCTCCTTCCCTTGCTAAGATCCTTGCTCAAAAGAAAGGTCATGAAAGCTGCATACTGATCACATTCTAAACCTTCTTGGCCGGGCCCCAGTGGAAGCCTGGATTAATGAGACTGATAAACTCTGATTTACCCTTTAAGACAGTTAGAGAAAAACACCCCGTGGTGATCACTCAAGGCCAATAGGGGGAGGCCATTACCAACTCTCAGCTCTCTTAACTGGCTATTGTTCCAAAGACATTTTTGATTCACTATAATAGGCAAGTGTGCAAGCCTTCTTTCTTCTTTCCTTGAGTGAGAAGGGGATACAAAAGTCAAAATTTCCAGAATAAAGTGATATGTCAAAGGTCACTAGAATATTATGCTTGTCAAAATTATCGATAAAGAATTTTTATCCATATCCATTGTGATGATTTTATGTTCAAATGATCCATGTATGTAACACTGGGACCTCTGATATTTCCAAAATTTCAGTTCTTCAACTTAGGGTGAAATAGCAATCAGGCAGAAAATATTCAGAGTACTTGGAGGGAAAAATCCCATTTTGACAGAAACTCAAACAACAGATGCATATTGCTGGTTCATAATGAGAAAAAATATACTTGACATATAAGAATAATCATATCCCCAAAGATGTCCATGTTGTAATTTCTAGAATCCATGAACATGGACCTTGCTGATTGTTATTAAGAATCTTGGGGGGGAGGGTATTATCCTGGATTCCCTGGATGGCCCTGAATTGTCACACACAAAGATTTTATGCATGTAAAGGGTGACAGAAAAGTCAGAGACAGAGGAGGAGATGTGACAACAGAAGAGAAGTTAGGAGTAATACAGATGCTGGCTTTTTTCAACCTTGTGAGACTCATTTTGGATTTCTGACCTAGGGCTATAAGTTCATACCTGGGTCTTGTTTTAATCCACAAAATTGTAATTTTTTATGGCAGCAATAGGAAACTAATACATGGTCTAATAACTTCATTATTAAATTATTTAAAGATTGTAAGACAATATATATATATATAAACCACCTAATTATAGCTCATTGTTAAAATGATTACTAACAAATCTTAGTTAACCTGCCGCTTACTTTCTAAAGAATTAGGTCACCTTTAGACTCCCTGAAAATGCATAACTGAAATATCTAATGATTTTCCATTTATACTCAACACAGGCCATGTTATCTGCTTTTAAAGTATTCACTACGTTATCGCAATGTTAAAAAAGTCTACAGATCAAGGATTAAGCTTACTTTAATCTTACCTAGTTTATTGTTGGCAATCCAAATGACAGTATTCTAAAATAAAGGACAGGCTATAAAGATCTAACACTTTGTAGATTCTAAGAACTAAAAGTAGTAAAGTCACATTTAAAAGAGTTAAGTGACTTTTTGAGTCTCTCAAAATTAAGTAAGTCATTTAAATTGAGCACTGGGGGCAACAAAAATGACCACGGAAATATGCCTCTCTATTTATTTTAAAAGAATTTAACCAGAATGAAATATTTCACTAGTCCATTAAACTTAGGGCATTTCAATTGATTTAAACATCACGTATATGAACTCCAAAGTGTTATCACTATTAATCATCACTCGTTATTATAAAAAAAGGAGCTTTGATATTTTCAACAGGAAAGACAATGCTTTTAATTCTTTTGTATTTGTTCAAGGAAAGTTCTAACCTCAGACTGCATCTGTGCCTGCAGAGATAATGATAATATTCTTCCGATCATCAAGGACAAAAGCAAATATGGAAACCTTCAGATGGATATTGAATCTATAAGTTGAAATACTTCCATGGGGAAGTAGGGGTGGAAAAAAGTATGTTTTTTCTGTAGGATTTTTCACTGAGAGAGCCAGTAAATCCTTGCTAAACCTTAGAATTATTATTTGGAAAATTTTAGAACGAGAAACTTCAAGAAAGAAAATAATTTGGTTGCAGCCAGGATATTTGGCCTGGGCCCCATCTGTACCCTGAAGGTGGCCCAAAGGTGTCCCACTTTCACAACTGTACACACTCTACATTCCGGACGACAGCTAGAGTCCTACATGTCTGTACAATGTAGGCCAAATTCAGCACCATACATTTTTTTTTTAAGCATGCCTAAAATAAAACATTGGTTACTTCTAGAAAATTCAGGTTTATATGCTTTCAGATTAAATATATATGTATAATATATATATAAATACCCTTAGTTATGATCATAAGTATTCCATAATCTGCTTTTATCCCACATGACTGTCCACAGTAGTCCTCAATAACAACATTAATTTACTTCTGAATGCCTCACCATTCTATCAAAAAGCATTAAAATGAAAACATAGTTCTATTATTTTATTGGGGAAAAATATGATATATTTAATTCCACCGCAATTTTTGCTGACAGAAAAATATTTCATTTGAGCAAGTTACATATGTAATCAATGAAAGCCAGGAAGTACATAAGTACACTTTTTATAAAAAATGGAATTCAATGAAGGTTTATTTTACTCACCTTAGGAAGGAAAAGATCCATAAGGTGGTGGGTGGGACAGGTGGGCCTGAAGGTGTTTATATAGAAAGTGTTTGTTCAAGGGATCTCGGTGGCTCAGTGGGTTGAACCTTTGGTTGAGGCTGAGCCTTTGGCTCAGGTCATGATCTTGGGGTCCTGGGGTGGAGACCTTGGTTGGGCTCCCTGCTGAGTGAGGAGTCTGAGCCTCTCACTCTGCCCCTCCCCTTTCTCCAGTTCTCTCTTTCTCTGTCTCAAATAAATAAATAAAATCTTTAAAAAAAAAAAAAAGAAAGCATTTCCTCTCTGTACTATTTTCTTCATCATATTTTGGTTCCGCCATCATGCACTCCCTTGGCTTTAGATAGAGTCATAGCACAGAGAAACCCTAGAAAGGAAACAACGTTAAAAAAAAAAAAACCAAAAAAACGGGAGCGCAGTAAAACCTGAGGAAGCAGCACACATGCCCAATGACCCAAAAGCCAAATGTCGTGGCTTGGACGTGCCTGGGCAGAGGTCCTGAGTTCATCCGAACACAGGGCACGATTCACATCTGTCTCACACAGCATTCTCAGACCGAAACCAGTCATGTCAAGTAAACTATCTCTGCCTGAACCAATTGTGTCCAACTATTTCTTCTTAGGGTGTATTTGTTTTAGCAAGTTTGGGGACAAATTCTTTATTATTAAAAAAAGGTACGGGAGCGGAGGAGGATTGTCTGGAAAATGGTAAAACTTTGCAAGCACTATTTGGAGAAAAACTTATTAACTGAACTTATGTGAGATTAAGTGTATTGTGAGTGTAATCAGAGATATTGCCAAAGGCATAGATCATGGTGTTCTCCCTCAGGAACCATTCGGTTTAGGAAACAAGTTGGTACCCCATCTCTGTGCAGCAGCCACTGTGAGAAAAATTATCTGAGAAACACCAGGGAATTTTGTGGGTTATTGTAGCAATTGCATAAAAACTTAAATATATATTTATTTATTCATAATCTTAGACATTTACTCAGCCACTTAAATTTGTGTTAACACCTCAACGAAGACAAAAACAAAACAAAGGAAAAAACACAGCCTGAAATAAATAAATGCCAACTTCTTAAGAATACCCAAAGGTATATTATTGATAAGAAAATAAAAGGTATGATTCCTCTTCTGTGAAAAAGTGTTATGCTCTTTGTTATCATCTGCAGACTTGGATAGCCTGCCTTGTCTCTGGCTCCCAAGATGTGCTGGGAGAGGTGAAGACAGACATACAGGAAAGATGAAGGATTTTTCCCAATGTTGCCCAGTAAATTAATCAATGGGGAAAGAAAGGGCAAAATACAGCCCCAATTTCAAGTCTTTGGTGGTTACTCAGACCAACTATGAATTCCAATGTATGGACTATGCTTATAGGCAGGTTTACAAGCCAAAATACATATTTTAAAAGAAGCCTAGTTTCTTGTTTATGTGCATGTGTTTTAACTTTTTTATTTCAAAATGATTATAGACTTATATGCATATTCAATATTTTTTAAAGAAATCTGAAGAATCCAAGTATTTCAGGTCTTCTAGAATTGTCTCAACATTTGTGTTATTTGTAAAGCTTGATTCTAGGAATATTTCCCCCCCAAACCCTGGCTAGTGACATCATCTTCTCCGGGAGGACGATAATAAATACATTTTAATAATAAAATGGCCTCCCAACCCACCCATATAAACACTGCCTTACTACTTTCCTCAAAATCAAACAGTTAAGTATCTATGTCTCACATGACATTGCCTTTGGAACTAAGTTTATAATAAAACAATAGACATGGACTTGACTCAACAGCTTTTAGAGTTTACTTGGTGAAATGACATTTATGGATACCCTTGAAAAGTTCCATGCCCAAACACACAACTTCTAGCACTTTCTGTTTCTGACATTGTCTGAATTTCTACTTGTGGAATAAGACATGACTGTCTAGCACAAGTTACACGCACAAGAAGCAACATGGAAATAAAAACAAAACTGAAAATTGAAAATACATCCATTTCTTACAAACAATGTTTATAAAACACCTCACTGTTCAAATATAAAGAACTGTAAGTCTTTAAGAAATGAACATTCTGTATAAAACATGGAGTCAGTCCGAGTCCTGGCTCTGGCATACCTTGTCTGATTTTTGACGAAGTCATTTAACTACCACCATTATTTGACAATGGGGCTGTTCTTGGCATTTGCGCAGGATAATTCTTTTTTGGGTCTACTTAAAAATTTACCAGATGTTTAGTATCCTTTGTCACGGGTATCAAAGGTCGGAGCTACCTTCTTTTTTTCCCCAAATTTTTGAAGTTTGTAATTCAATTCCAGTTAGTTAATATACAGTGTAATATTAGCTTCAGGTGTACAATTTATGGATCCAACACTTCCATACAACCCCTGGTGCTCATCACAACAGGTGCCTTCCTTCATCCCCATCACCTATTTCCCGCATCCCCCCACCCCCTCCTCACTGGTAACCATCAGTTTGTTCTCTATAATTAGGAGTCTGTTTATGGTTTGCCTTTTGTTTCCTCTCTTTTTTTTCCCCTTTGCTCATTTGTTTTATTTCTTAAATGTCACATAGGAGTGAAATCCTATGGTATTTGCCTTTCCCTGACTGACTTATTTCACTTAGCATCATACTCTCTAGCTCCACCCACGTCATTGCAAATGGCCCGATTTCATTGTTCTTATGACTGTTATGGCTGAATAATATTCCATATCTATACCACCTCTTCTTTACCCATTCATCAGCCCATGGACACTTGGGCTGCTTCCATAATTGGGTTATTGGAGATAAGCATCAGGGTTCATATACACCTTTGAATAAGTAGTTTTGCATTCTTTGGGTAAACACCTAGTAGTGAAATTGCTGGATCCTCGTTCTATCTTTAGCTTTTCAGGAATCTCCATATTGTTTTCCAGAGTGGCTGCACCAGTTCTCATTCCCGCCAACAAGCACTTATCTCCCATTTGTCTTGACAACAAACCCCTCTCCTAAACCCTCACATTTCTCAATACTTTGGTAGGGGACGAGCAATGGGTGAGTGATATCACTTGTGAGAACCTCTTCTTCTTCTTATCTCTCTCTCTTTTTTTTTTTTTTACCATTATGTATCTTTTATTACCTCATTTATGGATAAGACTTTTCCTTTACAAATTAATTTGCTTCCTTTTGTTCCAGAGTTTCTCAAAGTCTCCAAAGCTGACTACATAAAGTAAAATGATAAAGACAACTCTTTGGTGTGATGGTTTGACATTTAATGTTTTTATTTTTCTTGTCTCACAAATAGGGCCATTATGTGGAAGATATGTTTTGGTGGGTACTGGAGGAAGTATAGGCAGCTAGAAGCAAAGTATACAATAGGATAAGCAAAAAAAAAAAAATAACCTTCTCTGTGACGTTCATTTCTCAAAATCTTTCTTATCTTCGAAAGGCCAAGACAAATGTCATTTGAAGGATCTCATTTCATCCTCTGCCTTTTCCCCATCTCTTAGTAAACTTATACTGTGTGTACCATGAAATTGGAAGTAACAACAAATTCATTGCATTATATAGCAACTGGGCTCAGCCAAACGAGGCGAATTTTAATAAAAACAGATACTAAATCTTAGCACAGGCATCTAAGAAAATTAACTTTTATGTGTAGAATAAGAAGTCTTACTCAGCAGCATCCTATATTACAGACTACGGAAGATTCTCAAAACTTGTACCAGCTATAATAGCCAAAAGAGTATGTACAACTGTTAAAATAAAAAAGGACCAGAGAAATACAGTTGTCGCCCCTTATTTGTGTGGGGGTACGTTCCAAGACCCCCAGTGGGTGCCTGAAACCATGACAGTAGTGAACACTATATGTGCCGTGTTTTTTCCTATACATACACAGCTGTGATAAAGTCTAATTTCTAAATTACGCACAGCAAGAGACTAACAGTAACTAGTAATGAAATAGAACAATTGAAACCATCCACTATAATAAAAGCTAGTGAATGTGGACTCTCTCTCTCTCTTTCAAAACATTGCACTGTACTCACCCTTCTTTTGGTGATGATGTGAGATGATGCAACGCCCCCGCGATGAGAAGTGAGTTGACTGGCCCAGGGACTGTGACCTGGCATTGGGCCGCCATCGACCTTCGGACCAAATGTCAGAGGGAAGAACATCTGCTTCCAGGCAGTGGTTGACTGGGAGGCAACCTGGAACTGAAGAATGAAGCAGCGGAGAAGGATTCCCGAAATTTCAGGACAAGGCTCTTCTGTCTAAAATCAGAAGGTCCTTTCGATCCCACCTTTTGTGTATTTCAGGAATCACTTGTTACCCTGTGGCCTTCTTTCTCTGCCTTAAATTTTTCCTGTGCCAGTGGAAATAAGAAGGTAGGAACTGTTAAGAACAAAATCTTGAGTAAACTAGATTTTGCATAGCTGCCTTTGACCTCTCTCTCTCTCTCTCTCTCTCTCTAAGTTTTATGATTTTATATCCACTTTCTTTTGTGAAACTTAATTGAGTCATATTCTAAGACATTCTCATTCATTTTGTGTTGGAGCTCCATTTTTTTTTAAGTGGAAAGAGGATTAGTTTGAATACAAAAAGGTAGGTGACCTTTACCTGAGGATGAGATTGCGGGAGAGATTTATGATCTCGAAAGGATTCACGTCTACGCAGATAGCAAATCCTAGCATGTCCAGGCCCTGCCACCGCCTCATTTCCCCCTGCCACGTTGTTTTGCTGCGATGTGCAGTCATTGTCTTCTTCAGTACGTTTCCATTGACAGGAACATTTACAAATGAAATCCTTACTAAAGGTGAAGTAAAACGATTTTCTCCTTCAAGGTCTGAATTTAGGAACCTGTCTTTTCTCATAACAGCTGATGACATCTCTGTTGTCTAGGAACAGAAGGGAGAATCCATCTGTTGGCAGGAAGAGAAAAAAAGAACATACACAAGGTACTGTGTATTTGCAGTTTTTTCCCCAAACACCAGAGACAGGAGATGTGTGAGTTAAAGTAGCAATGCTGAATGTCTAGGTGCATTTTCTTTTATTATTGCACGATGATGGAAAACTGGCATTTAGAATGAACGTAGAGATGACACATTGAATAGTAACTGTTCTTCCCCACAAATCATTTTCTAAAAAATACAATCAATGCCATTAAGGTTGGTGATGTTAGAAAAATTAAACTTTAAAATTATCACTGCCATTTAACAGATAATCATTTAATCTGATGCAGACAGAAATACATACTGAGATATGCCCATTAATTTGGAGTCCTGGGATAATTCTCTGTATATTGTAGGTGCTTTGAAAATTACTAATTTTGAAAAAGAAGTAAAAAAAATATTAATTTTTGTGTTAGGAGAAAACCATGCATATACAAGACCCCCCAAATCAAACTGAATCAGCAAAATAACCTGTCCGGCTCCTGGGTATCACAATTCCATCATTACCTCGAAAATTGGCCCTTGGGAATGGCCTGGGTTGATCGTTTTAATGATGTGTTACAAAATATATCTGAGCTGCTATAAACAATTCCCCGCTTGTTTAACAGAAGGAAAAAAAGAGAAAACAAGAGCAAGTGAAACATTTCCTCTTTCAAAGGGATTGTTCTTAAAAGCAATTCATGCCCTTCTGACCACATTCCCCTTCAGCCACCACACCCGCAGCCATGCACAGCCAGGGTGAAGTGTGTACACGTGTACGCACGCATGTCTATCCCTCACACATGCCCCTGAATGCACTATGTATCCAAACATTAGGATTTTTCAAAAACAAGTTTAAGACTGAAAAAAACACAAATGGGCTGAAGACTTAAAATGCCTGGCCAGGGCTGCTGTGATGGAAAAGACCATGGGTTCCTTGTTCCTTAGTTTCCCAGCTACTTTGGGGAAAGTACTCCTGCACATAAATAAAACTCATCACATAGATTTGGCGGGATTCGTGTAAACGAACATGTACTTGGCACATTGCAGGTGCTCTACAACTGGGCTTGGTTGAATCTTACTCCAATCTAGTCTGCTGTTCCCTGTGGGAAGCAAAGCAATATTCCAGAAGGTATCTCATCATTCGAACCAAAACCCAAACAAAACATTAGAAAATACAGAGACACAAATAGACACACATATTACCTAAGAAGAAAAAGGAAAGAAAAGGAAAGAAAAGGAAAGAAAAGAAAAGAAAAGAAAAACAAGAATGAAAGCAAAGAGTTCAAATTCAAGGAGAAAGACATTCAAAATGATGCAAGTGTATCATAGGGCCTTTACATATATACCTTCTTTTATAATATGCTCTAGTGCAATGATGTGATTGATCTTGACCTTGGTTTCTACAACTCAAAGATCTCCCTTGAGTAAAGTAAACCAGCAGACTGGGGTTCAAGCTCCACTCTATTTTTCTCTTCTTTCTCTTTCTCCTCCAATTTAACATAATAAGGAGATGGGTGGTAGGGGAATTAGTCAACAGAGAAAAGTACGAGGTATGATTTGCCTAGGGCTTTGAACTTCAACTACATTGAGGGTAAGTGCAATTTATAGAGAAGAGACCAAGTATAGGTTTTGCTAATAGGTTTGCGTCTTACCTGCTTAATGTAAATGAGAGGAAAAGGAAATTGCTATCTTTCCAGTATATAGTTGCTAAAGCTTCTTTTGGACCCCACATTTTCTAGATATTTTGATAGCAGTTCAACATGAGATACATATAACCCTATATAGTCATCTAGAACATGAGATATATCATGGAATATTATACAGTCATGGAAAAGAAGGAAATCCTGACATTTGCAACAACGTGGATGGACCTTGAGGGCATTATCCTAAGTGAAATAAATCAGACAGAAAAAGACAAATACTGTAGGATCTCATTTATATGTAGAATCTAAAAGAAAACCAGCCTCATCGATACAGATGATAGACCCAGGGTTGCCAGAGGTGGCAAGGAGTAGGAAATGGGTGATCCAATGATCAAAAGATATAAACTTCATATTCTGTTTTAATTTTTAAACTATAGTCACCTGTGCATTACTATACTGTACATTAAACTATAGTCACCTGTGTATAGTCTGTGCATTGTATCCCCAGAGCTTATAATAGGAGCTTGTAGCTTTTGATTATTGGATCACTCATTTCACTCCACAGGCTTTTTATATGGTGATTATTTTCTCAAGTTCTGCCACGTACAGTAGCCAGAACCAAAGTTAGCAGACTTAGAGTTCTAATATCTTCTCCTAGACTGACTTGACATACTCTCGTATAAGACTGTGTCCGCCATCGATGTTCTCTTCTCTCTCCTTGGTCATAGTCATCTACTGACCTCCAGGTCTCTTCTCCATATTCACTGTAGACTTTGGCTCCTGGCTTATGGTTTTATCTTCCCTAGGCATCAATGCCATCCATCACACCCTTCTTCATACATCCTACATATTAACCCCCATATTTAGATCTTGCTACCACTTCCCACTGATTTTATGTAATTTTCCAAGACCTTAATAGACAGCAGGGAAAATCCAGTTAAGTAATGTTGGCATATTCTAGGTAATTTGTAAGTGTGTAGAGAGGGATTTTCTTTAGTGCCCAATATCTTAGTCTTTTCATTCTTTCAGGAAAAGCTAGAGAACCTGTAGGAATAAAGTCAGTTATGAATTTGTTACTTGCTTTATAGACAAACCTTGAGAGGGAATCATAAAGAAAAACAAGTGAACAGCAAAGCTGGAAGGAAAACAAGCAAGAAAATCCTCATCAAGAAATAGATGACACCATTGGTTATTAGTTGCTAAAGATGTTCTGAGGCCTGGAATAGCCTGGTCCTGAACCTCTCATAGTTAGGGTGAAAAACACCCAGAAAAAAATGAAAAGAAAGGAAAATAGCAAAATACCTTCCACTGGACTGGTCTAATGGGCAGTATGCCAAGGGTGAATTGGTGGTTTATGCAACTAGGAATGGGTGTTTGTGAAATCAAAGACAGCCTAAGTAAGCACTCACACGTTGCGGGTTGAACTCACTGGCTCGCTTTTCTTAAATTCACACCAGCTCAATTCTGAGTTTCCATTTCAAGGCCAGTATGAGCTTGTCAGTGACATTGGAGAACCGGAGGGGAGCTTGTTTGCACATGCAGAAGGAAACTCGACTTTCTTTGGGGTTGGATACACATTATTTTATGGGTAACTGAACTTATTATAACCTATTTCTGAATATCATTATACATCATGACTATTTTTTCACAAAAATAATAAATGAAATAAAGTTGGTAATTCGTAAGCTATCCCACACATAAGCAAGAAACTTACCTTCTGGGAATGACAGCTTAATCACAAACCTTGTGTCTTAAGAGTCCAAAGAGGAACTGTAATTCCTTCAAGGGGGGTGCATTTTAATTTACTGAGACTATCTCAAACACTGAGGATATAGCAGTAGCAGTAGTAATAACAGATCCCTGAGTTTATTTGATTTGTGGGGGGAAGAAAATACCATTAATCCTTTTTCTTCTTTTTTACATATCTATGTTAAAGTACTATTAATATGACTACAAATAGGAGGTAATTGTCATATCAATATCAATAAGAATAATATTGAAGATGTCCTTTCATTACATGTTTACACAAAATAAATACCCACCAAGGGCACCTGGGTGGCTCAGTTGGTTAAGCGCCTGCCTTTGGCTCAGGTCATGATGGTGGGGTCCTGGGATCGAGTCCCATGTCGGGCTCACTCATCGAGGACCCTGCTTCTCCCTCTCCCACTGCCTGTCACTCCTCCTGCTTGTGCTCAATCTCTCTTTCTCTCTCTCTCTTTCTCTCTTTCTGTCAAATACATAAATAAAATCTTCATAAATAAATGAATAAATAAATACCCGCCAAATGGTGAGGATCAGCATTTCTCATTGGGGTGGGGGTGGGTATTACTGACATGTTGAACCGGACAAACATGTGTGGCACAAAGCAGCAAAATCGGTAACTTTGGCTCTGCGCACTAAATGTCAGGACCATCCTTAGCCTCTGAAAGTAGGAAGTCCAAAAGGCGCCCCGCCCCAGCCCCCACATCTCTGAACGTCCCCTGGGTGGATGGTACCACTCTGATTGAAAGGTGCAGATCCAAAATTAAAAAGCACACTTTCTTAGAATATGAAATTCTCAAGGAGGGCACTTATTTTTGTCTCTTTTAATTTCCTCTCCCCTCCCCCATCTCAAACAGGCTACCAAACCTAGAGAAATACCTTCTTCTTAGTGTCAGCAACTCGGCCGGAAGAGGACTGGCTCTTAAAACATCTAGCACCGAGTAGGTGCTCAACGAATGCGGAGTTTCTTTGCTCTTGTCCCTTTTTGCAGGAGGAGGAAGCGAAGTGAGGAAACATTTCGTGCTGAAATAGTTTCATTATGACTTTATTGCTCCCTTGGAAAGGGAAAGTCATTTTCTTCCCCATCTGCTTATCAAAAGCAGGTTGTCCACTCTGGTTTGGTCACCTCAGCGGACAGGGCATAATTTGTTTCATATCGTTAACGCAGAGCTAGGCTTTTCTAGCCAAGCTGCAGGCAAATTTCAATGGCAGGAGTTATCAACCTCTAAAGGAAGCTGTGGATAACAAGGCACAGGCACTTCGCTCACTGATAGAGACTGGTATTTTATTTTTGGAAAGTCGCCTAAAGCTATTATGGCTCTAAGTGTTTGACAACCATCCTGTGCTGCTATTTCAGAGGAAAATTTAACTTTAAAAAAATCAAGTAGCCTGAGGCTTTGGAATCATACTTAAATTTTTAATAAGTTGTCAAAAAATACTCTGCAGTATTCATTTGTAACTGGACTGAACTCTGCGAATTAATATATGAACCGTCACAACCCCCTTGATGACTGGTTGTGTCAGAATACTTTTAAGGGGCCAGTTATCTAGTTCCTGAGAAGTAGGAGGTTCTACCTGTTTATTCTGTTTGTGTTGGACAATACGCACTATCCTGAACCTATTTTTGTCTGGAATTAAACTGATACAGGCTGTCTTCTGGTTGTTTTCAATTTGGTCAATGAAGTTCTCAGAATAGACCTGGGAAGCATGTGGGTCTGGTATAGAATGAAGGGATCATGGGTGGTTCGGATTAGGTCTAAGAGAAAAGTAGAGGATCCTCATGGAATCTTTGAAGACTCCTTGCTTTAAGTGAAACGAGGAAAATTTTTAGGCAGATAGAGCTAATTTTAAAGTTCTACATCTTCTTCCTATAGGCCATATAACTATGTCTAAGAATTTATTCCCTCTGAGTGTCGTAAAAAATTCCCATAACAATAATGATAGAGATGCTAATGATAACAGTAATAATCTCTGCCTTATTACATAGTTATGGGGATTAAGAAATGTATCAGAAACACAGTCTGCAATTATGTGTGCCTCAGATAGCTGTTATTTCTTTTCCTGTCTATTCACAGTTGGGACCCAAGGCCGACCCACGGCAGCTCCTGTGGACCTCGAGAACTTACTCAGTTTATTTGGGTTAACAAACCTACATGCAAATACCCACGGAGTGCTATTTGACTATTGTACATCAGAGATAGTCAGCTTTCCAGAAAACAGACAGTAGACATAAAAGTCAGCTGCTTTCTGACTCGAGGGTGTATAAGAGTTTCTCTACAATGCAGGAAGAATTTTGTAGTTCCGCTGTCAGAAAGACAAATATGTATGTAAAATACACAGGTCTCTGAGGATCCGGTAGAGTCTGATCCCTTACTAAGGTATCTAAGATCTTCCGTAGAGGCACAACAAAACTTGAGCTGAACTCTAAGGAGTGGTTAAATGTAGAGAGGTGAGGGAGAGAATAAAGTCATTCTAAGGGATCACAGATAATCCTAGTCCTCAATATGCAAACACTTATGCCCTATTTCAGGGACAAAGTTGTTTGGAGCAGAAGGTTTTAGAGTATTCCCAGGAGAGAAAAATAGAGAGATTATTTGGAGATGATTTCTGGAAAGTCTTGAATGTCCAGTAACTCCTATATCTTCAGAGTGTTTGACCATTGCAGTAAGGGAGGAGAATGGAGCCTCCACAAGACCCCACGTTGACAGGCAGAATGGGTGGGAGG
>CM052802.1:125672775-125698325 GCA_028533885.1 Nasua narica
TGTCTATTTTCTGTACAAAACAAAAGGTTAGAGCTATTATTTCTTCTCCAAAATAAAGCAAATATCTCTTTGGTCATCCATAATAGGTCAGAGCTATTTTGAACAGTTTGATGTCATTTCTACATCCCTCAAGGAAACAAAGGGGAAAGTCAGAGGAAGGGGAAAAGGCAGCTCTGATAAGTTATGCCAGCCACTGGTCCCCAAGAATGAAGCATCCTGTTTTTATCATGCGGCTGAAAACAGTAGGAAAAAAAAAAAAAAAAGAAATCCTCCCTGATCAATGGTATTCCTTCTTTTGTTATTTCACAGTTACCTGCCACCATTCCCTAAATAAACTGAACAAGGGCCTTTTTGGTGACAGCTGTGAACAATAGGTCAGTCTGGGCAAAGGTCACTGGAAAATTACAGCTTGAGGGGGAGAAGGAACAGTGACAAGTCAGAGAAAGTTCACAATACAAATAACATTCAGTCTTGAATGTCGGTTGTCATTAGATTTTATGACAGTCCTATCAGGGCCGTCAATTAATACTCCCAATTATTGTAAAAGTGGGCTAGACGACATATAAAAAGTAATAAGAAATTTAATGCTCACAAAAATGAAGAATTCTTTCCGAACAAAAGTATCTTTTAAATGGACTTTTTGTGGTTCCTAGGATTGCTATGACCATTAATCATTCAGTTATTTAAAAGGACTTCTAGCAAAATGACCTCAGAGATTGTTACTGATGGGGACAAGAGTATGCCACCCAGGAATGTGCCACTTTGTCATGTGGGTTATTTTGAGCTGCAGACAGTAGAGGCCCAAAAGATTTGGGAAGGGATCTTAACTTCCTTCTTAACTGTCCCTGAGAATTTAGATAGAGGGCTTGGCCAGAAAGAGAGCTATCACCAGAGACAACTGCAGAGAGTCTGGGCCAGGTGTGGTCAGCTGTGGGGAGCTGGGTGGGGCCTGTATGTTCAAAGCCCTCTCTGTGTCCTGCTTTCTCCCATTGGCATGGCAAGCATTTGTTTACCAAACATTTGCTCTTCCCGTCTTCCTGTGAATTTGTCTTCCTTCCCTTTGAAGACCCAGACTCCTATCCCCTTCCTCAGCTCAGGATGGTGTAGAGGCCTCAACTGCCCAACTTTGCCCTTGAATTGCATATCTTTTGGCTCCCATAGGTATGAAATTAAATTTGTTTTCCTCCTGTTTCTCTGCCTTGGATGTTAATTAATAAACCAGCCAAAAGGATCTGGAAGAGTAGAGAAAAAAAATTTCCTCCCCTACGCTACCATTTAGAATTCATATACATTTGGTCATCTTGTCTCTGGGGGTCCAGGTGCATTCCTAGAACACCTATCAACATGGCTTCTATGGGATGTGACTTTGGCATGAGGACACACACGGCAATTACAGAAGAAATGCCTCCTCACGGGTCTACGTGCCAGAGTGGCCTCCTGGGACATTCCCCATGCTGGGGCAGGAGGACAGCAGTACCTTTTTAGCACCTTTAGGAATAATATCTGAGACAAAGTTATAAGTTATTTTTCTTCACGAAGATGGTCCTTTGCTTAATATAGGATTATTAACATGGAACTATCTGGTAAGCAAATTGCATTCTTTCCTTCCTTGTCAGGACTCGGAGGAAATATTTAAAATTCTAGTCAATCATCTGGATGTTGGTTTTACTTCCCGCCCAACATTTGGATATTCAAACATACCGACATAAAGAAATACTCTTCGATGATTTTGTATGAACTGTGTAGATGTACCCTTAGATTGGGAGCAAGAACAGTTGAACTGATTTCACAGAGTTATTTATACAATTAAAGCTTTATCAAGGGGGGGAATGTGATTTAAACCTCTGTCCTTGGGAACATCATCATGATTTATATGGGGTTGACTTGCTATTTTAAAATTTCTATATATTGTTTTCTTCCATAATAGCTCCAAGCCTCCTAATGAATTGAAAATATTCAAGTATTTCGAATCCCAGTGGATTGCCATGGGGAATGAACAGAAGGTCTCTCTCCCGCCCCCTCCTTTTCCTGTGTTCAAGTTACAGGGCCAGATATATGGCCTTGAGACAACACAGAAGCAGTGTCAAGAAAACCATTTTGCTCGAGGGACCTGGCAGCTGAACTCTCCCCAAATGCTTTTAAAAAGAAAAAATATACATATTAAATGCCAATTTTAAACAAATCCAAAGATTTGTGGAGCCCTTGTTCACCTCATGATGTTGCTGCAGATATGAATGTATACCAAATGAGGTAACAGATTATGAAAAGTCGATGCTTGGAGTCTCTTGAGTTTTCTAACAAGAGATCTGGGAAGTTTAAAAGCATATCAGGTTTCTCAGAGATTATTAATTCTGGACTGCATTTCAAAGTATATCAAGTGCAGTCTGCTTTATACCAAACAGAAGGGAATGCACTACCAGACTAAGCAGACAGAACTAATAAGAGCTCTAATAAATCAAATTAAGAAATATTTATTGAACATCTTTGTGTCTCCAGCATTAAGCTGTTAGGTGTGTGATATATATAAAATATAAATGAAAAGGTCTGTGGTCTCAAAAAGCTTAAATGAATTTGGAGAGATAAGACAATTGCTCAGAAATTAAATAATCATACAAAATGTGAAGAGCAATCCAAAGCGAATGTCTCAGGAAATATCATAAACGGCAAGAATAAAACCAAAGTGGGAATGGAAAAGAAGTCATCATTTAAATTTTTAGGCTAAAAAGGCAACTTCGTGAAAATGTTGCTGTGGAGAAAAATGTTGGCCTACAAGTTTGTAGATAGTTATGCTCCAGAGATACCAGGCTTTGGCTGAATCCTGTCTTTGTTCCCAGTTTTATACTGTGTTTGCATTGACGGTGGACGGCCAAACTGACTACAGTCAATGGTGCTCATGGAACAAAGTTTAAGAAGTAAATTATCAAATATGCAATAGCCAAGTGACTACACTGCGGTGTAGGAAAAAATGGACCCTTGCTCTTGGAAATATAATATGACACAGTAACTGAAGTTTCTATTTGAATCGCAAGGCGTCACCTAACTGTCTACCAGATCTGCCCATCTCAGAAATCTCTGGAAGGCCCAGCTGTCTAGTGGTGTCAGCTTGTTTCCTCTTTCCTGATTTACGATGCTTATTAAGACAATCAAAAATTATTGTAACCAAGGTAAATTAAGCATGCTTTCCTTCCCTTTGACCCCTGATGTGAATGACCTAACTCTTCTTGACATTCAGTTGTTGCTATTACATCATTATGAGGCGCAACAAAGAGTTTAAAGGAACAATAATAAATGTCCGCGAAACCCAGTATAAAATAAATAAACAAATGAAATGTTTTTAAAATGAAGAAAGACTTCACAAACTCAAAGTAAGTGAACTGAAACAGAGAAAGGGAGAGAAGAGGGTAAAGGGCCAATTCCTTTACCTTGAAGAAAGAGGGGACCAAAAATTATTTTGTTCTACAATTGATAGCTTAATGTAGTACGAAGTACGCTGTTAAGACATTAAGTTAATCTCAAATGGAGTTAAAAATAGAATGGTTACCTTGAAAGCCCCTGCTGAAAACAAAGCTGAAATAGATCTTCTACTAAAACAGGAGAAAATAAAAAAGCAAAGAGCCTGAAATTAAAGCATATAACAAAATGAAAACAACTTAAAACCAAACACATATAACAAAATGAAAACAACTTAAAGTCAACAAGGGATTGGTAGGAGAGAAGTGAAAGGGGGTCGTTTAATAAAAGTGTTGTTTAAAATGCATGGGCAGGTGTAGGGACATCCTCCAGGTAGATTTCAGTATGCCAGAGTGAGTAGCCTATGGAAATTTTCCCCATCATAAGCCTGAAGGTAATGGGAGCAAACAGTTACCAGGAACCCAGAAAATGGTCTAGAAAGAGAGTCTCTGGCAGGCTGTGGCCATTGGTGGAAAGACCGAGCAATCATGAGGCCCAGCAGGGTGAACTAGGGTAACTCCTTGACCTTACTCTCTTCCTTTTCTGCCATCCCCTGTCAAGGGTCTTCACTGATTCACTCAACAGAGGGCAAGCCAGAGGGCAAGCAGTCAGTTAATGTGTCCCTGAAATTCAGCATCCTGGAGCACAGAGTGGTAGAAACGGGGTGGGGGGGGTGATGAGGGGACCAGATGGGAGAGCAAAACCAAGATACCCAATACCCAATGCACACAATTACAGCAATCATCATTATGCCGGTTAGGGCATAATGTCCTTTTGAAGATTGAGTTTTTAAAAAAGTTGCTCCCTTGAGATATAATTCACATACCGTAAAATCCATCCTTCCAAAGTGTACAATTCTGTACTTTTTAGTTTAAACTTTTATAACGCTGCTATATAATTTTTTGGACATTTTAATCACCCCAAACGGAATCCCTTGTGTTTCCTCCCACCCTCAGACCATGGCAAACACTAACCTTCTTTCCTTCTCTATGGGGTATGCCTATTCTGGACGTTTCATATACATAAAATCATACAAGACGTGGTCTGTATGTGCCTGGCTATTAAACTAAGATGACATTTACAGGGGACATTCATGTCATTGAAGGTATCATTACTTCATTACTTCATTATTACAGCTGAATAATATTCCACTGGGTGAATTTATCAGTTTGCTTATCCGTTCTCCAGCTGATGGACGTTTGGTTATTTCTACTCTTTGACTCTTATGAATAATGCTGCCATGGACATTCATGTACCAGTCTTGATGTGAACATCTGTTTTTTAATTCTCTTGTGTAAATATTTAGTGGAAACTGCTAGGTCTTGTGGTATCTCTATGTTTAACATTTTGAGGAAACACTAAGCTTTTTTCCAAAGAGTCATACCAGTTCACATTCCCGCTAGCAGTTCACAAGTGTCCCACTTTCTCCAGTCTTGCTAACACTTGCTATCATCTGTCTTTTTTGAAACTTCGGCCATCTTCAGTAGGTATGAAGATGTATCTCATGTGGTTTTGATTTGCAGTAATGACTGCAGTTTTTTAAAATGTATTTCTTGACCACTTACATGTTTTTGAAATGTCTCTAATCAAGTCCTTTGTCCTATTCAAAACTGGGTTGTCTTTTTATTACTGCGGGATTTTTTTTAAAGATTTTATTTATTTATTTGTTTGTTTGTTTGATAGAGAGCACGAGCAAGGCAGAGGGAGAGAGAGAGGGACAAGCAGACTCCTTGCTGCGCAGGGACCCGGATGCAGGACTCGATCCCACGACTCTAGGATCATGACCTAAGCCAAAGGCAGAGATATTATTCTGTACATTAGCACTGCACGTATGTATTTCTACTAGGACTTTAGTATGTACTTGTGATTCAATGTAAAAATTTGATGATTTGATTTTAATTTTTATTTTCCAGGCTATGTTCCTTTGAAAGCAAGTCCACTTAGCAACCAAGAAGCCCAATTATATTTGGGTAAATAATGAAGCCTAGCCTCTGGGTTGGTGAACTAAGGTTGGTGAACAATCGGTTTTACCTCCAATTTAAATTATTACACTAGGTTTGAGACAAGAGTTTATTTTTATCAGACTTTTCGACTTGGGGGAAAAATGCTGTAAAGAACAAAGGAGTAGATTGGGTTGTCAAGCTTCTTGAGGCATGAGAGGTCTCGAAAAACAGAAACAAACTAAAGCACACACAGGTACACACATACACTTACACAAGAAAAAAAGTTATAGTGGAGTTTACACTGAGGTCAAATTTGTAGTACAAGAGGGAATGTGCTGCTGGGCTCTATATTTGAGAGAAAGAATGGAGTCTATGAGTCTGTATATGTGTTCACCAGTTAGAAGAAATCTTTAAAAATCCTTTTCTGCATTTGCTGCCTGGGAGTATTTAACCCAACCTCTACGGAACCCCTGTTTCTTAAAAAGTTAGAGTCACTTCTGGAAGTGTGGAGAAGATTGATGGCAGCCAAGTTTGCATTAATTCGAAGTTTCTAGTTCCACAAGTGAAACTGGATCCCCGGGGGCTTGGAAATTGCTGTGGGATTTTCAAATAAACAGGCTTTGGAACCACTGATACAAGCTAATTGCTAACAGAAACTTGAGAAACTGGCAGAAAAAGCCATGCCAATGACTGGTGAAAAATTTTTGGTTTGAGCAAGATTTTTAATGGCAAAGTAAGAAAGTCTCAGAGACTGGGATGTTCTGCTGATTCAACTTATTCTGCAGAATCTGGCCTGAGTCCTTATCAGTGGACTCCTACCCATCCTCATGCTCGTTCTATGCTGGGCCCTCCCATGGCTTAAAGGAAGCTTCAAAACTGATGACGTGTTGAATTTAAAATGATGCCTTTTTTTTTTTTTAAAGATTTTATTTATTTATTTATTAGGAAAGAGAGAGAGTGAGAGAGAGAAGGTCAGAGTGAGAAGCGGACTCCCCATGGAGCTGGGAGCCCGATGTGGGACTCGATCCCGGGACTCCGGGATCATGACCTGAGCCGAAGGCAGTCGCTCAACCAACTGCGCCACCCAGGGGCCCTAAAATGATGTTTTAATAAAGAAAAAATATATTAACTGTTACATTGGCTGACAGTTTCTACTGCGGTGATGTGTCATTGGCCAGTGAAATAAAGCTTAGAGATTCCTCCAGAGTTGGACAAAATTCATGAAAGGGTGATCTATGAGCCCTGTTTGCTTCACGTTCTGGAATTGCATAACAAAACCCAAGGGATAATTTGAATATACACTATTGGTGGTATTCAGCAAGGTCTAGGAGGAAGAAGCTGTCACTTTAACTACACCCTGGAAGCTGGATTGAGGAAAGACATTTAGATGCGAGATGCTGGGGCAGCCTTGACAGTTGGAAGGTATGCAGAAATACCTCTGACTCTTAAAGTTGAACCCTATGATGAGTGGGTTGCTGGTGGGTGGAGAGTAGGTCAGTTGGTCAGTGTGGATTAGTGTATTCTTCAGAGCTAGCCAGGGACATTAGACATGGGCCATGCCTTTATATTTGAACCCCATCTGAGAGAGTGGATCATATTTTAGGAACAGATATTGGCTATACTATGAAACTAAATGCAACCCAGTTAATGATGGACTGGCTGTAGACAAGGGAAAAGGCAATGATTGGTGGAGATGGGTGTGATTGATAGGGTCATGTGACAAAATGGTGATAAAAAGGAAGAAGGAAAATTTCGGCAAGGAACTTTAGTATTACAATTTTAAATTGACTGGACTTCAGGGATTATCCAACCCAAGCTGTTCTCTTTATTAATCAGGAAATAACTAAGGCCTCCAAATTCCAAGTAATCCATAGATTTAACAGAAAAGATCATCTTAGAACTCAGATTTACTAAACCTGAAGCCTCAGGTAGGTAATTCATCTCAGGGATGAAATAACTAGCATATTGACTAAATGATCCAAATGGTAAATTGAGATTTGAAGAGTTACTGTAGGGGCGCCTGGGTGGCTCAGTTGGTTAAGTTTCTGCCTTCGACTCAGGTCATGATCCCGGAGTCCTGGGGTCGAGCCCCACATCGGGCTCTCTGCTTGGTGGGGAGTCTGTTTCTCCCTCTCACTCCTGCTCATGCTCTCTCTCTATCTATCAAATAAATAAATAAATAAATAAATAAATAAAATCTAAAAAACAAACAAACAGTTACTGTCGATCCAGTGAGAAGGGTAGAGACCTGAAGGTACATTTGTCCAGTTCCTTGTGAGTATGAGGGTCTAACCAAAAACTCAACAGGAAGAGGATAGCAGTTAGATGATGGTATATGTGGTTATATATGATGAGCTTCAAGTTAAATGACTTTGTAATATGGAATGGGTTTGCTACAGAAATGGCAGTGGAGGGATGCCTGGCTGGCATAGTCGGTCAAGCAGCCAACTCTTTGGTTCAAATCATGTTCTCAGGGTCATGAGATCCAGCCCCACATCAGGCTCCGAGCTCAGTGCGGAGTTTGCTTGAGATTCTCTTTTTCTCCCTTCACCCCTCCTGTTTGTGTTCTCTGTCTGTAAAATAAATTGCTGTTTGAAAGGAAAAAGAAAAAGAAAGGGCTATGTAGAGTGCACAGAGCCATTAACAGAGGATAGTTTTCATCATCAATCCCTTACAGTAATTTTGCAGATAAAATAAAGTCAAATAAGGGACAGTAGTCATTGATACTACTGATCAAAGTTTGCCTACGGTTGCTGGCTTACCCAGAAATAATAGTTTTTACAAAAATAAGCAATGGTTAGTGGGAATATGGACATAATGCAAAAAATTTTTGAAAAGGGTGGCCAGCAGTGGAACCAACATTGCATTACTAGTGGAATTTTCCCAGTACTGTCTGCATTGATCTACTTCTCATTGGCTCTTTTTATTTATTATTTTTTAAATTTTTTTTTTAAGTTTTTACTTGTTTATTTGACAGAGAGAGACATAGCGAGAGAGGGAACACAAGGAGGGGGAGTCGCAGAGGGAGAAAGCAGGCTTCCTGACGAGCAGGGAGCCTGATGCGAGGCTCGATCCCAGAACCCTGGGATCATGACCTGAGTCAAAAGCAGACGCTTAAGACTGAACCACCCAGGCACCCTACATTGGCTCTTTTTAATTTCTCCCACATCTTCCCTATACTCTATCTCCTTTCCAAAAAGAATTTCTTCACTTTGATTTAAAAACCATTTGCTCAAGGCACTCCTGCAGACCCCTAAGCCAATAGACTATGGATTTGTTCTCTTTGTTCTTTTAATTATGTGCCATGTAAACAATATAAATGTAGTTAAACCAACCACACAATATTCTTGGATCTGATCATTTCTGGCAGCCAGTGGCTAAACTTCATGATTATCTTCATAACATAACGTATTTGGGGTTGTCAGTGTACAGAGGTTATATTTACTCTAAGGCACACAGAGATAAAAGCAAAGCAACTCTCCTAAGGTCAGGATGTAGAAAATCAGAAATTGATATTAAACCTTTTGTTTCCTAGTTTAATATTTTGGCACTATCTCTAACTTCTTTTATACATCTGCAGCATTTGGTATGGCCTGGATTACTTGGAAAAGATGTGTCCAAAATTGACTTTCTCCTTTTAAGAACTGCTGAATATAGTAGGAAATCGCAAAATAAGAGGCATTTTGCAGATGAAAAGGCATCCTCTTAAGGGGGGAGGATGGACTATTTATGCTAAATGTGGAGAGATTTAATAGAAATTAATCTCGACACTAAAAAATCAGTTGTTCATATAATACCTTATGTTGTAATGTTGTTATCCCAAACATTTTAATGTGATTTACAAAAAAAAAGAGTTACTCTCAATAAAATGTAGAATATGAAGAATAGATTTATGTAGTGTGAAATACTACGTCAAAAATAAGATTGTCCATATACTTCACTCTCTCTTTATGTTTTGATATGATCTCGTTCTTGCTGATATTTGTAACTCAAAGTGCTGTAGCTTTATGAGTGGAGACTAAGAAGAAACTTTAATGGTGACTAATGCAGATTCTAAATATATATATATATATATATATTTACACACACACACACATATACACACATATATATTTTGATGAATGCGGAATGTATTTAACAAAATGATTTAAGATGTTCCAAAAGAGTTTTGTACAAACCTAAACAAGCTTTCTTTGAAAAATTGAATTGCTCCTTTTAAAAAAAAGACATCATACTAGATGTGTTTTTAATCAATTATCATTGTAGATAATTTGGCAGTCAAAATGTATGGAAACACAATGGCATGATTAACTGGGCGTTGACCTAGTGTCATGGCGCTGGTCCAGAGAGAGCTTATTAGTTTGAGCTAGCAGTAAATAGGAAATCAAGTGCATCATAAATCACAACAGCACAATCAATCTAAATGTGGATCAGAGATACATGGGTAAAACTGAGACATTCCCAGTTAGTCCAAAAACAGCTACATGAAGTCAGTGGAGAGAAAAGAGTTTTCTTGTACTGTGTACAGTCCTTTCCATTTTATCTATAATTTTCAATTGCAGGATTTCAATCAAAGCCCTTACAGATAATTAAGAATTTTCCTTCATTAAACAGACCAGAAGTGTGGGCTCTTGGGATCGTTAGTGATGCTGGTTGGGACAAAATCTTTGTGAGGGCGGGGGGTATGGATTTTGTTTCTCAAAGTGTTTTGTCTAGTCAGACCATTAGAGGCTTGGACAACCAGCATACCTTAAGGCTATCATTTTAGTTTCATAAATTCCTTTAGTTTGTTGGGCTCATCACAGAAATTTTCATTCTGAGGAAAACATGGTGACCCGTGTTTTCCCGTGCCAACCAATTAACTAGCTGAACCATCTTAGACAACAACACAAAATTGGTTGGAAGAGTTTTCAGCCCTATTTTGAGTCTCAGGATTTCAAAAAAGATCCTTGGGTAATGACATTTGCAAACTTCTTTTCTACAGTAAGAAGGAGAATTCTAAGAGTTTACCATGTTTACACGGTAGGATTGGCAGGTAGATGTGTTCCTTAAGTGTCATGAATATGTTAACTGTAGCTTGCAATATTTGATAACTGGTCAGGCTCAACATGTTTCAATTTTCATTACCTTGTGATTTCTGGGTATAAGTTTCTGGTAGTATTACTATTAGAAAGAAATGAGAAGGGATAAAACACCAGTAAAGTAATTATTCGGTATGGTGGTAAAATAGCAATAATAAAATGGTTTTAGTAGATGTACTTTTTGTCTTTTTTCTTTTTTTTTTTAAATTTTGAGAAAAAATTTGATAAACCCAGTTGACTAAGGAAACACAGCCATGTCAGTGTAACAAATCAGAAATGTTAGCTAATCAGAAACACACCTGAGCTTCACCCTCTTTCGGGGGTTTCTCTATGGGTATTCTTCTCCTTCCATAGATGAATTTTTTCGAGCAGATGTACTAACTATATGTAAAAAATGTATTTCCCTACTGGATTCTGCTGATAAGCCACCTGCTGTTGTTGCTTTCATATTTTTTGTTGAGACCTACTTGTTCTTGGAGGCATTGGTAATATTCGCTATGGTGTGAGTCATACTGATCACTCCTTTCTGTCCCAGGATGAGCCAAAGATGAGATGCCTAATTCCAGAAGGTTCTAGGGGAGCAGAAGAGATGGTGTACCTATCTTCTAGCTTAGCCAATTCCAGGAATGTGTGTGTGTGTGTGTATTTACATAAATTGTCATATATATATATATATATATATATATATATATATATACATGAACAATCAGTTCTTATCATTTGCACCAAAGTCTTCTTCAAGAGCTTTAATTGCCTTGGAGATTCACAGTAGAAACGAAGCATGAACCGAATGGCTGATGTAAAATTATATTGCATGTGTGATTACTACCCTGGGAAGATGATACATATCTTTTTCAACCAATAGAAGATAGGGTTAAGTAAACTTAGTAAATTGAAAGATCATATCGAAGGAAGTTAAAAGAGGGAAAAAAATCTATTTTTATGATTGGAGAAAATATGAAATTATGTAGAGTAGGTGAAACTTTTATGTCATTCAATTTTGTTAGAATACAGCAAGACAATTAGATAAAATTAAATTTCAAGCCTGATTGATTTTTTAAATATTCATTTTAAGCACTGCATTTGGTGTTTATTATATTATACAGAAAATACCAAAGAATGTCTGGTGCATCCAGGAATTAAATGAAACCTATACTGTCAATAGCCTAGCTGAGGTTTTGATAAAGTATTATGGCATTTCTATATTATGCAGCAGCATAAAATGCTAAACATACACAGAGCATAGGACTATAAGTTTCAAAAAGCACATACTGGAAGCTAGAGCATTTTGGCATTTATAGCTGGCTAGCACGGGAAGATAATGAGGAGTTTGATACCTTGGAAATCATAACTATGAAATATATACAATAGTTTCCCATCAAGATGGATCATATATCACACAATATTGGAGGATAATTCAAGTCTGCCAGGCAATCTGCTTTTCATTTCAAGTGGAGGGCAATGTAAGCCATAATTTACCCAGGTAGTACTCACGTGGGAAATAATGACAAATTTAGAGCAACTCACGACAAAAAAAAAAAAAAAAAAATCCACACCAGAAAACATGAAAGATTTGATATCCTCTTGCCTCTTAACTGTTTTCCCCCTACTGTTCTTATCCTTCTCCATAAATTATAAATTGTTTTGTGTTACTATGGATTTGGGATGAAATATTAGTGTTCCTTGAAAAATATAATGGGACATATACAATTATTAGGGAGTACTTCCCAAATTGTTGATGGAGATAAAGTAGGAAAAATCATGTAAGTGAATGTTTATTATGGTTACCTCAGTCTCCAGGAAGACCTGAATTTAAATAATTGTCTACTAAAAACCACTTTCTGTGTTAAGATGGGCAATGGCTCTTTGCTTATACACCAATTATTTCTTTATCAAAAAACTGTCTTTGATATCGTATAGAAATGGAGTTTGGGTGGCATAGGACAAGCACTTGTGGATTTTGGAAAGAGCTATGATACTGGGCTTTCATTTCAATATTTAATGAAATATTGCCAGACAGTAGGAAGACAGAAGGAATTTTTAGTAAGAAATAGAATAGTCCTTTGTGATTGGACAAAACAGTGGGAACTCTGTGGCCTCTGGCATTTTTCATCATAAGTGTATATATTTTATACTATATATAAAGATAATAGTGCAAACACAAAACATGGACTGTATATTTAATATATATTATTAAATATATATATATAATATATATATAAATATATATATTTATATATATTAATATATATATATGTATTTTCCTTCTTTTTTTTCTATTTAGGCTAGAACCTACATCCTCATCTTCTTCTTCCTGAAAACCAAAGAAAAAATCAGTTTGGACCAGTAGTCAAGAGATTGGGCCTATCTTTTCACATCTGAGAATGAGTGGAATAATGTGAACGTTGTAACTCTCTTGTGTTTCAGTTGTACGATTCCTTCATGTTTATAAACATGGCGACAACACTGGCAAGATGTCAGCACACAGAGATAACACGGAAGTTAATGGACAAATTCCCAGCAAGTAGTTCTCAAGTAAAATATTATTTAAGCACACAACGCCATCTTCCTAATGTTCATTTCAGACTTTCGAGCTTAATTCTTCTTATTTCTACATAGGCTTTATTTTCTAAAGAGATAGACAATGGTTGTCACGATGGCTTACATCGCAAATACTATTGTTTATTTTTTATCATCATTTCCCCCCTTAAATTCAAGTAATCTGAATTTCTTTCTCATTCTTTTATGTCCTCTTTGCCAGTTATATAATCATCTCTGATGTTGTACTTGAGTTTCTTTACACCTTCATAATTGTCTTTTCCATCTCATTTGCTCTTTCACATTTTGGACATGAAACAAAAAAGTGGTCTGGTATAAAATAAAAAAAAATCTTTAAAAAAAAAAGGGGGGGGGCGCCTGGGTGGCTCAGTGGGTTAAAGCCTCTGCCTTTAGCTCAGGTCATGATCTCAGGGTCCTGGGATCGAACCCTGCATCGGGCTCTCTGCTCAGTGGAGACCTTGCTTCTCCCTCTCTCTGCCTGCCTCTCTGCCTACTTGTGATCTCTCCCTGTCAAATAAATAAAAATAAAATCTTAAAAAAAAAAAGTGGTCTGGTATAAATATCATACAAAAATTAAATAGTTTTGTAAAACTATTACATAGCAAGCGCTCACAAGTAAGGCTTTCGTTCAATAGTCTTGCACTTCAACATCAGGGCTTAACCTAGATTTACTTATTGACTTATTTATAAATTCCCTGACTTATTTCACAAAGGAATTGCCAGAGTTTACAAAAATAAACATAAAAAAAGATTTAAAAAAATGGTTGAGAGAGACAGAGTAAGGGGGGGGTGCTCGGGTGATGCTCTAATTAACCCCTTGATAAATAGAAATATAAATATTTGGAATGGACACAATGTAGTTACTAAAGGCAAGTCACAAATTTGGCCTCAAAGCTTTTAGCAGTTAAAGCAAAAAGGGAACTAGTATCAGTTACAAGAATCACAGTGTTCCTAAGACACAAAAATAAAAACAACAGAGAAAACCATAATTCAGGAAAAAATACCCCAAACTCAAAATCCGAGAAATTTCTCTCATGGCTTCTCATAAACAAGTATCAGAAAACGTAACAGAAATAATCCTCCAGTAAGTATAATGACACATTTTATTGGGCTGTTTCTTATGGTGTTTTCAATACAGACAACTGGCATAAAGTTACTGGACAATTTAGTGAAAACCAATAAAAATGGTGCCAAACGTTTTGGTTCAATGCCCAGTTCCTTGGATTGATCCAAAGATAGAGTCAAAATACATGAAAGAATAAATATTTAGCATGCCCATCCAGACTCCATCCACAAACATTTCTTCACAGCTCACATTCTGATAAGGATTCAATAGCAGAGATTTAAATATTTTTACCTGCCTGAAAGAGCCCGAGAGCAGTTTTGGGTGCAGCGGATTCATCCCTCAACTCTCAGTTTAATAAAAACAGGGTCTTCGTCTGTCCTCCCTACCTGAGAAAGAGTAAGATCTAACTTTAAGAGCTCAAAGGAATGAATGCAGTCTCCTTTTTAGGGACCATCAACTTCACCAACCTGTAGTTCTAACGCACTTGTGCGGAAACTAAATCTAGGGTGAGTCGCAGACGTTGTGAGCCATAAACTCAAACTCCAGTAGACTCCGTGCTACCGCAGTGAGCAAAGAGTGGCCATGGGGACCGATGGTCACCGCAAGATGAGGGTCTCCACAGAAATCATTGTTTTTAGGCTATTTGAGGTCAGCGCACCAATCATATTTAAGAAGTGTGAAAGTGATGTGAAATGCACACAATGGACTATAAATAGCATTTTTGATTTGTTTGGCTTTCTACAAAATTAAAAATAAAATGTTACTGCTCATTTGCCAAACAAATCAACTCTTGGGGGCAAATTCATTTGGGAGGAATCTGGAGAATGTTCCATGGCTTTATTTTTATTTTGTTTTTTTTTTTTTTATTTCAAGTTTTTATTTAAATTCTAGTTAACATATGCGGTAAAATTGGCTTCAGGTGTAGAATTTAGTGATTCATCACTTCCATTGCTTTAAAAGTTGCATTTTTAGAGGAAAGAGTAGGCTTCCTCCCACCTCCAATCCCCAAGAGAGATGTGGCAGAGAAGAAAATTCTGGAAAAAATGGTGGGGTCTATATTCTTGAGAAGGAACTTCTTATTTGCCTCCTAGGCCCCTTTAGAGACAACATGGCAGTTTTGTTCTATTGCTTGCTCCCCCCCTTTTTCTACTATAACCTCTCATCCTCGTAGTACTGAAAGAGTTTAAACAAAAATGACTTTGTTTGGTTCTGCAGAATTAACACGACACTCAGGCATATTTCTAATCGAATGCAGATGTTTTCTAAGCAGAGAAAAGCCTTAGCCTTGTGTACATAATTCTTACACGGCCCTAATGGAGGGAAGGGAGTTCAAAATTAGCAGCTTTTTAAAGCCAACTCTGGCCATGTGCCACAAAGACTTTGCTTTTGCTTTTCCTTTTTTTTTTTTTTTTCTTTTTTCTTTTTTTCATTTTCCAAGGGCGTGCTGACAGAAGATCTTTAAAAGTCTGTACAGGGAGGGCCACCATGTTTCCAAGAAACTTGAAAAAGGAAGAAAGCCAGCCAAACCAATCAGTGTGGCAATACATTTACGGTCTCGCCTGGTCTCTGCCCTCAGAAATAAAACTTTGAAAAACCCACCAAAATCTTGATCCCTGAGTGGCAGAGCAGCAAGCGTTGGAGGGAATGAGGTCAACTCAAGGGCTCTGTTTTGACTGTCCTGAGACTGAGTTGCTGACACGGACAGACTTGTGAACACCAGATGAAGAAAAGGACGCTCTGTGTTTTTTCAACTCCCCATTTCAACAATTTGCTCTAAAGATGTTACAACCTCATCATTCCTTCCAGATCCACGGCCGTGGGCGTGTGTATGCTAGAATAACAGGTTTATGAGCCCGATTATGTTGTCCTTAAAAAAAAAAAAAAATCACTTTGATTGCTGAGAACCTCAGAAGCAGTTTGTGTATAAAATGTGTATTTTCTGTGCAAAAAATGTATAAAATCTGTGCTCCGGGAGCCGGACCACAGGACTGACAAGAGAAAGAATGCACAGCTGATGCAAATTCATGGTTTAGATGGAGGATGTGTGTATCCTGTTTTCTTCCTTTCCCATTGGCAAAAGATTTCAGGACAATTAAGCAAACTTTCAAAATATGGAAGACATCTCATGTGAAAATAAACAATCCCCAGAAATTACACACTCATAACTGAGAACAAAATGTTTAAGTTGTTAGACGCACGGCCTCATAATGCTAATGAACATTTTAAAAAGGTCAGCTTACATTACCTTACACTTAGGTTTAGACTTAGACAGATACTTACCTTAAAGAAGAGGATTCCTGACTTTCACCAGCATCGTTCGGGCCTCAGTGGAACCCACCTACATGAGATTAATTCTCTTGCTGCCCCACAGTCATTGCGTTTGTATAGCTTTCAATAATGTTGCAAAAAGGTTCACCTGCAAGCGTCCCATTACACCAGGTTTTAGTGATCTAGAAAACATTGGCCCGCCATGGATTTTGGTTCCATGGAATCGTTTTCAAGGATTTGGTTATATAATCTTTCAGATTCAACTTTAGGTGGAGAAAGCATCCTTTGGCACGTGGTGGAGAATCAGGCTTTTATACAGCAATGCTCAACATTTTGGGGAGGGAGGAAAGGAAGAAATACTTATTCCCATTTTTTGCAATTTATGATTGACTTTCCAAGGAAAGCTCTATTGCAAAGCCACGGCAGCTTACAACTTCGAGAGGCTAGAAGTAGGATCCTCCTTCGAGAGAATTAATTCTTCCCTTGCTCAAATAACGTATGAAAATGGAAAAGTCATGAAAGCAGGTCCTATTGCTTTTTTTTTTTTTTTTTTTGCCACACTGTAGGATACTTATTTATAAACTACTTACTTTCTCATGAAACATTCGACACGCGGGCATCTCTGAAGTGGCCTTACTGATAAGACACTGTCCTTGGGAGTTGAAAGGTTTTAATGGGTTCTGTCTATCTCACACCCTAGAGAAGATGTGGAGCTTTTACGGTAAATAATTAGTAGGCTACCTAAAAGTAAAAATCGTGATACGAAAGCCTAGGAAAAGGAATTGCTGGTCACGTGAGAAATGTCTCTATAAATACCATCCAACTTGAGTGTCCCTAAAAGTTCAAAGATGTTGTCTATGCCAGGTGTCATATCGAACATGATTTCACCGAGCAAAGACCAAGAAGAGTTGAAAACAACAACAACAAAAACAAAGCGAAACAAACAAACAAACAAACAAACAAAACAAAAAGCACCCAAAACACCAGCAAACCAATCCGACATCTGCTTCTTTGAAAGCTTGAAGGAAAAGGGGGAATATTTTTGAAGTGTTTTCACATCCAAATAGTGATAGAAAAAGACTCAAATAGTCTGTCATCAAGGAAATCATTTAAAGCCAGTGTCAACCATGAAGACTCACTTAGGACGTGAATAGTTGGGTTTTTCCTCCTTGTAGTACCGAGAGCTTGGGCACCCCTGGGCACCCCAAACCTTCAGGGTGGATATCCACACAACAAAAGCCTCTGTCCTTTCGAAGTTGGGCTGTAAGCTGTTCCCATTCAGCTATTCTTTGTGGGTTTCATCTTTGGGTTTCAGTGTCTGTTCCTTACCTGCTCTATTTAGTTACCTCGAGGGCACGTAGCTAATCGCTTTCTGCTGAATAACTTCTGCTTTTAAAAGGAATTCGCAGTGTGCTGTTCTCAGCTTATCCTGCAACTGAGTGTTTTTAATGAATGGGTCTTCTTGTTTGACTAAGGATTTCTGACCTTTAAGACTGTTAGTATTTTCTAGGTGATATTTACTCTGTTGATCTCTCGCTTTCATTGTTTCTTTGCACTCTTTGTGTGTAGTTTTCTATGTTTAAACTAGTGATTTCATGTGTTTTGAAACTAAACACTTAATCTCCTTTGGTTTGTATACTTTTAAGTCTGTGCGTATGGAAGCACTCCCCCAATGCATTAGAGATGTCGAAATCCTGGTTTCAGATAAATTCTAGTGCTTCTTGCCAGGGGGAGAGGAGAGCCACTTGATGTGGCTTAACAACGCTGGTTTATTTTCTGTTTGATCTTGGTTTATTATACTTAATAATTTCAGAAACTTGCTGAGAACAGAGAAAAGGGGAAAAAAATCCTACAAGATCTTCACACTATGGATTATTTTTTACTTTTCCGGAAATGGTAAAGGGTAAACCCAATACACTTAAAATGATGCTATTTATTTTCTAAGGATAATATCAGGTTATAAATTACCTACCAGGAGGTTGGAGGCTGGTTTTCCTAGGTTCGGGTAAGCCTGGGGGCAAGGTTGGGGGGCATGCCCATATTTTACTGGTGAAATCAAGTTTTTAAAAAATGCTTAAGGAAGTTCTTAAAGAAAGAATTGAACAACCAAATGGGGTGGGTGAAAGTGGAAACGGTCAGGGGAACTTTTTATCTTAATAATTTGCTCCATGCTTCTGGGCTCATAAGCGAAGTTGAACCTGGGATTCCCATGACCTGGAGTCACTGGATAGACACCAGCCCTCAGCAGAGCTGCCGCGGTCCCTGCTCCACAGCCTGGCCCCTGGACTGAGGGGGCTGGAACACACTCAGAGGGACCTTGACTTCCTAGACTGGATGCCACCCAATCTGCCCAAATCAGTCCTGGTCTAGCCAGGCGATCCCATCTGGAGAGCCCACGGAGACCTCTCAGGAGTCTCGGACGAATGAAAGCAGTCATCAAAAGGGAGGTACTTATGCAGTCCCGGAAAGCAAGAAAAGGCAACAAATACCATTCCATTTACTGGCTTTCAAACACTGGGAGGAAAAAAAAAATAAATAAGATTTAGCACCGCAGGACACATAAGAAAGAAAAATCAAGACAGTATATCAGAAGCTGGGGGGAGGAGGGAACATGTAGAGTCAAAATTCCCTCGGAGCCCACGAAAAGCAATAAGAGTTCTCATTTAACCTCAGAAAATGACTTGAGAATCACTTGTACTTTGAAACGGTTCTAAATTGCAAACTAATTTCCCAGTGGGATATGTTGATGGCCTACTGTACACAGCATAAATAATGAGTTTGCAAGCAGGACCCCAAATAAAGCAGTTCACATTTGTGGAATTCATGAACGATTTCCCCCCTACCTGACATTGCAATGTTAATGCTTCCAGTTAGGAGTTTTACTGTGTCAGCAGGTGAATCCCCAGGCAGTAAGTCAAGCTTTAATGGAACATGCCAATAGGAACGATGAGACTGCTGCCGTGTAAAATTCTGGTGTGAGTACTAGGCTTCTAGAATACACGACCACGGTCTGCTACCTACCCCGATGGCAGGTGTTCCTGGTTGTTGGGCTTCCCATGCCACAGTTCAGATTGACAACGTGAAATTTCTATCTTATAAGAGATTTTTAGAACTGGAGACTGTCATCATATCTAGTTTAACCTTTTCCTTTTTTTTTTTGGAATAAGGAAGAAAGTCAAGGCTTGAGGGGTTACCTGGCTGGTTAGATAATACACATTAATAAGTGGTCGGACTGGAACTCTCTACTAGGATTTCTCTATTCCTTAGTACTCTGTTCCCGTCTCCCTGGAGGATGCTGCCTTTTGTTGAGAAAGAAAAATGGTGAATGCAATAAATGGTTTAAATGTGTTTAAGAAAATGTGATGAAAATATGAATCCAAAATATGCTTTAATAGCAGAAAACAAAACATACTACCTGGTATAGATGAACATCCAGACTTCTCTGAAGGATAGACTTCTAATGAGACAAGTCTGTAAGTGATCATGATGCTTTCATAAGGCTTCATCCCCAAATGTAAAGATATTGTTAGATTGACTGTCACGAAGAGGTTCAAATGATGCTTATAAACAACTCACCATGGATAAGACGTCACGGTCTTTATCTAACTTCAAAAGTGACATCTCTTTAAGTCCAGAATAATTGATGTTGCTCAAGAAAGTCTTGTGTGCCAATGGCTTAGGAAGGTGTAGGCAAGGTATACCCAGCTACAGATGTTCTGAGATCACTCGGGGGTGTCTGCCGTGTCGGGGCCGTGCACTTCCTTCCACAAGAGCAATAGCCAGACTTAACCACTTAGCCGCGAGTGTTTACTTTACAGTAGGGTATGGCTTCTGCCGATCTCAGCAGTCCCACTTATCAACTATCCCTGCGCTTGCATAGCTTGCAGACACCACTGCCTTAATTGTACCTTCTTCATTAGACCTCCGAGCCTACAAGTGAGATCTGTGGTCCAGTCTAGCAGGAGCGATGGTGTCACCATTACAAAGCCATCCCACTGGGCTTGGGATGCCGACCAGTGATCCTTTCCTCTCTGGTTCCTTTTCCTAATCTTCACATCAACTATTGCAATCGACCCTCCTTTCAAACCCTCTACGTCATTCCTTCATCATCATTCTCCAGAGATAAGCACCCATTTCCTCTTTCGTAGAGAATGTCAGTCAAGAACACCTCAAACTGTATCCCAGACCATCATGCTTTCCTTTCCTGTATCTGTACCTCTCTTTTCTAGATCCTACTACATTTTACTGCAAAAACAGTCCACTCTTCTCAAGTAGCCTTTACCTTCTAGCGGACAAAGAAAGCAAAAATCAAACAAACAAAACTCCCCTTTAGCTGTTACTCTGCCAAACTTCTAGAGAGAGCAAGGTGCCCTCCCAGCTCTTCCACACTGCTGTACCTTCCCTGTGAACACACCCCTCGGCAGCCCCCACATCGAAACTACCCCTGACTTTTCAGATGCTAATGACAAAGAACGCCTATCAGTGACACCACTTTGTCTTCCTCTTCACAGCTCTCTGCACGGTCCCATTCCTAGCTGTGAAATGTTGGCATTCCTCGGGATTTCATCATCAGCCTTGTTTTTGTCCCATTCACCCACTCCCTTTGGGTGAAAATATGGCTTTTGTGGCTAAACTACCATTTTTAGGAGCTAACTCCCAACTGCAGAGCACTCTTCTGTGTAATAAACGAGTATATTTTCCCGTAAACTAGCTTGTTTTGCAGAAATTTACATACGAATCTAACTAGATGCAAATCTGAAAACAGTACCATTTTACCTAAATCTACCAAATCCTCCCATGTTCTTCCTCTTGATTAGTGATGTACTCAACCATCCAGTTAACTAAATCAGGTAACTCAGGGATATATTCTGAACTTCTCCCTCTCCCTTAAATTTTCAGTCCAACTGGTGACAATATTCTATACATATTCTTCCATCTCAATGGCTCTCAAATCTTCTGCCTCTTCATTGTCTCAACTCCACTGTCTTAGTTCAGACCAATCTGCTCCCTCCCAGAGTATGAATTCCTGAAATGGCGAACTGAGCGTTTTTCCTGCCTTCACCTATATGTTCCTCCATTCCTTTCCCCCAATGTAGACCATGAGGTGAAAAACAGTCTTCAAATGCTTCCCACGAGTAAGGTTAAAAACCAGACCACTTAATATGACAGTGAAGGCTCTTTGTTATTTCTTGCCTTTCTACCCTACGGTCTGCACCATATGCTAAAATGCCTGGACAGTCCCTTCCTCTCTTGTCTCTGACAAAGCATTTCTCCACAGCATTGTTCTTGGTGTTCGTCTTCTCCTTTCTCCCTAAACTACTTGGTGGAAGATAGGGAGCATATCTTTCAATAGCTCACAATGCCTGGTCCACAGTAAGTACTCAATAGTACTTCTTAAGTGAATACAGGTCAAGTACCTAAAATGCATTATTATAATTGTGATTATACTTTCTCATGTATGTGCTTTCATATATTTTTAATCTTTTCGTTAAATGATATGCATTTGCTAAATACTGAAGAGTTCATTGCCTTTCTTATCTAGCTCTTTAAGCTGATAATAAACATATTAATTAAAAAAATAAAAAATAAACACATTAATTAAGGTCTTACTATTTTTCTTGGGCATGTATATTTTATTTATTTATTTATTTATTTATCCAAGAAAGAGTAACAATCGGGGAAGGAGAACAGGGAGAGGGATAAGCAGATTCTGCGCTGAGTGTAGAGCCTGATGCAGGGCTTGAGTTCAAGAACCTGAGATCAGGACCTGAGCAGAAATCAAGAGTCAGACCAACTGAGCCACTCAGGCACCCTTCATGTTCCTCAGGCACATTTTTATTACTTTGCATCAATTTACTTAATTTTTCTAACAACTACAAGACATTATTATTATCATCTCTATTTTACATATGTGAAAATTGATGCATACAGAGAAGCAAAGTAGGGACTGGAAGCCACATGATGTGAATCCACGGGCCTTCTTAACCTATCTGTTATCCTTCCAAATCTCAATGTTAATACAGCATTGGGATTATGCTTCATCCTAGCTTTGTCTTTCATCCATCCTTTTTTTTTTTTTTTGTATATTCCTTAAAACTTTATTTTTACAGTTTCCAGTATTAAGGGCAATAAGCTTCCCAGTCTGAAAACAATCCCTCTTCCCAGGAATAGCCTATTCTTGTCCTTCACAGTCTGTAATATGTACATAGGCTAGAGAACTGTTTCAATATAAAGTGTAAAGAGAGGATTAAGAAAAATGGGCATGAATGAGTGGCAAACACTATTAAATCTAAAAGTTGTTGAACATTCCCTTCAGAATCCAGAGGCAGTAAAAAGATGTTTAGAAAAATTTAGAGCATCGATTCAGAGAGTTCCACAAAAGGTAGCCAAAGGTGAATTATTGTTTTTGCATGGTTTTTCTTTTTATTGGGGCGTGGTGAGAGCATTTGCTGACTAAATTATGAGTGAAAATATACCCCAGTCAGTCCCAGAGTGAAGAGCTCTCGATATGCTTCCAGAGTCACATGACCCCCAAAATTCCAATGGTTATAAAATCTTTAAAAATAAGGTATACTATTCCTATTCCAAAATACACTCTTCCAAGTGCTAGGTTCATTCTAGAGTATTATGACTTGTGTCAGGGTAATGGTGACAGAAGGGATAAATCTGTTCATTTGTTTATGCCCACAGTGGAAAACAAAGTGAGTATCAGCCAACATAACTCAGTTGACATTATTCTAAAATATCCTCCTCCCACACAAAGCATGATTTCACATTTGCAGAAAATATTTATCCCAAGTTGGAAGCAATATTATAGTGACTCTTTGTTTCACACTACTAAATCACCATGTTTAGGTAGGATGCAAATGCCAAGTCAGGTGTCTTTCAACACATTGTAAGAATGAGGAATGTGGTGGGAAATACACATTCTGGAAAGGGCTGCATTTGACCTAATCGATTTGTAATGGCTATCAGTGGGAGAGCAGCATAGTCTGCATTGCCCAATTTTTGGCCAAGCAGTTGGCCATTTGCATTAGCCTTCTGGTTCCCCTGGATTGTTCAGTGGGAGATCCATGATGTGTGGTCTGGCTAACTTTGTCAAAAGAAGCAGAGGGAAGTGGGTCCACTCGGTTATCTAGTTTTCACATTTGCTTGGATGCTAGGTGGAAAACATGAAGACTTTTCATTGTCTGATCTTTGCCTATATCCTGAGCTACAAAGCTATTCAAAATAAAAATATGATTTCCTCTAAACTTTCATCACATCACGATTTTTTAATTAAAAATAAGTGTTTGCCCTTTCCTTTTCAGTTACCAATATATCCCACACATAAAAAGCATGAAACAGTTAAGCAGCAAAACCCAGGAAGACAGTTTTTGTTTTGTTTGCAGAAAGTTGTATTTTTAATTAACTCATTTATTTCTTTTCTAAATATTTATCACTGGAACTTACAATGTATCTGTCACCGACCTGGGCAATAGGAGTGCAAATACAAAGACATCTCCTCTGCCTTCAAAAGGGTTATAGTGTCTTGGAGAAGATACTCAAAATTAAATTACAGTAGGATATGATGAGTACTTTTGCAGTAATACGAATAAATACTGTATAAAACAACAACAAAAACTTTACAAACTACTGACAGCCTTACAGACAAGAAACTTGGTTTTAATGAGCAAACAGAAGTTTACCTTAAAAGGGGATTCACCTTGTATATGGGTGCAAAAATATGGAGCCTCAAACTGGTCTGATCTATCTCTCGACTTCTGCTACAATAGTGGAGAGTGACCACAGGGTTGGGAAGGGATGAAGAATGAAGAACATTTTCTCCTGTATCAAAGGTAAAGCATGGGGTAAATGACCGTGAGCTTTCATCTCAGAAGTTATTTTTATATCCTCTTACTTTGAAGAGGCCTCTAACTCTCTACCCAACACCCACTTGAAGTTGGGACATATTTGCCAATATTTCAAGCCACCAGAAAGATTTTGGACCTTTTAATGTTACAAACATTGCTTAGATTTAGGCGGTGGTAATTAGGGATCAGGAGGGGTACAAGGGAAAAACTGTCCCCAGCCTAGAGGACACATAGGTGAGACTTGAAGAGCTGTAGTTGGCAGAGATTGAGAATGCTCCATTGTTATCCTAGAAGATTTCACACAACACATCCAGTCTTGCACAAACGACTGTAGAAACTAGAGCCATAGAACTGTAATGATGAAGATCTGAATGAACACACCAGCCAGGACCCCCTTTCCCACTCCTTCTAGATAAGGCTGCAAACACCATGGTGAGCAGGCAATCCCATTTACTAGGTTGCGATTATGCCTGCACGTTGCTTCCTTTTTATTTAATGTGAGGCTAATGGTGCCATGTTTAGATGCACATTTCTTGGCATATGGACAGTTCTCCATAAATATTTACAGAGTGAATGAATATGCTGTAAATTGTTCATTCCACAAGGTAATTTTCTTTTCTCCGTATTAATCCTTTATTGGTTATTATAAATTCCATATTAAAATAATCCCTTCAGCTCTTGTTAAGTGAAGGTCTTAGAAGTGAAAGGACCTACCAAATATGCCCAGTTGCCAGGGGCTATTCCAGTCAGATGGACCTCAAAGAGAGCTGCTGACACAGGCCTTCAGGGTGACAGAGTCTCACTGTAGGCTAGCCTCCTTTTTAGCCTATGGTTCTTGCTTTATTATACATATACCTTAAATTGACCCCCCAAAACACCCAAACAAATAAACGAAAATCATCAGTCTGGACTTGGCAAGAGTCTCATTGTGGATATGGTTTGACAACTCTTATAGTGAATGAAGAGTTTATGTGGGAAACCAAAAGCTGTTGTAAATATATCATTACAAAGATTGCCCTGTGTGCTCCGTTTTTATTAATTACTGCTAGAGACATTCCCCAAAGTCCAGGCCATGTTAAAGAACAAAGAAAGGCATTCTTAGCCATTTTACAGGAAAGGGGAGGATTTAAAGGCTTTCAATGCTCTTTAAAAAACATCAGAAGATAACTTAAATTTTACAGTACCCATCAAGAGTACCAATAATCAAAAGCTAAAATAATCTAGATCTGATTGCTACCATGACTCATACCATTGATGGAAGACTAGAGATAAGATCCTAGTTCTTTCTGAATCAGAATAAAAATTAAATTTAGAACAATTTTATTGCTTC
>CM052802.1:125698825-125819709 GCA_028533885.1 Nasua narica
ATATTACACAAATGGATTTATAAAGTCTTTAGCTTTTTGGGTCTGGTTTCTTCCACAAAGCCTAGTGCATCTGAAATCCATCCAACGGTGCTGCGTGAAACATTGGCTTTCTCACTGAGTAGCATCCCATTGTTTTCACGGCAACATTATTTGTTGATCCATTCCACGGTTGGTGGACATCTGAGTTATTTTCAGTGTTTGATGATTATAAATAAAACTGCCCTAAACATAGGAAAACAGGTGTTTGGAAATAGATTTTCATTTCTTTTGGGTAAGTGGGATTTCTGGGCTGTGTAGTAAGCACATGCTAACTTGGTAAGAAATTGCCAAACTGTTTTGAGAACTGGCCTCACCATTTTTCATCACCACGGAAATTTAGGAAGTTACTGGTGCTCCCTATTGTGAACAAAACATGATATTGCTCTTTCTTTTTACCATCCTTATAGTGATATCTCATTGAAGTTTTAATTTGCATTTTTCTAATAACTAATGAAGTTGAGCATATTTTGATGTTTATTTACCACTCCGGAAGCAGCGTATGTTCAAGTCTTTTGCCCACTGAAATATGTTTTTTTATTATTGATATATCAATTACTTAATTATTAAGAATTCTTGATATATTCTGGAAACCAGTCCGTTACCATATATTTACTACATATGTGTTCTGTGAATGTTTCCTACCAGTTTGTGGTTTCTTTTCACTTTTATAGCTTTTTCCCCCAAAGAGCAGAAGCTTTTAATTTTGATAAAGTCCACTTTAGTGAACTTCTCTTTTATGATTCCTATGCTTTACCTGCTAAGAGACCTGTAACCATTGTCTAACCCCAGATCCCAAAGAGCTGGGAACAGTTGGTATTTACTGCCTTGAGGTAGGTTTGCAAATCTTGGTGAGCACATAGGCACAGCAGGCATAGAAGAGGTAGCCCCTCAGACTTGACCCAGACAGTCCTGGTGGGAATGACCAGTCCGTACAGCCTGACCGCCTAGGGGTAAACACGCAAGAAGACACAGTGTCCAGAAAGGCTGAGCACGATCAAATGTGAGTCAAGAAAGGGTCAACAACAAGGCATCCTAAGACAGGCGGACAGGGATGGAGGGAGGGCTGTCAGGATCTATGGGCTGCAAAGTCATTACTCAGAAAGTCTGCCCCCTGGTGTCAGAAATCCAGCTAACATGATGCTCATTTCATTTGTAAGCTGATGATACTAGTTTCTGAGAGAGAAGATGAAAAAACAAAACTAAACAACAACAGCAAAAAAACAAAACAAAACAAAAAAAAACCCACAGCTTCCCGGCTCTCTCGTCCAGAGAAACTTAATTCCAGGAGTATTGAGGTATCCTATGAAAGCCTGTGATGTGGTCTTGATTACAGGATCACACAGATTTTTTTTTTATAGTTTTTTTTTTTAAGATTTTATTTATTTTTTGGACAGAGAGAGAGAAATCACAAGTAGGCAAAGAGGCAGGCAGAGGGAGAGGGGGAAGCAGGCTCTCTGCTGAGCAGAGAGCTGAAGTGGGACTCGATCCCAGGACCCCAAGATCATGACCTGAGCTGAAGGCAGAGGCTTTAACCCACTGAGCCACCCAGGTGCCCCTAAGGATCACACAGATATCAAAGCACTGTTTCTCAAAGTGTGACTGGAAAACCATCTGGGTCAGAAGCTGGAAGGTCACTTAATACACACATCCCTGGACTCTGTCTCAGGCTTGTTGAACGATGGCAAGTAAGAAGACTGTCATTTATATACGCTTTCCAGGGGACTGTGAAATACTCCACTGACTTAAGGTACAACAATCGTCAACCACCAAAGGACTGGGAGAGAGGGGAGATATGAGGAGAGGCAGCTGTGTGTTTTTCTACCATTCCTGCCTGTGGATGTGAATTGTTTCAGGAGCTGGAGCTGTGTCTGATTTTAGAAATAGAATCAATCAGTCCTATTTCTGCAGAGGCAGAAAATGGAGAGAACTCATATTTTGAACTAATACATCGACTGGCAATATATTACATCATACAGACATAATATACTACATAGATAGACATAGGTTGATAGATTGATAGATGCTATCAGCAGAGTGATTTGCACCAAGAGAAGATTCGGTAATTATAGAGACCATATAAATATAATAATCGGGGGGCAGGGAGCTCGGTGGCTCTGTCGGTTAAGCAGCTGCCTTCGGCTCAGGTCATGGTCCCAGGGTCCTGGGATGGACCCCCACATCGGGCTCCCTGCTCAGTGCGGGGCTGCTTCTCCCTCTCCCTCTTCCCCTCTGTTCATGCTCTCGATCTCTCTCTCTCTCTCAAATAAATAAATAAGATCTTTAAAGTTATCTATAAAAATCAGAACAATATTTTAACTGGGAAATCTGGGGTTTTGCTTTGACCTCAATACTTTATCTCATCGTTTGAAGTGGCAGCATCATCTCTAATGATAGAGCAAAAATTTATGAAATGCTGAAGTTACATATGATACACAATCGCAATGGCCTGAAAATAATAAAGGTGTCCCAGCAACTGAGTCCTGACAAGCCTTGTCATACAGGATGGTCACGTGCATTAATCCTTATTTGGAACTCCAAAAGGCTGTTTCTTGATTTTTCCCCCTTGCTTTGGGTATTATCACATTTGATTTTAATTGCCTGATTTTACACATTTAAAATGAATCTCTACAATGCAAGTGAAAATTTAGTCTAGACACATGGATAAAAATCTGAATAGAAATATACTTTGTGAAAGAAAACAGCAAGGGCTTTTCAATCCGAGACACAAAGTCCCACCTGAAAATATCAATTACAGGCCCGGGTTGTTTAAATAGAAAGCTAAAAAGAGCCAAAGACACTTTGTTTTAAAGCACAGGGAGGCTGTGACTTCTGAGCGGGTTCTATCTACTTCACAAGTGAAACAGAGACCTTTGCCCTCCGCGGGCTGTTTTGTCTCCATATTCTCCTCCAGTACTTCACCCCAAATGAAAAACAGACTTTGGGTCTATTCTAGCATTATTTACAAAGAATAAATCATGTTACTGCCTACGAGCGAATTTGGTTTGGTTTGGGTTTTGTCGCAGCATAAATTAACAAGGGGTCAAATGAACATCGTGACCCCATTTTGATGTCAAGCAAAGCACAGTAAATTCCTAACTGAGAACAGGGCCTCCGTCCTCAGCTCCGCGAAACTGGATGTGGGGAATGTCACAAGCTCCGCTGTTCCTGGGGCACAGGAAACCTATCTCCCGGCCATCATCTGGTGAGAACATTTCCACCCTGGGGGACTCCCGCGTGTCTTGATGTCATGGTGCAGTCAGTGGCCGCGGGGCGTGGTCGCCACCTCTGCTCCCCCTCCCCACCCCCGCCCCCCAGCGCGGAGAACGCACCGTAAAGAAAGTACCCGCTCAGCTGTGGGTTTTCTCCACACAGCACTACCCGGATTTGGAAGGAGCTCAACTCCGCACCTCCCCTGGGTGCATAGAACAGCAGAATGGAAGAGTGAAAACTGCCAGAATGCTAATCACGGAAAAGGAAAAAAAAAAGGCATAACAAGATCCAGATGGGACAAAATGGACATATTTCATTTATCCTGGGAAACTCTACAGTATATCATTTGTGATGCATCACACACCCAGCCTTGGCCCTTTACAAACAAACACGACAGAGGCATATGCCACGAGATTATAATTGGATGGGGCGAGCTCTTGCACACACGGCCGAGCCTTATCCTGCGGGTTCCGGGGGCTACAGTGTGTGTGCCTCTGGCTGCCCACCAACGCGGCTCTCAGCTCACCCAACGGGGCAGGATCCCAGCGGATCAATTCACCCTGATGAAACCCAGAGGTTTTTCACACCAAAGAAACCCCGGATCACTTTGACGCGGCCCAGGCGTATGCTGGGGAATCGCGTTTATGGGGCAGGGTTTCTCAAGGGCTAGGAAAGCCGCTTCCAGCCTTAAGCGGGAAGAAATGGGCTGTTTAAAAAAAGCGAAGATTCTTTGGGTCCTGCTGCCGATTCTCAATCTCAGCCCCTCTCTACCAGCTCAGGAAGCTGAGAAGAGGGCTTCCCATCCACCTTTGGCGAAGTTCTTCAGGCTGTAGGAAACACAGTAGGACAAATGCCTACCCCCCTTATTGGGTAGGGGTATTTAAAAGCATCAGAATATTTCTAAGAGTCACTCTTTCAGCCTTGCTTAGGAAGGAAAACGTCCTCCATCCGCAGGGGGACATGCGTGATGAAATAGGACTAGCCACTTAGGTTAGAATACTCCAGCAATGTATCGCAAATCGTTAGCTATTCATGTGAGCAGGAGAAGGGCTTTTCAATAAGCAACATCTTCCTCTCTATGTGCCTCGCGTCACCTCTGCACCCCGACCTGTGGGTTCCATGTGGGTGAACTGGGTCCTGATTCCAGAAGCACGGCGGTAGGAGCTGAAGGGAGCCAGACTCGGGGCAGTGAGCTAGAGGTCTCGTCTCATGCAAATTACTTCGATGCTCCCTTCCAGGACGTTCATTCCAAAACTCAAGGTCTATGTGATATTGTTTGCAAGCTGGAGCACAAAGTGAGGGAATCAGAGGAATTGGGAAACCCACAAGTTAGAGCCATGCATCTGTGGCTCTTGCTGGCAAAGAACACAGAGGTCAGGAAGTCTCCGGTGGAAGGTCCTTACTCTACCTGCTTCTCTGCAAGGTAAGTCCAGACTGATGGATGAGATGGAAGCAAAGAAATGCCCGGCATCTTTACACAATTTTTTGTTTGGTCATGGATTTGCCTCTTTAATAATTTATGATTTTTTTTTTTTTTTGGTCAAAAATAGTCCCTATTTTATCCAATGTCCCTCTCATGCACCTGGCATGGAATTTGCTCTGGACGGACAGAAGACACTGCCTGCAATTGTCTTCTGTCCCCTCCACTCTTGGGTCTTGAGTCCTGTATACTTTCCAGTGTGGTGATTCTGGGGAAGGCAGGACACCATGGGTGCCTTGTCTATATCCATAGTATGGAAGCGAGCAAATAGAGCATACGTATCATACTGCACTATGGTGTGCCCCTTCAACTTTCCTCCAGATTAAACACTTTTTAAATGTTCTATAACTTGTTATCATGGCACACCGTAGGAAAATCTAAATGTTAAAACTTGATGTCCTTGTCCACATCTTCAAGCGGACGGAATGTTTGTGCCCCCCCCCCCCATATTCGTATGTTGAAATCCTAATCTGAATAGTATGATATTTGGAAGTAGGGCCTTTGGAAGGTGATGATACCAGGAGTATGGAGCATTCAAAAAAGGGACTAGTGCCCTTAAAAGGAAAGACCTGAAAGCTTGTAAGCTCTCTTTCCACCCTTGTGAGGACACTAGGAAAAGTTGGCACCCATACCTCAGAAGAGGGGTCTCACCAGGCTCCAACCATGCCAGCACCCTGGTTTTGGACTTCCAGACCCTGGAACTGTGAGAAATGAAGTTCTGATGTTTATAACTTTGTTACAGCAGCCCGAGTTGACTAAGACAAGACCCAAGTTTGTAAAGGAGACATGAGCACTTGATGTCACTACCTAAGACCCTTCCATCAAACTCCCCAAACGTATAAGAAATAATGTCTTTTAATTTTTCCTACATCACTCTAATTCCCAGTTTGTATTCCTTCCTTTGGGTTATAAAAAGCAGCTGCATTCAAATTAGTTTTCCTACCCTGATTTCCTTGCCACACCATCTAAATTCTAGGGACTTTCATGGTGCTATGTGTGGGGGTGGAAGCATCTGATTCTTGGTCATTATTACTGCAGCCTGACATCTCTTGAGCCATATTTCATCTCACCTGCTCCAGAATGTTCTCTGTAGCTGAAAGATACACTTCTCCTGTGCTCTTAGATTTCCAGATTAATCCAAGAATTCTAATATTCCCCCTCTCCCCAATGTGCTCTTAAGGATAATGGCTAAGGTGCACAGACCTTCTCCCAAATTCTTCTCTACTTCTCTTTTTTCCTCTTGCTTGTTCTTCTGTTCTCCCTTTGAGATATTTTGTCTAGACTCTAGGGGTTAAGAGCACTGCTCTGGTTTTTTATTCTTGCTTTCCTTCCATTCTATTTCCTTCCTATGTCTCATCTTTTTACTTTAAAAATCAAAAGCCAAGGTTTTTATTCCTCAGTCATTGTCATCTTCAGCAGGTACCTCTCTTAAGGCAAGGCTGGCAGAATGCCTTTTCTAGTTTGGTTGGGCTTGGGGTAACGGGGAGGGCGGGTGAAGAATAGAGGTGCGGAAATAGCGGGAAAGTCATGTTGGCTAATAAATAATATTTTCTCACCACAGTGACTTGTGAGCTTATCGAAACATATTTTTAGGTTGAATCACAGAATAGTACACAAAGGATGGTAGAGTTGGCCGGATAGGGTCAATGAGTAAGTGAACCAAATTAATGAATTTGATTTTAAAAATATGCTTTGAATTCAGGCTTTTGTTCAGTTTCCATAAACCAATTATATTTAATTTCACAGAGGCATAAACCTCATGGAGCACTGAACAGACAGATAATCAGTACAAGAAAAAGTGCAGATCTCTTTTGTTTTGGAAATTTCGAGGTCTGCAAGTATGTAAATGACGTTTGAAGACCAGCCGTGACTCTTAATCCTGAGCGTCTGTCTCGGATTGTGGAGTTCTAATTCGTTTTGGTAGCAGGCGGAAACGTTTCTCTGTCTTTCCTTTAGAAACAGCTTCTTTGTACAACTTTTTTTTTTTTTGAGCCGATAATTAGGGTCATTAATTGTCTTTTACCCTGGATGTTATTTAAATCTTAGTCCCATAGGCTGTGGAAGCACAGAGTTGCGTTCCTCCACGATGAAGCTGCTGGGCGTGAACACGCAGGTTGGCCAGACATCCAGTGTAACAGAGGCACAGTGCTTGTTGTGGGAGGAAAAATGAAAGTTGAGATCTGAGGCTAAGTTTACCCAAAGCTCAGAGGAAAGAAATGGAAGGAATTATATCAAGAAAAGAAGTCTCTGTGCCATTGTCCTTTTTAGCACATTAGAACTGGAGAGGGGAATTCCAAGACTTACTAGGTAATTTCAAGTTTTGCACCTTAGATTTTCAGCTGGCTAATATCTGGAAGTTTATTGATGTGTGCTGATTTAAATGAATGAATGAATGAATGAATATCAGGTCATGCTTGGAGATAAACCGGAGAGGAAAAAATAAATTAAGATGTGTCAAGTACTCACTTGAAGAAAAGACATTTATGTTCATCCCGTCAGTAAATATTTGTTGACTTCAATAGGTGCCACACATTTTATTTTTGGTATTTAGTATGAAGTGGTGTGCTAAAATATAGTTCCTGCCTTCACTGAATTTGCAGTCTCATGGTAGAAAGCTCAATCAAATCATTTTACAAATAAGGGTAAAATTATAATTGTGTGAAAGGTAAAAAAGGAGAATTCCCCCAGCTACATGCTCTACAAAGATTTCTTCCTGGAGTGGAGTAGATCGAGAGAGCTATAGGTAAATTCCATCTATAGGTAAATTCCTATAGGTAAATTCCATCTCAGTCTAAATACTGGCATGCAACTGATGGTATGTAATAATAATAATTATTATAATTATTGTTATAAAAATAATTATAAAATTTATTATTATATAATTTATTTTACTTTCAACAGCCATACTGGTTTCAAAATATTAACATAGTTGAGAATTGGTAAATATTTGATTCTCCAAGTCTATTAGTGCCCACCTTTCCTGACTGTTCTACTCTGTCCTCAGGAATGTCCTGGATCATCCCAACCCAGAGCACGACATGATCCAACAACTAATGTGTTGACCCCTAATAGATTAGTGTCCCTTGGATGCTTCTCTGGTAGCTGGCATGTGTTTTGATTGATTGATTCTCATGTCTTGCTTGTTAAATATTGTTAAGGTCACCTTTGGCCATATAGAGAAGTTGAAGATAAATTTTTCTGAAAGGTCATTGTATCTTTTAAGCAAAAGCCTATAGCTTCTAAGCAGAAAAGCTGTAATTCAGAGTTAACTTGGAAAGTTGGTGTGTTAGGAAGAGTCCACAGCGAGAACAGATATACACAGGCCCTGTCGAATGAAGGGGATCATACTGCGTCTGTGAAATTAAAAGGTCAGTGTGGCTAAACCGCAAGAGGGATATGCAAATGGGGAACTATGGCTTGAGAGCAAACAAGAATCAGATAACTTAAGGCCTTAGAGGTCGTGCAAAGCTTTTATGCCTTAAGAAAACAAAATGGCAATAATGCTGGTGAGTTTCATGTATCAACTTGACTAGGTCACAAGGGGCTCAGGTATCTGGTCAAAAATATTTTTGGGTGTGCCTGTGAAGGTGTTTTCCGATGATATTAACATTTGAAAGTAAACTGAGTAACTGAGACTGCCCTCCCCAATACAATATGGGTGGGTCTTATCAGTTGAAGACCTGACTAGGTCAAAAGACTGACCTTCCCCAGAGTAAGAGGAAACTCCTCCTACAGGGCTGTTTTGAGCTAGGGCATTGATTCCCACCCCCCACCCCACCCCCGCCCCGACTTCAGACTTTAACTGAAAAATTGGCTCTTCTGAGGTCTTGGACCTACTGGCTTTTGGACCTGAGATTACATCATCAGATTTTTCTGGATCTCAGGCCTTTGGACTCAAACTGGAAATCACACCATCAGCTCTCCTGGGTCTCTGGCTTACTCATTGCAGATCTTGGGACTTCTCAACTTCCATAATTGCATGAGCCAATTCTTGTAATAAATTCATATATAGCTCCATATCCTTTCGGTTCTTTTTCTCTGGAGAACCTAGACTAATACAAGTGAAATAATCCAGGTTTGAGAAACAGCCCTGGCTAAGAGATAGGATACATTAGAGGGGATAAGAGTAAAGCCAAAAAGACTGTCAGGAAGCTAATGAGTTATGAGTAAAAACAATTTGATCTATAGCAGTAGTTCTCAGTGGGAGTGCCATACTCTTCCATGACAATTTTAGAGAGTAATGAAAATGTTTTTGTTCTGTTTTATTTTTTCCAAGGAGGTAATGACTACTGGGTAGGCTCATCTAATGGTAGATGGGGTCCAGGTCTACTAGACATATCTTAAAATATGTAGGATATTTACAGGTGAAGGGATAATCGTCTCGTCTTATAAAACTTTGGAATGGCCACTTAAAAGCATGGCCTTTCATGTATGTGAAAATTCTGGATAGAATACAATTATGTTTCACATATAAACACACAGTACTTTTGCGTGATTTAAGTAGATGTTGGATTTTCCAGAAATGTGCCTCTTATGTAAATGAAGACATAAGTGTCCTTCAGTTTGCTTGGGAAATTACTAAGAGTTTGAGCCATTTTGGAAAATCATGTCATTGAAGGTAAGGCTGTTCTTGACTTTTGAGTCCAATACGGTAGACCTGCCATCAGCCCAACTTTGTCGCTTTCAAATCCAGAATGATTCTGTATGTGGACACACACCGCTGATGGCATTGTTAGGTCTTCTGGTCTATCCACACCTGATATTGATATATTGAAATACATATTACTTTAATAAAATTTTCATCTATTTGTACTTAATATTATAATTAAAATATTTTCATTTTGTGTTGAAACTTTATGTGTAAGTGAGGCTATATTAGATATGATTCTTTTCAGCAGTAAGGGTAAGGGAGGTATTACAAAATATTCTCTCTAATTGGGAGGCATTGATCTGAGACAGCTGAGAACCACTGGACTTGGATTTACATTTGTATCAGCAGACATGTGAAAATATGAATAGAGTCCGAAAAAATTTAGGTGGTAAAATGAACAAGAAATAATGAGTGATTAACTATGAGTGTGGGATGAATGGGAAGTGAACAAGTTGAAGATGACTTATGAATTATGGCTTGCATGAAAAAAATGGATGGAGGGGCCACTTACTGTGTTAAGAGACCTGGAAGAGGACGCTGCTTGGAAAGATCAAAATGAATTCAGCTCGTGTACACGTAGGATAGACAGGACTAAATGTCAGAGAAAAGGACTAGGCTAACAAAATAAATTCAGAAGTCATCACATATGGCCAAAGTCAAGCCATGAAACTCAAGATGAGATTTCATTTCCTGTCTACATCTGAGCCTTGGAGAATTCCAACATTTACTGACACTTAACATTAACTTCATCCCACAATGTGTTAGAGAGGTGTTAGTTACCATTCCTATTTTATGATTGAGAAAATTGATACTACAGAGATTACTCTGACTAAAGGCACCTAGGGAGGAAGTGGCAGATTTGGGGATTGGGGATTAAAAAACAAAGTTGAAATCCATTTTCTTTGTCTTTTGAGTGTTTCAGTGAATAAATAAAATCTCTGAGGGAATTTACTTTGGGTGGAGTATATCCTATATCCTCCCTAAGATAAGTATAAAAATTATATTATAGTTGGGAGATGATCCCCCATGGGTCACTTATGTTTCTGCACATCTTGCTAGCAAAGCTTTGACTGCCCCTTCTCTGGCCATTATTAACCAGAATATCTGTCCTGTGAACAGCCTTGGAAGACAGAGATACTATCTCACTCTGAAGGAAAGAGCAGGCCATTTGTCGTACACTATAAAAGAATCTGAACTATCTAAGCTTCGGGTTCGTCACATGTAACACTATATAGTGGGTGTGTAGGCATCTATCTGGACCCACTCACATCACCTCCTTGGGACTCAAAGCAAGGGGAAATGGTGCGAATATGTTGACGTTCATGTGGCTTACTGGGTTAGAAAGTAAGAAAATCCTTTCTCTCTGATCCAACCTGATGATTTCTGCCAGACTTTATGGCAGCAGACTAACTTGTTAGCTCTCAAGTAGAGTAGAAGGTTGAAAATTCTTGAGAATTACAGATACTCCTCGACTTACAATGAGGTTACATCCTGACATATCATAAGTTGAAATGCATATCATTATGTTGAAAAATCATTAAGTCAAAAGTACATTTAATACACATAATCTCCCCAACATCGTAGCTCAGCTGAGCTTACCTTCAATGTGCCCAGAACGCTCACATTAGCCTACAGTTGGGCAAAGTCATCTAACACGAAGCCTGTTTGGTCAAGTGTTGAATATGTAAGGTACTGAGTACTGGACTGAAGATGAAAGACAGAGCGGTGTGTAGGAACAAAATGGCTATAAGTGTGTTGGTTGTCCACCTTCATGATCACGTGTCTGACTCTGGGCTGCAGAAACACAAGAGACCCATGGGGAATGTAGACACTGCCCTGCATCATGGGACAGCCTGGCAAAAGACCCAAATTCAAAGTCTGAAGTGCAGTTTCCATTGAATGCGTATCACTTTTGCACCAACGGAAAGTGGAAAAATTGTAAGTCATACCATCCGAAGTTGGGAGCCGTGTGCATATAGTGTACCAAATAGTTATGGAGTATGCTGGAAAAAGAGGACCTACAGGAAAAAAGAAGGAAGAGAACAGCGTAAGGGGAACAAGTGTCCCAGGATGCTGTGGAGGGTCTTCATCTTAAGTACCACGGGGAGCATCTCACATTAAGAGGACTTGGGAGTGGTTGCTACACAAATACAGGGGGAAGAGTATCTCACACCGAGAACAAAATGTCAACGGGAGCGCTCTAAGGTCAGAGAAGAGTAAGGGGAAGAATGGGGGTGAGATCAGAGAATGGGCATGATCCACCTCTCTACCTCCCAAAGGCTCTGTAGGGCGTTTGAGGACTTGACTTCTGAGTCAGATGGGGAGTGATGGTCGAGGCAGAGTAACACAATCCAACGTCTATGTTAAAAGAACCATATTTGCTGCTCTACTGGGACTACAAGACACCGAAACAATAGTAGGAACAGAGAGGCCATTTAGGAGACATCTCTAATTCATGGGCTCTCTCATTCAAGGGCTTTGTTACACTGTTTACTTAAGCATTTTAGATCACGGTAAGACAATCTTGCTTTTTAAAAACAAAAATTATCACAGAGGTACTCGCTACCTATTGCTCCAGTTAGAGTACACCTAAAATCCCCTCTTGATAAGCTGTGCGGAATTCAATACCATTAGTATCTGGGAACAATGGCAATCTTTTTCTGGATCCTTACGTGATGTCACGACATTCAGGAGAACGGTAAGACCACAGGTGACGTGGACCAACAGCTTTGATGAGGATGGTGGTGAGGCTGAAAAGATAAATAGAGAGGATTTACCAACCGAGTTAGTGGAAACCATACCAGATATCGTGCCTTTATTAAAATACTAATTACTTTGGGATGCTAATAGACAACATTAACTCGGCAGGTGCAGCAGGTGATTGTGAACGAGGGAATTGTTTTAATACAATCTCCTCCTTCATTTTTGCCTATTTAGACACAATATGATTGGAATTACACTTGTGCATGGGGGCACCTGCAGCATTATCTTTTCTAAATGCCACAAAATAGATTTTCCACGCTGCTCCAACCAGGAAACTTCATGACGGCGTCTCTGGGCCTGAGAAGCGATGGCTTTGGTCACAGCACCAAGTACTTGCACCACCTCTCCATCCGGGGTTCCCTGACTAACGGGAACCGGAATTTCGCCGTAGCCCTCCGGCAGATATGGAGAGAAAGGTAACTGTCATTAAATCAGTGCACGTTCTAAATACAAGTCTGATTGTACTTCAGAGACGGAGCAGGTGGGCCACCCCGCCTCTCACCACCGCCACGCACGCAATGCGTGCGTGGGAACAAAATGCAAAATGACCGGTGAGTGAGTCGAAGGATGGGATTTGAAAGGAGTAGGCAATTTCCAGTTTGCCTACGGTAAGCAAAAATCCACAGTCAGCTGCTGACTAAATGGGTTGACAAATCCAAACATTTTCAGGTTTAGGGAGAAAGGAAAATTTGCAAATGAACTGACAATGGATTTAACAGGTTTTAGCCTGAGGTGGTTTAAAATTTTGAACAGCACTTGCCTAGGAAATGGGGGCAATCTTGAGGCCAACACTGGTATTGGACCAGCTTGGCAATTATTTACAGACCGACCCCTCGTTTCACAGGCTCTCCAAATTGCTGTTGATTATTTCAGCGTTTCGCTAATTGGGTCACAGAAATGCGTGCTTCCTCTGGGAATGCGTGATATATACATCACAGGCTCACACAAATCGAATATTCTGTTTTCTGTCTTCTGTTATTAAAAATATTGAAATATGCCATACGCGTGACACAAGGAAAATATTCAAACTGCAAGGGGAAGCGTATTCAAATATAGCTTAAGACGTCTTTACACACCGAAGGTATATTTTTCACACAGAAATATATGTGTTCAAATATTAATAAAACTAACTGGACTTTCGACATTATGTCTCAGAGGCTGTTCTGAGGTATACTACCAGCCATAAAGTATCCATTGAATGTTTTGCTATAATACTCTATCACAGGCAAACATTCTACCCAAGTGATTTGACAAAGGGAGGCTCCAGTAAGGTTTTGCCTTGATTAAGCTTGTGTCCCTCACCGGAAGGACATGACTGTGTATTCTGTGCTGAAGCCAGGACCTCAAGTGCCAGAGTTATAAACCAGAGCTAAAAGCCACAGCCCTGGTAAGACATAGTCCCCAAACCAAATCTCATACAAATTCCCTCTTTGAGATTATAGGGTTATGTATATATCCCTTTTTACAATTAAAAGAGCTATATCTTTTAACATCAAGCAGAGAAAGCACTTTTTGGCCAACCAAGAGCAGGATGCCTTGGATGTGAGTGGGGCATGGGTGGGATGCTGTCATCCATGGAGATGAACTCTGCCAAGGCAGGAGAGAGCATCATCCAGGACCTTTCTCCAGCAGGAAAGCCCTTGTTATCACTCTATTACAAAGGTGATTACAAAGGGAGAATGTTATCACTCTGTCTATTACAAAGGGAGAACATAGAAGCGGTTGTGGATGAGAAGAAGGCTACTTCATCTATGGTAGCAGGCTTTGATAGGATGTCAAAGGAGTTCATGTCTAAGGGTCTTATTTTCTCAGAGAATTGGGAAGTAAGGCGTTTGCAGACAGTGAAGCAGGCAAGGGAAAAGTCATAGCTATGTTTAAGAAAAGAATTGAGGGCTTAGCATTGCCAAGCAGAGAATGAAACAGTAACCTTAAGAGGGAACACGATAAGATTGTGGGACAGAATACACACACACTCTGGGTGAGTTTCTTTTGTGTTTTGCAGGGAGTTCCAAGCACAACTGCAAGAGAAGAGAGCTTCAAAAATATTTTAAGCATAATATCCATCTTTGAAAAGATTGTAGTCTTTTAAGGTAATTAATTGTCTTGAGGGGCAGTCCTTAATTATATGTGTGAGCACTGACACTTTGAATTAAAAAAAAACTATTATTACATCTCATATAAATGCACACTCTGATCCTTTCATGAATTTACATCTGTAATAAAATGACATAGAACAAGAGAACTATGGCATACATTGTATCAACCTCAAATTCCCAGTTTCCACATTGAACTTTAATTGTCCGATTGTAACCATTGTGTACAATTGGGAAAAGGGCACAAGTAGTACCTTTGCAACTTCATGTGAGTCTATAATTATTACAAAATAAAAAGGAAACAAAACAAAACAAAACAAAAACACGCTTCTCCTCATAGAACTGAATATACCTTTGAGTGTATTCGGCAAGCCGACATGACCTAGAAGTAAAAGTAAATTTAGCGTCAATTTCCAAGCTTTCTGTTAGCCTTTGTAAAAACAAATTTTGCAATAAGGTTGCAAATGAGAACTCTAAGTACTGCTAGAAATATGGCACCAGGCTTTTTGTAGCCATCCGTATATAGTTGTTCCAGAGGAAAAGTACACGGCCCCCACTTTTCTTAAGAGAGGTTTACTTTTTCCATCACAAATCATGTAACAAGAGCCTGCAACCACCTTTAATTGATTAGGAAGGAGTTGAGAATGGGATTTCAAGTACACAGGGTACAAAAGAACATATAAATCGTTGCCCAAGAACAACTATCGATTAGTAACTACAATTTGTGTTTTTGAGCATAAGGAAAGCCCAGCGGGATATAATGGAACAACAAAGAAATCTCAAGCCATCTTGCTTCAGTGAGTTCCCTCCAACTCTGAACAAATGAAATGAAGCAAGCTGAGAAAGTCATGTCACCAAGACTTCACCTTTACGTCAGCTACTGAACACAGAGAAGCTGAGAATAGTACCGTTTGTGAGACACTTGTCGATGAATATTTTAAATTTCGGAACACCTAGAGGATGATGGAAAAGGTTTTCTTTATTTAACCGAATTTAACTTCCATTACAATTATTGTTCCACGTTTGATTCGCTGAAAATGCTGCTCTTGGCGTATGCCTTCTACGCGTTTTAGACTCTGCGAGGTTTTCGCAGAGCTAGAGTGTTCTTCAGTACACACAGGGTTTCTTAAGTTGCCTCAAAGAGTCTATGGCCGGAAGGGATGTTTTCATCATCTAAAAATATAACTGTTTTTAATTCATTTCCCTAATTATTTTTAAAGCCTTTAAAAATGGAAAATTGTGATTATTTGATGTCTCAAGAGTCCTTTCTCACCCCATAAGCCGGCTGCACATTCCCTTAGTCAGACACATCGTGTCTCCAGACGTGCTGAGCTGGCAATGTTGTCAGGTGTCATTTTCTTCTCGGTTTTCTGATTTTTGAGAGAGAGGAAGATACCATAAGTAACAGCTGGAATGTCAACAGATGTAATTGCTGCTAAATTACTAAACAGTGTGGGTATTTCTGTGAAGTGGCAGGAAAACTGGAGGGGTTTCAAAAGATAATTTAAAAAAAAAGGAAAGAAAACACACTTAGCTCGAGCACAGAATAAAACAGTAAAACAGTTTTATAGTTTAAATGCCATGTATACACTAATGATCCCACTGGCTGGAGTCTCTTCCGCAAACTTCAGTGTCATAAATGCGGTGCCTACTCAGCATACCCACGTGGATTTCTTGCTAAGACACATCTCATGTCTAAAAGAGATCTGATGTTGCAAAGTTGGCTCTCATGTTATTCCTACCGGTCTCAGTTGATGGTAAATCAGTTGTTCAGGGGAAAACCCTGAGTCAGTCTTGAGTCTCCTCCTTCTCTCTGCAGCATCGGGTTCCACTAGGGTTTATACTGGCTGTACCTTCAGATATACCCAAAGTCCTACCATTTCCCCATCGACTCACCTTTGTCCCAGCCGCCATTTTTTTTTTTCTCGCATGGGCAACTTCAATGATCTCCCTGCTCCACTCTGTGCTATCCTGTGGTTTCTTCTAGTGAAATAAGTCAGTCCCAGAAAGACAAACCCTGCACGATCCTACTTACAGGAGATACCAAAATGGCCAAATTCATAGAATCAAAGGGCAGAATGGTAGTTGCCAGAGGCTGAGAGGAGGATGAAATGGGGAATTACTAATGGGCAAAGATTTTTAGTTAAGACAGACGAATAAGCTCTAGAGATCAGTGATATAACATTGTGCCTTTAGTCAACAATAATGTGTTACACATTTAAAACATTTTTCAGAGAGTAAGTGCTCTTACAGCAATACAAAATAAAAATAAATAAAAGTACATCCACAAAAACAGATGTGTTAATAGAATATTTATTCATAAGAGCCAAAAGCTGGAAATCATCCAAATGCCCATCATGGAGGAATGCATGAAAAATAACCCCAAAAAGCCAAGATGTATTCATATAACAGAATACTATCCAGGATTATAAAAATGAACAAATACAAAATGATAGTAAACATTTAAAAAATTTAAAAATTAGATGCAAAAATAATCAATAAAAATCTTGACAAACTGAGTCTCTTAGCTTACTAAAACTATGAAGTTTTCTCCAAGAATGCAAAAATAATTGAACAAGAAAATAATACTCTTACCAAAAGTTAACAGGTTTAAAAAAGAAAAAAAAAATCAGATCCCCCTCAATAATCATAGATAACAGTCAATGATTAGTAATTATGAAAAAAAAATCTTAGGAAACAAAAAAATAGATTGTTGATAAACTGATAAAAGAAAACTTCCAGAAACCTTTAAATATATTAAATTTGATCCTGACGTATTAGACATATTCCCATGTAAGTCCCAACAAAACGAGGATGCTTCGTCCTTCTATGAACATGCAACATTATACTGGTGGTTCTGGTCAATGGAATGAGAGAGAAAAAGAGGAGGCACCAACGTCTATTATCAAAAATCCAAAAGTCATCATTTGCAAAAATTAATAGATATCCAAGGAACCTTCAGTGAAATGTTAGAGAATATAATAAAAAATGCTTCTAAAATAATGAAAATAATAGCAATAAAACGAACAATGATCACACAAGAAAGGGTCTAAGGGCTTCCATCACCCCCCTGTATACAGGTTAGAAGAATTTGGGAACAAAGAAACATGCGTCCCTGCTATCAGCAGGCTGGTTGGAAATGCATAATGAGGGCCACCTGAAGAACCGAGCCTTCTTGGAAGAGCGCGGGATCCTCTGTGGAAGGAATGGAAGGAGGCCAGCGGGGCACTGAGGGTGATAAGGACACGCACACGAGCTTGACTCTGTGGTGAAGGCTCAGCCTTGCTGAATGCTACTATCAGTAGCACAGGAAGACTGCGTCTTTAGCTGCCTTACCATGGTATAGACATTCGGTCGCGTCCTAGCCTAACCGAAAATTACAGTAACTCTCACAGAGAGATTCCAGTAGCTTAACACGTTGTCAATTTGTTGAGTTTCTTGTACGTGCAGTAACATGCCCACAAAGCATCTCGTTGTGATCCAGCAGCTGTCCGATCCTCAATTCACAGTCCCCATTAATCACGTGCTCTGCTCGCTGTTGTCTAAGTCACAGAGCCGTTTGAGATGGGAGAAACATTGGAAGAAAACGTTGCCTACACCTGGAGAACTGAAAGGGCTGCAAATGAGAACAGGAAACATATTTCTGAATCAATGATAGGATATGTCATTGCTGTGTTAATCCCAGTATCCTAGAGCCGCCATGTTCGTCCGCAGCACCAGACCACCTGTGCGATTTTCCACTTACTCTTCTCTTCTGCATGTCAGATAGCCTGAGCCAAATCAGGACAGAACGGCCAGCTTTTTGTCTCCTCCAAGTAATTTTACGCTTGCTCTTAAAGAGGAACAATCTGAAGCCTCTATGGGAAAAAAAATATGACAGGTGAAGCTCAAATTACCTCGGTGAAGTCTATCAAGCAAGTGAGTTATCCTGCTTCTTGACTCCCTCTTCTTTTACTCTTCTAAGCAGGGAGTTAGGAAGAAATAAGGCAAAACAATTCGGAACTCTTTTGGCATCTACTTCTTACCCAAAGGTTGGCGAGTTGAAGTGGACGACCTTATAGACTGCCTGATTTTTCAGGTATCAGGAGGTATGTTTTCGGGAGGAGCTGACATTTTCTCACCCCGGTGCTGAATCTTGATTAGTGCAAAGAAATCCCGATAATTTGTTTCCCTGATTGTCGCCGATTCATTTAGGAAGAGGGATGTCATGGCCTTCTGGCCAGTGACCCGAAGCCCCTTGCCTGGGGATTCTGGGAGACTTATTCTTGCTCTTGAAAAGAGACATAGGTCAGGGACAAATTCTCCTCCTTCTTTCTAGCTTTTTGCTGCTGCGTGGTGGCTGCGGCTGCCACAGCTGGGTTGGGTCTGTGGGACAAGTCCAAGGCAGTTGAGCAGGAAGGGGGAAAGCGCTTCAGTCCCCACAGATGAGACAGAGCAGTAGAGACAACCAGTCCTGAAATTCCCCTAGCTCTGCACCTCTTACTCTGAGAAACTGTGTCAGTGGGCTTTCTGTTGGGTGTGATTTTTAGATGATTTACACTTCATTGTTTTTCCTCATTTGGTTAAACAGTCTGGCTAATCAGACACATTACTGATACTGTGATTCAGTGGATAGACATTGGATCTCGAGCCCAGGTACCTGAGTTCGAATCCTGACTACATGTTTCTAACTTGGAGAACTTGAGTCAGTTACTAACCTCCACTCATTTGCTCACTCGATCGCGAAGTTAGGCTGCAGATGTTTATTGGCTCCCTATTCTGTCCCCACTTCCACAGTCCTCAAAGATGGGGCAATGGTAGGTAGAGTAGTACTTAAGAAACAGTTAGCTGAGATTGCTCTGAGCTCCCACAGAGTTAGAGAGAGAGAGCGACAGAGAGAGAGAGAGAGAGAGGGAATATTAGTTCCCTTTCTCGTCTAAGATCCCAGACTTCTGGGTCTCTCCCAAGTAGTGATGCTAGGCAGGTGATCCCTTACGGATGCATAACTAGATGTTTCATTTTTCAAGAGTGTCTCTTCACATTCAGCAGAAGTAAAATCCAGGAACGTCCAAACAAGTTTCGACCATACAGGATCAGGTTAAGCTTTATCAGGTTAAGGACTATTTTTCCGAGTTGCATGTTGGAGCCATCCAGATGGCTCATCATCACAAGAGATGAGAGAGGCAACTGTACATCAGACAGGACCTATGGGTAATTGAACATAATAAAAAAAGACATAATTATATATATAATAAATATATATTTATATTTAAAATATATTTTATATATTTCATTTATCATATATTTTTATATTTTATTTTTTTTATATATTTTATTTTAAAATTTTATTAATTTAATAGATTTAAATATTTTTATATTTACTTATAATTTATACTTGTATATATATTTTATATATTTTAAATATATAACATATTTCCAATATTTTAATATATTTTAATGAATATATTAAATATTTTAGATTATATCACATAATATGATTTAAATATATTATATATTTAAAATATATATTATATATTTAATATATATATTTAAATTTTTTTAAAAGACAGGAACTTTGCCTTGTTTTCATTTTTTTTCCCCAAGCAAGCCAGTGTGTCATAGCACATTCAATAACATCATCATTTATCTGCAGCAAAACTCCCCTTAAATACTCTTCAGATTGTCTGATAAGTTGGAGAGAGCTAGACTTTATGGAATCCAGACTATTTCTTTCATTTGCTATATATGGTCATTAGTAAAAAAAAAAAGGGACTGTCATCACCAAGACAACCAGGAGTGAAAGATGTGCAGTTCGCTTGCTCAGGTCCCTTCTGTGCTTTTGTGTTTCCTTCTACTGTGGTTAAAAGAATGCAAGAAATTCCAGTTTTATTATTTCTCCTCTCAGGCTTGTGTCTTTCTCTCTCACAGCGTCTCACTCTTTGTCTCAATGACTGGTTGATGTGCACATATTCACCTTTCCTAATATAAATATTTCTACGATTTATCTTTTAAATCTACCCTCCCTTCTTGTGCAGCGGCGTTCTCAGTAATGGGGTGGACCGCGATAAAGACTGTAACAAATCTGTCAGCGCGAGTGGAAGAAGAGGCGCCCGGATGGGTGTTTTGTCAACTCTCAACTATTACTCAGTTGCTGATTTTAACTATCGATAACTAAATTCAGTTATGGATCAATCCTTAAAGAATAAACTATTCATGCCTAATGCCCTCTAAACTCGTTTTATTTTTTTATTTAAAGATTTTATTTATTTACTTGAGAGAGAGAGACAAGACAGAGCATGAGCAGCGGGGAGGTCAGAGAGAGAGGGAGCAAACTCCCCACTGAGCAGGGAGCCTGATGTGGGACCCGATCCCAGTACCCTGGATCACGGCCTGAGCTGAAGGATGATGCTTAACTGACCGAGAGCCACCCAGGTGCCCAAATGGCCTCAAATTTTAATGGAAAAAGGCAAGTTTTTGAATGCCTTATTTTATTTTATTAGCCTCGTAATCTTCTAATGTTCAATCAAAATATACATAGGGATAAACATTTTTTTTAATTTCTCAGATTTATACAAATATATATCTGGCAGAAGGCCAAACATTTTAAGTTGTTTTTAACATCATGCAATGTAAAATAATATATTCAATCCACTCTTAGGCATCCAAACAGAAATGAAAACAGGGAGTCACGTACTTGTATGCCGAGGTTTATAGTAGCATGATTTACAGTAAACAAAAGATAGAAATAACCCAAATGTCCATCAATGAATGGATAAACAAAATGTGGTACATAGATACAATGGAATGGTATTCAGTCATGCAAAGGAATTAAGTTCTGATACATGCTATAACAGCATGAGCCTTGAAAACATTATGCTAAACAAAATAAACTAGACACAAAAAAGAACAAATATTGTATAGTTCCACTTGTATATAAAGCATCTATATAAAATATCTATAAAGTAGAATGAGACAAATTGATAAAGACAGAAAGTAGAGGTTACCAGGAGCAGGGACGGGGGAATGGTGGGGAATTATTGCTTAATTAAAATTTCTGTTGGGGTCATAAAAAAAATTGGGGACTAGGATATGGTGACGATGTCCAACATTGTGGATATAATTCATACCACTGAATGTTATGCCTAAAAATGGTGACAATGGCACATTTTATGTTATCTATATATTTAACTACAAAAACAAAATACAAAAAAATAGTATATTTGAGTAAATGTTTCTATTGGAAAACATTTTATTGTATTTAGGGTTTTGTTTGCAATGTTATCTCTGCTAGTCTAGTGAGAAACGCACAGGAAAAGCACAGTTCCTTTAAAAGTGAGATACAAAACCTTCTGACCCTAGACATCTAATCGTTCTCTTACAGTTTCTGCTTTGTTTAAAACCTCAGCCAGCCCGTTGTTTCTTCTCGGAAGTTGGGAGCCTTTTCAGCGATGACCTTCAATTCTTATTTTAATTTGCCTGCTTCTCACCTCAGTTTTCTGCCCTGTAAAAAGTAGAGTTTAGCTCCTCAACGAAAGGTTAAAAATTTTATTCCACCCATGCATTCTAAGGATGAGATAAACAAGCCACAAAAAAGACAAATGGTCCACAGTTGTGCACGTGAGGAGTGCTCAGCCTGACACAGACTCGAGAAGTAATTATCATGTAATTCTAATTAAAAGTTCTGCTGCTGATATGTAGGTAGGTTCTAATGCCTATGTGAGGCCCATGTATTTCTCTTCTCTCATTCATGGGCATATGTTCTCAACTGATCTTTTTCTATGAGTTCTTCTGCGATGGAGCACTCCATGGGATTTCAGCACTCCTTTCTCCCTCCCCGCAAGTATCAGCTGATTATTTAGCCATGATTACACTGTGCCTCAGACAACACCTCCTTCCAACTGTGCCCAAATTCCAACAACAACCGTCAGGATTACATGAGGAGAAACACAAGGTTTTGCAAGTTGGATTTAGGAGCCGGACACTGGGGGGATGTCTACAATGAGAGGAATCCTTTAGGGGCCCTGAGACCTTTTGACTCATGAGGAAGGGGGATAGCAATGCCGGAGCCTCCCCACCAACAACTGTAAACCCTAGAAGTGTCTCCATTACTGGGGTGAGGAGGGACAATGGTTTGGAAGATCGTTGGGAGCAGGCTTTGAGATTGCTAATTCAAACTCAATCCCTGAGGCTTATAAGAATCTCTCCACTCCAGAAACCACAAAGGCTTGACTGCAGAAAGTCCTCAAATCATGGAAAAATCATGTCACCGGGAAAGAATGACATTTTCTGCCCTGACGGGTGATATCACCACTGTTTTACAGATAACTTCCAGGAAATAGGAGTTGGCTTTATTTCATTCCTGGGTATCCTTCCAAGGCGTTATGGATGAAACACTTGATATTTCACTGGAGTCTAAGAAGAGGTATCTGGACTAGAATGTATTTACTCTTTTGTTCTTTAGAAAACAAAGACACCAAGAAGTGTGCTGTGCACTGAGAATTCTAAAAAGAAAAAGACAGGTGCCCTGTCCTTAGGGATAAGTGGGGGATCAGACTTCCTGTCAACAGCAATAACTGTAACTATATGGTGTGTTGAGAAATGTGATGGGGTCCTCTAGCCATAAGGTAATTCAGTCTAATTAACCACTTATGGAAGTTTAGAGAGACAAGTCAAACAGAGATTTTTTGGAAGAGCAGAGAAGGTTGAAACTGAGAAATACAAGATTTTGGATTAATCATAGCAGATGGAAGTTGGGTTGGGAGGGGGCTGGGAAAATTCATGGGAGGACAAAATAATGCTTTTACTTTTGTGGTATTGATCCAAGTAGAGTATGTTGTAAGGATATAGTTGAGGGTTTTAAAAAGCACCATCTTATTTTCCGCATTATTTTATTATAAGGGCTAAAGGAGCTATAACCAAAAAGTCTCCAAAAATAATTCCATTTTTTTCACAGAGAAAATTCCTGGTTAATGCTCGTTTCTAGTGATAGTCCCACTGTGAAGGAAATTGTTCATTCCCTATCCTGGAGAGAGAGATAGATAGATAGATAGATATAGAGAGAGAGGGAGAGAGGGAGGGAGGGAGGGAGAGAGGGAGGGATAGAGAGGCAGAGAGAGAGAGAAGAAAGGGAATGGATACCTAATGCCGAATGCCAGTATGACCAGAGGAGAAGGAAGAGGGTGTAATGGTGGCCGGCCACGGAAGGCATTATTTTTACCTCACAGCAACAGGTAGAATGGCATTTCCTGCCACTTGTTTGGGCCAATTTTAGATAGCAGGGAATGGAGAATGATCCCTGATATCTTGGGACTTACAGACTGGGTGAGAATATGAACTGTAAATGAGTAATTACAAATTTTAGTGAGGGAGCAAAACCGATATAGATAGATAGATAGATAGATAGATAGATAGATAGATAGATAGATATGATTTCTTATAGGGACATGAATTTACCTAATTGTGAGAGAGCTTCTGTAAGACTGAGGCAGGAGCTTGAAGTGTGTAGGGCAGGCAGCCGAGGAGGGAAAATGGATTTAAAAATGGGTGAGAGAGGGGCACCTGGGCAGCTCCATTGGTTAAGCTTCTGCTTTCTGCTCAGGTCATGTTCCCAGGGTCCTGGGATCCAGTCCCGAATGGGGCTCCCTGCTCAGTGGGAAGCCTGCTTCTCCTCTCCCTCTGCCCGTCCCCCCTGCTCGCGCGCGCTCTCTCTCACTCAAATAAATAAACACATTCTTTAAATAAAGGAAAGTATTTATAGGGAATGTGCGTGTTGGAAGAGGGACGTAAGGTGCAGTTTCTCGCTCCCACAAGGAGTTCTATTTGGACGGATACGTGCAATGTGGGAAAGGTCCAAGAGTGGCAACAAGACTTCTATATAAAATATTTTCTATAGAGTTTTGAGATTTGAATGATAAAAATAAACTATTTTTTCCATTAGTCAAAACTCTAAAAATGCCCCCAACTAAATACAAAATAAAACAAAGCATATATTAAAATGGTAACATAAATACATAGAAAAAAATTCATATCAAATGCCATTAAAATTAATCCATCTCATTTAAACTAGAAATAAAAGCATTAGAATAAAGAACAACGTCATCCATACACACTTGGGAGGATGACGTTTAAAACAAAAACTTTAGGGGCACTTGGGTGGCCCAGTCGGTTAAGTGTCTGCCTTTGGCTCAGGTCATGATCCCCAGGGTCCTAGCCGACAGCTCCCTTCTCGCTGGGGAGTCTGCTTCTCCTTCTCCCTCCATCCCTTCCCCCAGTCATGCTCTCTCACTCTCTCTTTTTCTTTCTCAAATAAATAAAAAACATTAAAAAAAATTTTTTTAAAGGGCAAAAAATTTTAAAAATTAAATTAAAAAATTAAATAAGTAGCTTTTTGTTAAAAGTGGTTTTAATTAAAAAACAGTCTTGCTAATTTTATTTGTTGCTATTTTGAAACTAGCCCTTTTTTCACTGAAGGAAGATATAATTAACAAATTGTGTTGACAATGTTGGGAGTCAAGATTTTCGGGATGAGAAAAAGGAAATATAATTAAGGTAAAGACTCAGATATTAAAATTGAATTGAGAATACCAACATAAATTAATGGGTTTTGAAAATATATCTCCTTTTTTCTAGTAAAAGAGCCTAGAAGTGATATTGACCCAGTATAGCTGAGGGCCCAGAGACCAGTGTGTCTTCTATCATGTCTCACTTATGGAATTAGGCTTTTTGGGGGAAATGGGTGATTCCAGTTCTAAGAGAAGGTACAAGGTAAACCTAGAAAGCAAGAAATATTTTTTAAAAAAAAAATGGGACCTGTTTTTGAAAATAACCTGAAGGTCTACATAAAAGTCATAAGACATCTATAAGAAATCACTAGAAATAATCAGTAAAGTTAACAAGATCAAAGAGTAAAAGATGAAAATACAAAAGCAATTGTATTTTTTTTAAATAATGGCAAGGAACAATTGGGAATTGAAATAAAAACAATACCTAAAAATATTAAAATGTGTGGGATAGATTTCACAATATTCATATTCAATTGTATTTTTTATAGTAGTTGTAAATAATTGGGAAGTGAGATTTTAAAACTTCTCTTTACCATAGCCCGAAAAAAATACTTAGGAATAAATCACAAATCAGGTACACTACTGTAAAAAATGCAAAAAAAAAATTCTAAGTTAAAGGAGACACATATTAAGAAATAAGTTATCCACAAATTGATTTATAGATTTATAGATTCAATGCAATCAAAATCATAATCTCAGCAAACATTTTTGTAGAAACTGACAAGAGTTTCTAAAATTTATATGGAAATCCAAAAGCTGAAGAGAACCTAAAGCAATCTTAGAAGTGGAAAGTAAAATTGAAAACTTAAATGACTCACTCCCAGGCTTACTACAAAGCCCCCGTAATCAAGACGTAGCTATACTGGCATAAAAATATACAGGAGAGGAATGGAACAGAATATAGAGTCCAGAAGCAGGCAAACCCTATCAACACAAATTGATTTTGACAAAGGTGCTAAAGCCGTTTAATGAGGAGAGGGAAATTTCTTTAACAAACAGTGCTATAAGAACCGGATAAATACATGGGGGAAAAAATGGATGCGTCAATGAAAAAAAAGAATCTCAATCCTTACTCCAAATCATATATAAAAATTAATTTCAGATAGATCATACTCCTCCATTAGCAAGTTAAAACCATCAACTTTTAGAAGAAAATAAAAGAAATTATCTTCACATTCTGGGTGTAGGCAAAGATATATACGTATTTGTATATGTGTGTGTGTGTGCATGTGCGTGTGTGTGTGTGTGTATGCACTATGTATATATGTATATACCATGTGTATATACACTTTAATCTGTACATACTGAGCTCAGGAGTCAGGGACCATCCAAGGGAACAGATCTGAGATAAATTGACGGGGAGTTAGCAATGGAGAGATTTGAGACTAGCCGAGATGTTTTAGGGTAAGAGAAGAGAGCCGAAGCATGGAGACAAAGCAATATGAACATTAAAGAATCTGGTAGAGAAGACACCAAAAGTCATCTGAGAAAACACATCAAAGAAGCCACCAGCCAACAGTCCTGGGAAAGACAGAAAAGTCCAGCATTACAGGGACAGCAGACATGTAGCCAAATGGTTTATGTCAAGGTCATCAGCGATGTTACGGACAGCATTTCTGGTGACTCATGGAGCAGAAACCAGGCTGGCACATTACCTCTCCAGGGTTTCTTTCAGTCTCCCAATAAAACATCCTGAAAATAAACTTACTGGGGATTTTTCATCTAGCTGAATCATCATAGGGGGCTCCCCACGGAGTCAGTATTGCAGGAAAATTTCAAAGGAATCTCTATGAAGTATATGTTGTATGAGATAATGTCATTAATTGCATAATCAGATAAAAATGAACTGTTTAGAAAACGTAAAATATTATATTCAAGGATGAGTCAAAACAAGTGGCTACATTTGCTCCTTTATCATGCAGACTTGGGAGGTAAACATACAGCCCTACAAAACCCACAGGTGGATGTTCCCCAAAGGCAGATAACAGAAACAGGAACTAATAGAAAAATACACCCTAATTTATGTGTGCCAGGTAAACTAGGGCACATTATATATATTTTTTGATTAAGATTTTATGGAAAGATAAAGTAATGAAAATGACTTCTACAGGGAAGAATATATTCAGCGCAGCTTTGCATCATGCAGGTGTTTTCTAGATATTTTTCCTCTTCCCATCACTGTCAAGTTAATAATTTCCAGGGGGCCAAGCAGCAAGGAAAAGTGAAATTAGGGGCGCCTGGGTGGCTCAGTGAGTTAAAGCCCTTGCCTTCGGCTCAGGTCATGATCTCAGGGTCCTGGGATCGAGCCCCACATCGGGCTCTCTGCTCAGCAGGGAGCCTGCTTCCCCCTCTGTCTCTGCCTGCCTCTCTGCCTACTTGTGATCTCACTCCTCTCTGTCAAATAAATAAATAAAATGAAAAAAAAATTAAAAAAAAAGTGAAATTAACTTCCAGAGACAAGTGTTTTTACACAAATCACAGTAAACACGAAAAAAATACGAAGAATCATGATAATAACAATAATAAATTTAAAGCACATTTCTATTAAGAACTACTGAATATTTAGATAGTTTGAAAGGGAAATGAGGCTTGTGTTTGCTACCTACCTTCCAGGTTTACCCTCTCTGAAATAACTTGCATTGTAGTAGACAAATGGGGAAATACAGAATAACAAAGAGAGTATTAGCTGAGTGTAAAATCCCAATCTGGAGGTTAGAAAAAACATATTAATGTCTCTACCATGTACTTATATCCATCTGTCTGGCTGGTGTAAAAGTAACTCCAGAATTCTGTCTGCTTGCTGAATCTCTCTACCAGATGTCAGTGAATGTGCAAGGTGTCTTTCTATTTTCTTTGATGACTACAAGGAAGGTCTGGCATTAGAGAGAGACAGCGTGTTAGGAGCACCCTCTGAGAAGGACCTGGATTTGCTCCCATTTCCCACCACTTGCTAGAAATTCTCTGTGCTTATCGAAAGATCTGTGGCAGTCAGATGAAAGTAGGGTCCCTCAGGTTGGATATTTAGATCTATCTTTACATGGCAATCTACTTGTTGGAAAGCCCAAGGGCCTGACAACAGAGGGAAAATAAATGAACTATTACATTAGGGAAAAAAAAATTCCCTTCATTCTGTCATTTTTAATAGAAGAGCTAAACTTGAGTTCAGGGCATCTATGTCTGCAGTAAGATTTCATTTTATCATCTAATGAACCCAAACGGAAATTGTTTAATGCAAGAACTCATAGGATAGTTCGTGTCAATGGAGGAAGCAATCAATTCCAAAGAGCTGTTAGACTAATGTCTTCCAGTGACTATAAGAAACTGAAATGCAAAACAGATACCTACAGAAACTCCTGGTCTGCTTCAAATCATTGAGCCAGAGATGCACCATCCTGGGAAAGGGGAATCAGCATTATAGCACCTATTTTTTCAAATTTACGAGAGATCTTCTTCACGTGAAACTCATTTGACCCTTCTGCACAGAAAACAAAAACAGATAGTAAAAGGCCTCCTTCATGTCAGAGAAATCTGGTTATGCCAAGAGATAAATTTGAATGGATTGTTGCAAAAGGGTCTATGTGATGTAGTCCAAATGTGTCCAGCGAGTCTTAGAATACATTAGTATCTTAATGCTGCCTTTTGCAGAGATTCCTCATTTCTATTGGTAGAGTTCTTGGAAGCCTTGGTTTAAATGCTGACTGAAGTTCAATGTCTGATTATTTATCTTTTCATCTGGCATCATGGTTTCCAAAATATAGCTCTGCAGATTGTGCACCATATGTTTTCGAGTATAGGACTATTTTCCTGAAGTATTCGCCTCGTATATCCAATAACAGAACTACTTGTCTGCTGGATACTGTGTAATTTGGCTATGCAATTATAATAAATTCCGAGAGCGACATTTCTCTCTTTTTGAAAGAATAGTTTTGTAAGTGGAGAAAGAGAATTTGGAAATTTTACCCTATAGGGTTGGGATCGGTGCCCACTGGTATGAATATGATGTAAGATGAACTACAGATGGATAGATTGAGTTAACAGTGGCATTTGAGCAAAATGGGATGGTTGACTACAGAGAACAACATGAAGGAATTTTCTTGGATGATGGAACTATTCCCTACATGGTTGCTGGGATGATTGCACAAGTCCATACCGTCCTTTGTAATTACAGGACCATCTACACAAAAGAAAATGCTATATATTATCTTTCTATCTAAAATAGAGGTACATGGGGGCGCCTGTGTAGCTCAGTGGGTTAAGCCTCTGCCTTCAGCTCCGGTCATGATCTCAGGGTCCTGGGGTTGAACCCCACATGGGGCTCTCTGCTCAGCGGCGAGCTTGCTTCCCCTTCTCTCTCTGCCTGCCTCTCTGCTTACCTGTGCTCTCTCTCTCTCTCTGTCAAATAAGTAATCTTGAAAAATAACTAAATAAATAAATAAGTAAAATAAAATAAAATAGAGGTACAGAAATGGATGAATGGGTGCATACATTTTCAAACTCTTTGAACATTTAAAATAGGTGCATTTATTTGTATGTAAATCATATCCAAATAAAGTTGATTAAAGATATGATTTTGTCATTTCCTGCATATTCAAGCCTACAAAGCTACAAAGTAGCTGTTGGGTCATGTTTCTGTCATAAAGAGGAAAAATAATATTTTTATACAATATACACAAAGCTATTTTTAACAACATCAAATATACGATCTCCTGTTTCACAACATATTAGTGAATTTGATTGAGATAGCCCAAATAATTGACTTGTATTTAACTTTCTAATCTAATTGAATACACTAATCACTGTTTTTTTTCCCCCAGATTAAGCTCTTTAATTTAATCCTTAGACTTCTTTCTTTTCCCTCTTCATTTCAGATCCTAGAATTATTATTTTTTTATATAAAATTTTTTTAAAAGATTTTATTTATCCATTTGAGAGAGAGAGAGTAGGAGAGAGCATGAGAGGGGAGAAGGTCAGAGGGAGAAGCAGACTCCCCGTGGAGCTGGGAGCCCAATGGGGGACTCGATCCCAGGACTCTGGGATCACGACCTGAGCTGAAGGCTGTTGCTTAACCAACTGAGCCATCTAGGTGCCCCAGATCCTAGAATTATTATTGGAAAACAATCTACATATTCAACTTTAGAGCAAGAGCTTTATTTACATTAACAGTTTATAGTTCTATTTACATTACGTATCCTAGAAAGAAACCAAACAATGAGTCTATTTGTATTAAGAAGATATTACCACCTGCTAGTAAAGGATGTTTTTTGTGGTTTTGCTCACATTGTATTTCGATGAATTGATTTTCATCAAAAATCACTACTTTTTCTTTCAGCACTACTTCAAATCCTCAGTCGTATGGGACCCTAAGTCACTAAGCATCATTAACATATTACATCATCAAGATCCTTTACATCATTAGATTACACTGTTTGGCACCTTTCCTAATTGCGTTAAAGCATTTCCATGTTGCTCGATATTTAAAATACTTCAGGAAAGTAAAATAGTCAAAACTAAAATAGAGTAACTTAGGAAACTAAAGCTCTCATCAAGATGCAAAAGAAAAAAAATGTAAGTTCATAAAATAATCTACGCGAGCACAATGGCAGACACGAGATGACAGCTAGGCAAGAAGAAATGTCCATCAAAGACAATTAGTTAGGAAAGCCGATCGAGTAGGACAAGCATACGCCTTGGAAAAAGTTTTATCTGTATTCTAGTTGGGGAATTATCAACTGACATGCACTTCTTAGGGCCGTGTTTGTTCCTGATTGTACAGCTATGTTCATTACATTCTTGCGAGTACTAAATAACATGATTTTACTTGTGTGTATTTGCTGCTTCAGTGACCTAAACATGGCATTTCCCTTAATTTTCATGTGTCTGATCATTAGTGAGGCTGGACATTTCTTTTCATGTGTGTGCTGGCTGTTATATTTCTCCATCAGTGAATGGAAACAATATTTATTGAGCACCTACTGCAATAATGAAGCGTAAGTCTTTCTGTCTTCATGAAGCTTACATTCCAATGAATGCTTACTTAAGTTCATTGATGATTTTCTACTAGTATGTTTATTATTAATATTTAAAATGCGTCATTTGATTTAGTGTCTTTTTAATCTTTATTAAATGTATAGTTTTTAACCTAATAGTCTTTTCCCAGGATGATTCCCAAAGCAGGCATTGATGCATCTAAAGATGTTTCTTATATTTATCTTATAATTTATTTTTAATAGACTTTTCAGTCAATGTTGCCATAGGAAATATACGGATATATGTTATGACATGGATTTCTAATCTCCTCTGACATGGAATTAACTGTCCATTGTTTTCATTGAATAATTCTCCCCTTCCCTATGGACTTAAAATGACTTCTCTATTAAATATTGTTGTATTTTAAACATAGATGTCTGTATTAAGGATACTTCTTCACTTGTATTACTTTGTATCAACTTAGTCCCTACTTATTTAATTGTCAAACACTATTATATATTTCAATATCTAGTCACACCCCTTTACTCCTCTTTAAAAAAAAAAAAAACTGTCATGGTTCATCTCTTCCACTTAAAATTTCCAGTGAACTTTTTTTTCCAGTAAATTTTTAAAATGCTTTGCAATTTTCTGAGAGAAATTGTGTTAGGATTTTATTTGAAATTATTCTGAAGCTGTTTTTAAAGTGAGATCGAATTGCCATTATTAAAGTATTTAGTATTTCCATCTAAGAGCATGATATAGCTGTCTTTGCAGTTAAGACTTTCAATAGATCAAACAATTCATATTTGCCCCACGGAGTGTTGATTAAGTTTGTTTCCTTATTTTTATTTTTTTATTTTTTTGTATTTTTGGTTGGTAATACACATGGAGTTGTTTCTCCATTATATTTTCTAATTGATTATTAACTCTTTTTTAATGTTTCCAATTTAAGTCAGATTTACCCTCTCAATGGATTGGACTAATTGGATTTTGTGATCCTGAAATGTTTTCTAGTGCTGATGCATTCGCATTTTCTTCTTCATTAATTCATGACATATTCACCGACTTTAGAAAATAGTCTGGTTTGCTCTCATTCAGAGACGACTGTTTTCAGTTTCGTGACTGAGAAAAGTTTTATTTTTTTAATTTGAAAAACTTAATATGCCAAAGCCTTCACACTGATAAACTTGTGTGTTACTTTTCAGCTTACAGATTTTCAGCCCAGGGAGTGTGAGCTATTTATAAATGACAAAGCACCACAGCCAATTAGCCCACGTGATAGATGTTATTACAAAAATTGGGATAAAGCTTTTAAGCCAGCAAACAGAAAGGAACTTCTCCTGGGCTCGAGATCTCAAGCGCCTGCAAAAACTTAATTAAAGGTTCGGGGCAGGGAAGCGTGAAGACACTTGTATGACTTCATTGGGGTCTCGACCTGTCCCCTCATTTTCCTTTCCTAGACACAGTTACTCACAAGTAAGCCATGGAAGGGGAAGCTGAAGCCGTGCAGAGTTTCGAACATAATGGGAAATCAAGAAGAACCTGTCTTCCTCTTTTTTTCCTTTCTTCTTTGCTGCTTTTTTTTTTTTTTAAGATTTTATTTATTTATTTGAGAGAGAGAGAAAGAGAATGAGAGGGGAGAAGGTCAGAGGGAGAAGCAGACTTCCCGCAGAGCTGGGAGTCTGATATGGGACTCGATCCTGGGACTCCGGGATCATGACCTGAGCTGAAGGCAGTTGCTTAACCAACCAAGCCACCCAGGCGCCCCTCTTCTTTCCTGCTTCTGATTGGGTTTTCACTCGGCAAAATTTGTTCCTGCAGGGTTTTTTAAAAAAATAAATAAATAAATATGGTTCCATTTTACCGTGAATTCCAACTGAGACAGACCTGGACGTCTTTCGATGCTGCGTCCGGCCCAGTCATTTATTTTCTCAAGGATCTTTATAAATAGGCTATTGAATAAATTGGTCTTTTTGGAGTAATTACCTTTCATCACACTCAGGCTCCTGTTTGCAGAATCGAGGGACAAAGTTAGAACAACAAGGGCAAATTGAAATGGGATCCAGAATAGAGCCTTTGGTTTCCCTCAGAATAATAACCTTAACCTATGTCTGTTCAAAAGCCTAGGCTTTCTGCTAAAGCAAACATAGGGCACGGCGTGCTCCTGGCACTCACCTAACCAGTTCGACTGCTCCAGAGTCCAGCAGAATCACTCAGGAGACATTTTATGTGTAGTTTTTGTCCTTTTTTTTTTTTTCCCCTTAAAATCATGGTTGGAAGGAACATTTCATCCACCCAAACCATATAGTCCCTGGAAGGTAATCTTTCTAGGACATTCTATGCACCATGTCTCTTCTGCAAGAAAAGCACAGAATTATTCAGTGAGAAAAAATTACATAAAGTAATAGATTAAAAAAATAAATGTATGTTATTTGAGCCCCAGCTATTCCGTTTGGCTCAATATTTTTTTTTTCTTGTCCTGGCTTCTATACTATCCGAAGTCTCTCTACTATTGAATTATAAGGCCTTCCAATTTGGTTCACTTGATCATAGATAACCATCTCTACCCATCTCCCTGCCTCTCAAATGCTGAGCTGATTCCACATCCCTGGAATCTCCACAGTTTTGATACCTTAGCCACCATTTCCTCAAAGGGCAACCATCCCATGGCTCTGATTTGCAAATCTCAGTAATTTCCAGCCTGATTGATCCCAGCCGCCTCACGCTGAATATCTTATAATTTCATAGCATCCCCCAGCCCACAATGGCAGAGTCGATCCAGCGAGGGAAGAGAAATTTCTGATCCCTACCTAGGAAGAATGACCTAACTCCAACCTCTTTGTCAACTCGACACACTTTTTTTTTTAATGCTCCTCGTGACCCCCTTTAAAATAATCAATGAAGAAAGAGGTGAATTTAATCTAATAAGAATATATTTTACCTTTTTTTTCTAAATCATTAAAAAAAAAAGGAACCTTCAGACTTATGCATGTTACTTTGAGCAGCAAAGAGAGTGAAAGGCCTTCTTCCTGAGCTGATCTGATTTTTTGATCAGCAAGTGTTGTCAGATTATGTTTTAGGAAGAGGGGAAGTCATTACAAAAGAAAGGCAACGTTTCTTTGTGTTACTTGACAACAACGTTTTGGTATTATTTGCAAAGTCCTTCTAAATTAGAACTACTGAATTGGGGTTGAAAAAAATATAAGATGGTTAGAATAATGATAGGAAAACCCTGAGTGAGTAATTTAATAAAGAAAACAACCTACGGGGACGTCCTATGTTGTGTCTTGGAAAGCAGCCCTATCTTGGGCAACTGTCCTCCAGCAGTAATGGACATACCTAGTTCCTGGGTCTTGGTCTCTAATACTATCCTCTTACTAAAGTAACCAGAACTCCTTGGAGAAATGGCTGCTTCTTGGGCATGCAGCGTAAGGGATACAGGGTGCACTTGGGCATCCTGCAGTGTCAGAAAGTAAGGATCTGCTCCAAGACAAGACAAAGCAAAACACAGCGCATGCTGATGAGACTACGTCAAAGGAATAGCTAACTGACAGTGGCCACGTTGAGACTATTACAAAAAAGTGATTGAATAAACACTGGTTCAAATCAGAAAGGGTCTGATCCAAATAAGTGATTGGATAGGTTAAAAAATGGGGAAGGAACAGACAAATTTCCGTTGCAGAAGAATTCCAAATAACGTACGGAAACCCTCCATCTTCAGACAAGGGGAGCACAGCTTCCGCTTCCCTCTCCGTACCTTGTCGGCGGCGGGCGCTGACTGCCTTCCAGAGGTGCTGTACGGATCGCAGGAGAAGATGGGATTTTACAGCGTAGGAACTTGACAAACACTATCCTTACTCAGATTGTTACCGTTTTACTGTGATGTCCTACTTCTGTGCCAGGGTCCCGTCCAGGCCACCACATTACATTTATTTGTCTTGTCTCCTTAGGCTTCCCCTTTCTTGGCTGTGACAATTTCTCAGAGTTTTTTTTTGTTTTTGTTTTTGTTTTCTTTTCCGGTGACCTTGACTTGTTTTAAGAGTGTTGGTCAGGTATTTTTAGAATGGAATGCATTTGATATTTTTCTCGTGATTAGACTGGCGTGGGCTCTGGAGAGGAAGACCGCAGACGTAAAGTGCTATTTTCGTTGCATCATCCCAAGGGTACATATTTTCAACAGGACTTAGCTCTGTTTTGTTGACCTTCGTCAACCAGCTTAGGCGGTGTTTGTCAGGTTTCTCCCCTAAAACATTATTCTTACTATTCCTTCCTTTTCACACCGTCCTCCTTGGAACGGCCCACATGTAAGGGAATTGATTGTTGGAGGTAGGAGAATTCTCTGTACCGTCTCCACGATTTTCTGTAAATCTAAAACTGTTCTAAAATGTAAAGTTTACTTTTAAAAAAAATCAATCGACTCTACTACTTTTTATGAGAATCCCCATATAGTGTGGAAACCGATGAGAGCCCAAGTTCAAAAGAATAGCTTTTGCAGAAGAAATATTATTTATTCGTTCTATCTAAAAACCTAAAAACTTGCCACTGCTAAGCAAATCAATGAGAATCTTTGATCACATTGGGTTGGACCTCCATCTTACATTTAGCTCCAGGAAAATAAGTTCTAAGCCTGAGAACGGCAAATAGAGATTTTCACACACACACAAATGTTAATAGTGGCCTGCAGATGAGAATAACATTGGTTTTGTGCAGGGCAGTGGTCCCTATGCAGAGCATTAATAATTGTACCCAACCCATCTAAACTACTTAGCATGATTCTTATTTGAGATTCATTGTGGATGATGGGGTTCAATGGATAGAGATATACCAACGTTCAGTAGGTTTGCCCAATAGCGCCGCTAAGCTCCTTCTTCCTTTGAATGTATCAAGTTAACTAGCTTTAACCTCAGCACACACAGAAAATTCTAGCTTCTAAAACGTGTTTAAAATGCAATGAATCTTTGCTCTTTCATCTAGAATTTATACATTTTAAAAAGCATATGTAAAACGTGCCCCTCTCCTAGCAATTCTGCCTAGGTAAAACCATCTCAAATGGAGTCGTTTTCCAGTAAAATTTTCAATTCACAGAGGTTGGCCTGTCCTTTCCTTTCTGGATGACCAGATATCCCATATTGTCACCTTGCATGTTAATTTTTGTGTTTCCAGGGATATGAAAGAGCAAATCTTCTATAAACACTATTGATATAACAAATCATTTATAGTCAGAAAACGCTGGAAAATGAACTAAAAAACCCCATAATCTTCAGAATAGGAATCAGAAGACACACAGCGTGTTTCATTTGTATTAGCAAAATTTTAGGATTTCTAATCCCTAATTCCAGTGATAATATATTCAGCAGTATCAACCTTACTGTATCAAATGTGTTCTATTTTATAGTTTGCTTTCTAAGAATCCTTCGTAACACCTTCAAGATTAAACTAGGGTCTGTTCATGGCAAAACAACACATCAAAAAAAAAATTATTACCCAAGTTCTTGCAATGCAAGCTGGAAGACAAGATGTTTTCAAGCTTTGAGATACCATATATGATATTCTATGTACTGATATTCTTTAATGTGCCACTCAAAATGCATATTTCTTAACTACAGAGTAATGTTGTGATCTGATAAACTCTGACTTATTGCCTTTTGGGAAAAGAAGATATAAAGATAAATGATATTTTTCTTCCTTTGTGATATAATACATGAGAGACATAATTCTTTTACTTTCCAATTTTTTTCTTAACTCTTAAATTCTGTTTCTTATTGTCTACCCTGTGTCTCCACGGTTTGTAAGAAAGTCTACTTATTCATTTCTTATTTGATGCAGTTCATTTTTTTTTCATTTAAGGAGAAGAATATTAAAAACTCTCCCCCCAGACAGTATGTATTAAAAACTATCTCCATAAGAGCTTCAGGTTAGAAAAAGGGCCCATAACTAGATGTAAAATGTGCAACTTTGTTCTTATTCCCATGTACTATTGATAACCAGATCAATGCTTTTTTGCGGGGGAATGTAACTGGAAAGTGTAGTGAATCCAAAAATCTCATTTAGTATTCAAGAGTCCAAAGCCAATTTTTCTCTTCCCGTTCATACATGGAGTACACATAATTGTGACAAGCTATAGACATGCATTATCCACTTTTATGAAAAATATAATGCTTAGGGGAGTGGGGCTTATACATTTGCTGTGGCTTTTGTTAACAAGCATATGAGATGCTGATCTTTGTGAATTAAAACCTCATATTTAAAAGCAAAATTACAGGCAAACCTACAAAAACAACACCTTCCCCCCTCCAAAAAAAGAAAAAGAAAACACTAAACCTTCAAAACCAACATCAAAACTTACCAAAATAAATCCAAACCATAAACAAAACTGTCTCATTTATTAAACTGTAAATTAAATGAAGAAATATTAAAAGATTTGAGCTGACAGACCCAGTGATCTCTCACCGCTCTGAGCTGCAGTGCAAAAGACAAGAAGATATTGAAATGTCAGTAAAAATTCCATTTTGCAATACTCCTGCTAAACAAGAAAAGGCATTTGTCTTTGGCATCGAATTATTTAAGAGGCAAGAGCAAAGGTAGAAAAAAATAATTGACTCTATAAAAAAAATGTAATTTAATTGACCACACGGGCTGCAGGGGGAAAGGTCTAGCAGCAGTTGTAAAAGTCTCCTAGAGGAAGCTGTTCCAGTCAGACTCGGGGCAGAACCCATTCATCCAATAAAGCACGAGTGAAGAGCATTACCTCATGTTGGAAAATTCTCATTGGCTGGTCCAAGAGACGAGAGGAAAGAAAAATCCTGGCAAATTTAATCTCATTGACGTTTACATATATTTTAGTTGTGATGGTTTCAGCCTTATTGTTAAGAAAGTCTCGTTAGCTCCCTGTTCTGGACAATGTCAATTACTTCTTCGGACTCTCTCGTTTGATTGAGTCCTATGAGCAAGGCAGCTCCTGCTATGAATTTTCTCCTGGTCAGTGAGAGGAAAAGAGAGTAGTGCCTTTCATTGGGTTGTTGTAACAGTAGAAATGACTAAACCTGTTTTAAATAATATGTAACATAATGCACAATTATCTGAATTGAAATATACAGTTGGTCACTTAAAAGTTCTACAGCATTTCTACAGCATAATCGTATGTATTATACATAATGTGTATATTACATATAATCATATATATATAATTGTGCTCTTTGACAATACTGTTTTTGAATTTTTTGTTTTTATTCAAGCGCTTATCTGCTTTCTATGAAAATACTCTTTTACTTCTTATTGGCTTTTCTCAGAATTTCCAATCTAAAGCTATAAATCATTCATGCTAAAAAAAATTAAGCTGAATTGTTCTCCAAATCCTCCTTTTAAATTTCCAAAAACTGTGATAATTCTTGAGTCTTTAGATAACTGGTTCTTTCACAATCACAATAGATCATCCTTCTCAAGTCACTTAAATGTGCCAATAATGAGTTCATTCTTTATTAAACAACCAAACTTGAACCAGAGACTCTGGCTATTTTAGGGTGTTATGTGCTCTACGTACAAGTGGAGTTGTTTTTTAGTGCAATTCTATTTTCACTGGAGACTGATGTCACAGTCAATACTCTTCCAGATGTGAAACTCTGAAGTGACTATCAGCTCCCAAAGACCAGAAGCTACAGAACCATTCAATGTTCAAGAAGGAGATCAGGAAGGTCAGCATGCACGATACCGCCATTATAATATGAACCTGCACAGATGCTCCGAAGAGATGCTGTCACTTAACTCAGTTCATGACAAGAGACATTTCAGGTTTGTTACTTCTGACACCAAGAGTCCAACCGCCAACTCACACTGAGTTTGAATCATGCTCATTTACGGAAATCTATATACAAATGCAAGATCCCACGTCAGAAATGTGAAAAGAATCAAAATGTTATTGTTTATGTTCAGGCTACTGCTTGAAGTCATTTAAAAATTTAACGATTGCCACTAACAATAGATCTAGAATTTCTTTTCTTCTTCTTCTTCTTTTTTTTTAGATCTAGAATTTCTGGTTCATATCACCCTTATGCGTAAGGTGAAACAGGCATAGGACAACTTTTTTTTTTAAGGTTGTATTTATTTATTTAAGAGAGAGAAAGAGCACAAGTGGGAGGAGGGACAGAGAGAGAGGGAGAAGCAGACTCCCTGCTGAGCAAGGAGCCCGGGGGTGGGGGGAGTGGGGGGGCGCTCCATCTTGGGACTCCAGGATGGTGACCTGAGCCCAAGGCAGACGCTTAACCAACTGAGCCACCCAGGTGCCCCTGACAACTCTTTTTAAGATCTAAATTCCAAAATAGTTCTCTGACATATCAGGGACAATGTATCTATCTTGAAAAACGCAAATGTATTCATTCTTTGATTCAGCAAAATTTACTGAGTTCATGCTTGGTGCCAGTTCTTCTGGTCTGTAGAAGAATACAGCACAGTAATAAATAGGACAAGCAAGGTCCCTGCTCCTAAGGATGACCTGAGGAGTGGCGCCTGGGTGGCTCAGTCAGTTAAGCCTTTGCCTTTGGCTCAGGTCATGATCCTGGGGTCCTCAGATCGAGCCCCACATTGGGCTCCCTGTTCAGCGGCGAGTCTGCTTTTCCATCTGCCTGCCTCTCTCCCTGCTCATATTCTCTGTCTCTCAAATAAATAAATGAAATCTTCACAAAAAATGTTTTTAAAAAAGGAAGGCCTGAAGAAAGGCATCAATAAACAAGTAAATAAATAATAACACAGATAATAACTGCTTTCTATGAATAAAATGGAAAAAGAAATTGTATAAGGGAGTGATTAGAAGACTGTCAGTTTCAATCAGGTAGTCAGGAATGGCCCTCTGAAATTCGATTCTATGTTAATTTTGAGCCAAACCAAGGAAAGATTTTAATCTTAATATCATACTCCCCCCCACACTTTTTTTTTTTCCTAAAGAGTGGAGAATGGGTTGTAGGTTCAGGGCAGGCAAATGTGGCAATCCTAAGAGAGGAGGCCAAGACTGGTTGCGGTAAGGATGAAGAGAAGTGACAGGACTCGGAATATATAAGGTAGAGTCAAGAGGATTTACTGATGCCCTGGACAGCATGGGTGTGGAGGAAAAAGACGAGATTAAGAATTATTTCTAGATGTAGCAATCATTTGCAGCTAGGTGGATGACAGTACCTTTTACTAAGATAGGAAAGACTGAAGAAGAATATCTGAAGGTAAATTTTAGACGTTCAAATAGTAATTTCCAAAACGGCAGCTGACTCTATAAACTAGAATTCGTCAGAGAGGTGAGGGCAAGGTATACCTTTTTGGGCGGCTTTGCTATCCAGGTATTTAAAGCCATAGATTGACCAGGTAGAACATGTAACTAGAACACAGAGCCCCAGAATTCAGTGCTGGAGCTCAGGCGGAGATTGGGGAGCAAGCCAGAGAGAATGACAAGAAGTTACCGGTGAAGTTGGAGAGCTCATGGAAGTTCCATCTACCTATTTATCTACTGACACCATGTAATAAATCAATTTAAAACTTGAAGGATACAGCAACAATCATTTTATCATTATGTCTCATGGTTTGAGGGACTGACTGGGCTCGACAGCAGTCGTCACTTAGGGTTTCTCTTATAATCGGATGGTGCTATCATCCTGAAGTCATCAATTAAATTCAAATTTAAGGTCAAATGTTAAACTAATGTGATCTATTTCAAACTAATAGGATCTATTTTTTTTAAGATTTTATTTATTTATTTGACAGAGAGGAGAGAGATCACAAGTAGGCAGAAAGGCAGGCAGAGAGAGAGGGGGAAGCAGGCTCCCCGCTGAGCAGAGAGCCCGATGCAGGGCTCGATCCCAGGACCCTGAGATCATAACCTGAGCTGAAGGCAGGGGTTTTAATCCACTGAGCCACCCAGGCACCCCTAAACTAATATGATCTATTAATTTATTAGCCTGTTTTTATTCTAAGTGAAGTTTGCAGCTTACAAAACCCGAGTCTTACTCAAAATGTTCCTCCTTTTAATTAATAACCTGAGAACCATCCAGCTTAACTATTCTAGATTCTGTTTCCTCATTTGTAAGGAGTTGTTTCTAAAGTTCCTTTTATCTATAAACTTCTGTCATTTTTCCAGCCAGTCTCCTCTTCCCCTTTAGACAACTCTGCCACTGTTTGGCAAAGGTTTCTAATTTTAAAATTTGAACTCAGTTCAGGTATAGCAATCTTAAAATAGTTCTGTGATCCATAAATATTGACATAATTAAGGCTTGGCCTGCGAAAATAGTGTGATAGACCAAAATTTATTATTATTATTATTATTATTATTATTATTATTATTATTTGTCTAAACTTCCATTTCAGTCCTTTCTTTTGTGTAGAAAAAATCCTCACTTCCCTTTTAGGCAATTGTGACTTATTATCACCTCCACATTCTTCCCATAACACTGAATTCTGGAAAGATCAGATGTTATTAAAACTACTATCTATCTATCTATCTTTCATCTATATATTTATTCTGTGCCTTAATCCAGAAAAGATTAAACTGAACAAATAAAGCAAACCAATGTAAATCGATGATAGCAAGTTCAAGGGCTGTTTTTTAAAAATTTTAATTCTAATATAGAACTGAAATAAATACTTATTAGTCATGAATATCAGCTACCAATTGATGAAATAAGAACATTTTGAGTTATTTGGGAAAGGACAGAAATTTCTGGAATTATTCAGACTGCTATCTTTTCAACTTAAACAGAAAACTAGTCCTGTTATCTTCCTTGCATTCCTAATTTTGTTTCACATTAGTTATGCCTATACAGGCTCTCCTTAATATAGATCTTCTGTGCATGTGCATATGCGTGTATGTATGTGGTTCTTTCCCCTCCATATAAATTTGTGCAAACTGGAGATTTAAGTTCAATCCCTTCTCTATAGGAGGTAAGAAGAAATAATGAATTATGGTTTCAACAAAGAAGATTACTCAGAGCGTCTTTGGGAGAGAAGTGGGGCAGTAGGCAGTAGGCTAGTCTTTTATTAAACACATCATATCCAGGATCTCCCTCAAAAATCCTTAACCCTCATCTCTGTAAATTTAAAGAGAAATTATCTAAAGTCTGGGAAGTCTGAACATTGTATTGTTGTCAGAATAAGGCACAGATCATGGAAAGCCATGAATAAAACCCCTCTTTCCTGCCACAAAAAATACCACATGGTTTATTTGCTTAAAAACACATACGGAGGGGGTTCATGCGGAATTAGGGTAAAATGCAAGGCAAAAGGAAAGGCATGCCAGGGAGCTAGTTGCCAAAGACCTGAAACAGATGCCAACTTAATTTGGGGGCCAATTTGTCAAGCGTTCTCTTTGAACTGCAAATTTCAAAACTGCAGAAACTTCAGCTGGAAATATCATGCTGTCTCTGGGAAAGATCCCTCAGATAATCAAGGTTGTAATTATAGCGGAGGTGATGAAACGCGTTCTATAATCTACACTTTAGTTGATGCTGTCTATTTAATTCATCTAACTGTGGGGTTGTTGTTTTTTTTCTCTTTACCCCATTATCTTTCCAAATTTCCTATAAATTTCTTGGACAAGTCATTTATGTCATGTTGCCCATGCTACTGTGTAAAAGAACATCAGTGCCAAGAACCAAAGAAAATTTGTTATCAGGGGACTGGCAGCCTGCAAATCACTGTGACGGGTAGAAACATTCTTGCTGTTGTTAACAAATTGTGTCAAAAGCACGTACAATGAAATGCAAATATGCTAATGCTACAAATCCAATTTGACATCCCAGAGCAGATTCAGGCCTGGACCTCAGAACCAGCACTGGGGTCCTTAGAGCTATTTATCTGCTATTTTAGTCGTTCAGAGGTCTACGACATTTTATCGGAAAGCTACCTCTCAAGGTAGGAGTGGAAAAATGGGGGTGGGGAGAAGCTTAAATGAAGATGAAACCGTCAGGTATTCCCAAGGCACTATCTTTAGCTGGAAATGTGCTCGGGGTAGTTAAAAATCGCAATGTTTCCATGGCGGAATTTGATAAACAATTTTGAATTAAGCAAAAGACCGACTCCCTGCACAGACACTGTATTCTGCACAATCAAACCCACTTTAAAATAAGACACAGAATGCTGATCTTTCAAATCTGGGATAATGCCTCCTAATTCTGCAAGCCAGGATTGTCCACGAACGAGGGGGTTTGTTCTAAATATGGTCTACACTCGATAAGGACAAAGTTGTGGACCTTGTAGCCAAATGATACTATATATGCAGAAGGTAATTCATCAATAACATAGACAACATAAAATGCTTGAAGTAAATGGGAAGGTAGGGTGGAAGGAAAGGGATATTTGTTAAGAACTTGGAAGATGCAAGACATTTTCTCTGTGAAATAGCGACCTCAGATTTTCGTTTAATCATTCATTCCTACACAGACCTTGTTCTAAACACTTGTGATATGATAGTGCAATAAATAGTTTAAAAAAATTCCGAGCCTGATGGAGTTTATATTTTGTAAAGAAGAGATAGACAACATAACAAAGATAATGACTAATGTTAATATTACGTGAGAAGCCAAATAGTACTATAGGAAATAGGAAAAGAAGCAAGAATTAGGATGGCCAAAGGACTCGAGAGAGAGAGAGAGAGAGAGAGAGAGAGAGAGAGAAAGTACCATGTGAAACAGGGTGTCAGGGTAGGACAGCATCGAGAAAACAGCATTTGAGCAAAGGTGTGAAGGGGATGAGGGATGAATCACATGGGTGAGAAGGACTATTCCAGAAGGGACAGGGATTGTAGGTTCTCAGGAGAGACTGTGCCCAGGATATTGAGACAGTGGTGCAGGGACAGGAGGGAGGGCAGGCTGGGGATCCCGAGGATGAGGTCAGAGGGAAACAAGGGTTGTGTCCCTTGAGACTCTGTGACCACTGTCAGAATGCTGGGGGTTATTCTGAAGAGAATTGGGAACTCTTAGAAGTTTCAGTAGAGAAGTCGTGGCAGACATGTTTAAAAGGTCACTCTGTGAGTAACAGATTGCAAAGGGGTAAAGGGGTAAGGATGGAAAGCACAACATCGCTCGGAGGCTTTTGAAAGCATTTAGGTGAGAGTCTGTGGTGACTTCAACCAGGATCTTAGCGGTAGCGGCGGTATGAGGCGGGGGGATTCTGGTCCTATTTCAAAGACAGAGACAGAGAGCTTTCCTGACTGAAAATGTGTGGGCTGGTAGGTAAGGGGAGAAGACAAGAATGACTCTGAAGTTTTGTCCCCAGCAATTGGAGGGATGATTTTTTTTTTTTTTTTTTTTGCTATTTGATGACATACGGGAACAAGTTTGGTCAACATGGAGGGTTTAATCCTTGAGGTGTGTTATATTTGACATACTTAGCCAGCACTCCGACAGGCAAGATGTTGAACACATAACCCTAAAATGCAGGAGTGAGGTCGGGGCTAAAGTCATAAATACGGTAAATAAATAGACAAAAAAAAAAAGAAAGAACGATAATAGTAATAATAATAAATAAAATAAAATGGTACGATGAACCTGGATGAGGTAGCCGAGGAGGGAAGAGAGCCATGAAGGAGGGGGGACTGTGGAGGAACCCTTGAATCACTCTACAGGTAAGAGGTTGAGGAGGGACGGAGAATTCAGAGGCTGAGAAAGAACTCCTAAGTTAAGAGGAAGTGCAGTAAAGCACAACGTCCAGAAGAACAAGGAAAGTATTTCAAGAAACATAATGTGATGAACTACGTGAAATGTTGCTGGTAGTTTCATGAGATTACAATTGAAATTTGAACGTTGGATTAAGCGAAGTCGAGATCACCAGTGACCTTCATAAAAAACATTTTTAGCAGAGAGGAGGGGAAGTCTTTGGGGTAGTCTTATGAAAGGACAGGAGGAGAGAACTGGGGAGGGCAAATAATGACAACAACTTCGAAGATAGTTTTTACAAAAGGGTCAGAAATGGGAGCTCCCCGAAAGGATAAGGAGGGTCAAAGGGAGCTTAATTTTTTTTTTTTAATATGGGAGAAATGGTAATATTTGATATGCCCGTGAGAATAATCCAATACAGAAGAAAGAAGCGATGGGGTAGGGCCGAGAGGAGGGGGCGTGGTAGACAAGCCGAGGGGCTGACCGCACACAGGGCTCACCTGGGTTCCCTAGAGTGAAGAGTCCTTCCATGGGCTAGGGCTCAGTTGTTGAGTCTGCGGAAATTCTCCTCCGACGGCTCTAGTTTAGGAGTGAAGAAGGCAACAAGCTCAGCAGCTGTAAATGAGGAAGAGGGAGGGGTTTCGGGAAAGAGGAGAAAACATAAGATGGTCACTTCAGAGAGTCCAAGGGTGAACAGGCTTGTGAAATAGCGAGTGGCCACCAGGAGAGTCCCCCCCGGCCTGAGATCACCAGCGGCAAATGACAGGTGCAAGCTGCCGGCGAGGGTGGCTTGTCTCAGGACAAGTCCAAACACAGAATGAACAGAATGTGCAGAGGGTACCGCGATCCTTATTTTTTTAATATTTAACCTGGCCTTTTGCCAGGGACAGAACTCATTCATTAAAGCCAGGAGGGGAGCTTGTGTTTCTATTCAGTTCAAATTGCTCTGTCCCTTCCAAATATTTAGCAATGCCTGCAGATGGTGAAGTCTATCTGGGATAAAGCTTATTTTATCTTAGGACAGTGGTGGTGTTTCCTCCTTCCTGTGCTATCCTCGAGGCTCCCGGGGGGCCCCGTGCCCTGAGTGTATGTGTAGGCACGGATGGCCGTGAGAGAGCCATCTACACGCACCTGCCCTATGGAATTGGGTGTCGTATTGGGGGTGAGGGATGCTCTTTCTCCTCATTCCCCATCTAGATCTCTGGATAGGGACTGTCCCCCAGGCTGCCCCACACCCCTCTGAAGCAAGGTCACAAATTAGCCACATGGCGGTGGGAAGTGTGGGGGGTTCATTAGCCTTCTGAGCCACTGAAGTGTTCCTTTTGCATGCACGCCAATTTGGGGACAAGTGGGCCACCTCCAGGACCACGAGGCAGTGAAAGGGCATTTTGCAGCAAAGCCTGGTGGGCACTGGTCAGTGCTGGATGAAAAACGAAGCCGAGGCCCCGTGGTGTGGCCAGAGGGAGCCTCTGCAGGGCTGGCTCGGTTCGGAGCGCCGCCAGTATCCGGCCAAGCAGACAGAGAGCTGGCTAAGAGAACATGCCCAGCGCAAGCGCCAGCATTCACCTGTTATTTGCAAGGAAAAATCTGTGAATAATAAATACATTTCTAGGGAAGAGGTACAAAAAAGGGGAACCATGAAATGCACACGTGTGCAAAAGTGATTCATGATACAAATAATTACAATCTACATATGCATAGTACTTAACTGTTTGGAGGGGGATCCTTTTCATCATGCTTTGGTTCCTCCCCACCCTTCCCCTGCATCTTACCAGCATCACTGGAAAAGCATAGCACTGCTTCCTGGAGATTTCGTTCTAATGTAAATACAGGTAGAGCCCAATGAGCAGTGGTGAATGAACAAGTGAATGAACGCTGGAGGGAAGGCATCATGGAGGGTCACGTTGAGCTAGGCTCCCGGAAGGATAATAGAGACAGTGGAACACACGCATAGCAGCAGCAAGAGCACAGGAACTAGAAAGTATAAGCCGTGTTGGAGGGATAGCAAGCCGTCTGCCATTCGCATGATGCAATGGAAAGACCACAGAACTTGTACACGTACTTTGGTAAAAATTCTGCTTCTTTCCCCAATTCTCCATGTGGATTTGCAAGAGCTAGTTAACCTCTTTGCTTCTCCTGTTCCTCAGTAAAAAATGGAAATAATTTTATATTCTCTTTCAAGATTGTTGTGAGGAGTAAATGAGGCAATTCGGATATATCATTTCGTACCTAGCCATGTCTTCCTAAATGCTACATGAGAAATAGGAAAGGCAATGAGGTTTGGCATATAAAGTTTGGGATGAAATCAGGGCAGGACTTCAAAGCCATGATAAATATCCAGACAGGATAGGATGCCGTGGATGATGGTGACACGGAGAAAGGTAGTGAGCTACGGATGTACCACTGACCTCAGCCAATGACCACCTCCGGGAAGACAGCTTTGGCCGACAGCTCTTTGCAGCAAGGGACTCTGAGGTGTTTAAGTAAGAGAATGGCAGGACTTATAGGATCTGGGTTTGGGTTAGGTGATTTTGGGGAGGCCATTGGGCTTTTCTCCGGATTGGATGTTGTCAAGAAGTGGAGGTAAAATTGGGTTTCATAATGAATATAATCCAGAAGGAGAGAAGAGTCAAGCCTAAAGATGTCGGAGGTAAAGAAGCAATCACACATATTCACCAGCGTATGAGCTTTTTGGTCATTGTTGTGGTTTGGACAACATTACCGTTTTTCTCTGTGTCCGGATAAGACTGCACAGTCATCTTGATTTTGTCTGGATCTGTCAGGGTCCAGAGCAGCCTTGTCTGATATCAGTGTTCCATGAAGTTGTGTATGTTCAACAGGAGAACATGAAGGTCGAGCGCTGGGGGTCCCATAGCTTCCAGCCCCACCAAGACCTGACCTATAGACCAGGCCAGGTCCAGACGTCCGGGCTCCTTCTTCCTTATCAAGAGTAAGGACAAAGATGCGTGCTCTAGGCGATATACATAAAATTCATTGCAGGAGAGAAGATAGTACTGGATCTTCTTTCACCAGATGAAGGAAAATGAGAAAACGAAGTAAAGAATACATGGATGGATTGCCAAATACCCGGAAAACTGGATGACTCGTCTATTAGAAATAGTTTACTGGGACTCCTAGGATACGTGGCTGGTTGGACAGGCATTCTACGTTCTCTTTGGTGCTTAGGATTCATAATTCTATGCTTCCTTGAACATGACCTATCAAAGAAGGGTTTTCCATGGTGACAGTGGTTTTAACTACCGGGAGTCATTCCAGTTGTCAGTTTAGGAGAACGCTTAACAAGCCTCTTTCTCCAGAGCCCTAGATTCTTGCAAAACTTCCTGAGATGTCATCTCAGACTAGCAAGGAGAGAAGAAATTGGTAGGGTTCTCTCCCCACCCCACCTGATACCAGCCAGGATTAACCTCCTTTGGTTTCTTGCATATATCAGGGTTTTTGAAAGACTATTTAAAAAATGCATTGTTTCCTGACAGTTCATTGCATATGTTAACTAAAAATCTCCATTTTGTGCAGAGCTAATTGTAGGCAGGTCTGGCTTTTACTTTCTAGAAGGCTGTTTCAAATGTAAATGTCCTGACTCCGTCTTTGCCTATGGTTATAGCAAGACCTAGCTGAAAAGTGAACAATTATTCAATCTCAGCATTCATAGCAACAATCACTTTGATAGCTTTTTGCCTCATTATGCTCCCAGTAAGCTCGATTATTAAGCAGAATGGTTTAAATGAAGAAATGATTACAACACGGGAAATGGCTTTTCAGGAGTATTTGTTTTATAAATTCATTGGTCTTCCAGCTTGATACTAATATTTTATCTATTAAAAGATCTATCAAAGCAGGCAGGCTTCTTGAGCCATTTAAAATTGGAACGATTATGTTGTTTTTCATGATTCACATTACTAGCACTTAAAATACACTTAATATATTTTGTGCAAAAGAAGGCAGTCCCTCCGCTGTTGATCCAAAGTGTCGCTTGCACATAGCTTGATTGTGCATTCTAGGCCATTCACCAACATAATCTTTTTTTTTTAAAGATTTTTTATTTATTTATTTATTAGAGAGAGAGACTGAGAATGAGAGGAGAGAAGGTCAGAGGGAGAAGCAGACTTCCCGCAGAGCCAGGAGTCCGATATGGGACTCGATCCCGGGACTCCGGGACCATGACCCGAGCCGAAGGCAGTCGCCCAACCAACTGAGCCACCCAGGCGCCCCTCACCAACATAATCTTACACGTACATTATAAATATTATGTTGCTTCGGGTTATTTATTCTGGTTTGTCACCAAGTTTCTATATTATTAGGAAGTACCTACAGAGAACTTCATAAATGAACCGTATTCTCCTTTTATCTAAAATCAGGTACGATTTTATCTAAAATCATATACTTAGATGTATATGGTGACCAATATCCATATCATAACTCTGGGGCAGTTCTGGTAAGATATTACATTTTTAAAAAGCACTGTGTCTCCGTATTGACTTCTCACAGGCCTGTCATAATCGCAAAGAATAAAATTGGATGGATTCATGGTGCAAAGGAAGTTGTCTGTGATCTGGACCCATGATGTGCCTGGTCAGCCTCACATCGCCAACACTGTCAATTACCATCCAAAAGGTGAGCTTAGTATCAGGTCACCAGTTTTCTCCTTTTCTCTTATTAACGTAGTGAGCTAACCCAGACCTCCCTTGGCTTTATGTTTCATTGCATCTTTCTTTCCTAATCCTTTCCCTTGAGAACTCCTATACGTAAGTACCGCTGCATTAATCTATTCCAAAGGTATATTCCTATCTTCTAGCTTTCACTGACATGTCAGGGTGAAAAGCGATTTCTCCCTTGAGTAGAGGCAGGTGCTTCCTTTATATCCATAGACACCTGCTTACAGAGGTTGGTTCAGTGTCTGCCTGGACCCTAGGACCTCATTCAGATCTTCCTTCTTTTCGCTAGAACACTGATCATTGACTGCCAGTCCCTAGACTCTGCTTCAGAAAAAATGATTCCCACATTTTTGCAGCGAAGTAGCAGCTGTACTTGGAACATTTGGGCTTCCTTTTCACATGAGATTTAACTATGGGAGGCCACCAGCTCCAAGAGCAGTCAGCGAGTGGACCAGAGGTTGAAGATTGGACTAGAGCAAAATAATGAGAGACGTCATGCAAATTCCCTCTCTGTATAATTTGAATAACTCAGAAAAATTATTGGGAATCCAAAGGCTAAAAAAGGCAATGTAAAATGTCCCATCCTTGGAAATCCCTGTCCTTAGGAATAAGGAAACCGAAGACAAATTGGGGAGGTTTGAAAAATTATCCTTTGGTCTTACTGTCCACACAGGAGCTGTGGGATAATGAAAGAAGAATGACGCTAGTATTCTACAGAAAGGGCCGCTCATGGAAAAAAAATGCTTGAGATTTTTGGAAGACTTGCAAGACAGATCTGGAGAGAGAGAGAAAGAGAGAGAGAGAGGAGGCCTTGGATGAGAAGCTGGGTAGAGGTGCACACAGATTCTTCAAGAGAGTCTTAAGAAGGGATGAGTTGATTTAGTAGATGTTAAAGTCAGAAATTGAAACTGGGTCCCCAAAGAAATTTATCAAGACAGAGAGGTCAAAACCTCATTAATAACCTGGAATTACTCCCCAGGATAGCCCAAATATAGGCAACAATTGAAAGTCATTCTCTTAAGGTAACTCAAAATAAGAGCTATCAAGAAATCACCCCTTGATGACCAGGGACCTATTCCAAGTACTTCTATAATACTTGGGATGATCTAAGAGGTATAGAAAAAAAATACCAGCATTATTAAAAATACCAGAATTATTAAAGCATTAATTTGTCAGCTTGAAATATTACATCTGGGGATATCGCTCTTGGCCTACTTGAATATATCCTAGAAATGTATGGAGTCAGGGTTATAAAGGCATAGAGATCAGACACAATTTTTTGAAGGTGCTGAGTATGGTCAGTGTTAGGTTGAACCTAACCAGATGGGATGTTAGTTGAATGGTCACTGTACTCACAGGGTGTTCCTTCTATGGTATGTTGGTAGATATAAAAAGCTGATGGAGATTAATGCTGTATGTGTGGGAACTGAATCTTGGAGGAAAAAGAGTGAAAGGGTGGTGGGCAAAGGACAGAGTCTGTCTTCTTTTAAAGCCTCTTTGAACTCCCACGCTATCATATCTACATACTTCATGTAGCCAGAACTGGGTCCCAGGGCCAGTCTTTCTGTGCAAGAGCCTGAGCGGTAAGTAGTTTTCAGCAACATCAGGGTTCTGTTAATAACCAAGATAGGGATCATGGATATTGTGCTAGAGTAAAAAAAAAATCCTGTGAACAATTAATGCTTTCAAGCAAAATTAGGACTCCTTGACTCCAAATCTCTTACTATGAAGGATACACGGGACAAAGTTTAGAAGACTGTGTTAGCAAAAGAAATGTCAGGACCAGAAGACAAAGAGAAAGACAAAGATAAGTAGAAACCCAGATCTAGCACAAAATGCCAGTCCTACATCAGGTCAGAAAGTAGGGTTGGGGGCTAAAATCCAGCTGAGCTGTCCCTAAAAGAGTAAAGACTCTACGAGGGAAAGAGACCATGGGAGACTGAAGGGACATATCATGTTATTGCATGAAAGTATGTCCAAAAACACTTCTCAAAAACCAAACATTAAGGAAAATTAAGTAAAGATCAGTCTTATAGAATGGATAGCCAAGTGACATAGTTATCAAGCCCGAGGGGCGTGAGTTCCATATGCATCAGTAGCAGCCCTCTTCAGGTAACGTGCTGAGGGTGATTCTCCGAAGATGGGACTGAGGGAACCCTGTTTTCCAGGCCTAAAGCGATCACAGGGCAAGAGCCTGTGGCTGCAGGAAGCTCTCACGAACTAGAGTAAACATGCCTTCCAATTAAGGAAGTGTGTGCAGCAGGTGGGGAGGCCTATTACTGCAAGTTGCTCCCATGGGATGGGGCACCAGGACACTGGCTCCTTGGAGTTCAGAGAGAAACCAGAAATGAAGGTATTTTGAATGTGCTAGATGAGAATGAAGTCTGTCGAACGGGCTTACTGCCACTGCAAATTTTGAAGTCCCCAAGATAGCAGGATTATTCTAATGCTACACACCGAGAGGGAAAGCTTTCTCTCCAAGATAGGGAGAATTTAAATAGTGCCATAATTAATTCTGTGGTGAGATGCTTCTCCCTACTAAATTTTAATTCAAGTCTTGAAGCCTAGACCCCCGGGATAAAATGAATGGCAACCTGGTGAGCCTGAAACAAAGACTTTCCTTGACTTTATCTCCCCTCTGTTGCTCGGATGTCGTTAAGTCTTAGGCAAGAGGAATGTGGGACTAGTTTAATTGGGTTTTTGGAAACTTCCTTTTGTTTGGGGTAACTGCTATCACGGTTGAGGACTGTTTATTGTCTTCTTTTTGTGAGTGTGTGGCTTATTGCTAAGATATTCCTTTGTTCCCAGTGTATACTTTAGAGTTTTTATAAAGAGGAGCATATGAGAAACTTGGCAGGAGTAATCCACTCTCAAAGGCACTGCAAAGTGACATCCCTTCCAGTGAGAGACAGACAGCATCTACTGAGACATCTGATTTAGGGCTCTGCTTTCTGGTTGAGAGTTAGCGGCCTTCAAACAAGAGCACTGGCAATGGAGTTCGCTGGACTTCAACTTGGAGGGTTTGGACATTCTTTGAATTTAATACTTAAAGGCAAGATAATTGTGTTCTGAAATTTTTTTTTTTTTGAAATTTATTTTACTTTGACATTTGACCTGAAAGTTTTGCTCTTTCATTTCTGTGGACTTAAGATTTGTAAGATCTTACTCTTGACATTTTAGTTTCTCCTCATAGGGTAACGAGGGGTGTTTGTCCTTAAATTTGGAATATCTCTATAATGTTGACAACTTATGTGAATGTTTTTATGCTGTCATTTGATTTAATAGCATAACGCATTGTTAAATTCTCTTATGCGGATGGGGCTGAACATACTTTGAGAATAAGAAAAATGAGAATAAGAGATACTATTCTGCCCTAGGGAACAGAAAGGTCTTCACTTAAATATATTGAACTGCCCCATTTCAGACACCTGTTGGGGCAAAATCTAAAATCCTAGGAGCAGACAGATGCCCAAATAGCAGTAAAAGAGATTTGGGGAATGGATTCTGGAGAGATGAGTGGAACGGTCTTCATAGAATGGGGCTTGGCTCTTCTGGGAGGGGTGTCCACATGGCCAGTGGCAGGCAGGGCCGAGAGTTAAATGTAATCATTTAAGAAAACAAAAGCCTGAAATGTAATTGGGAGAATTTTTAGTTTTCTGATCTCTTTTTCCTCTTTTCATCTTTCTATTTCCACTAGGGTAACACCCCTGGTCTTGCTCCCCACCTCTTATTCACTTTTCTTTATTGGAGGAAGATATTATATATTTATAATTTATTTAAATTATAAATTTGATATAAAAGAAATTTAAAAGAATTTAAATACTTTCAGATTTAATTTTTAAATTAATCGTATGTTCAATTTTTAAATTAAACCTTAAATTAAAGATTTAATTTAATCTTAATTAAAATTTTAATCTTTTAAGACTTCTTTTCTTTCATTTTCCTTATAAACTGAAGTCATTATTTGTACCTCAACCACCTGCCCCATCTTTGTAACTTGCCTGGGACCATCTCTGAGGCGTAAGATCCTGAATTTATTTGCCTTCTGTATACATTAAATATCAAATCTGTTCTAGCTTTAGGAATATATTTTATTCTTTTTTTCTTGCATCTGGGCATTTTTATTGCTTTCTCCTTTCTTAGAACATTCTCCTCTTCTTCTCTTGTCCATGGACGTACATAACTCTATTCAGTACAAATTTCATTAAGGTCTATAAAACACTATCCTTGACAAACCGTAAGAGACTCCTAAATTCATGAAACAAACTGAGAGTTACTGGGGGGGTAGGAGGGGTAGGGATAGGGTGGCTGGGTGATGGACATTGGGGAGGGTATGTGCTATGGGGAGTGCTGTGAAATGTGTAAGCCTGATGATTCACAGACATGTACCCTGGGGCAAATAATACATAATATGTTAATAAAAAAAACCCACTATCCTTGCAAGACTTCATTAGTATTCACTATAATTAGTTTAATTTAGTAGAGGTTCGATAATTAATTTCCAAAAAAAATTAATAATTAGCATTTAATATATGAAAACATTTAATGAGAATAACAAGGATTCCAACATAAACTATTTTCACAACAAAATGGATACAGTTTCCAATAAAACTGAATAAAAAACATGGATGGGCCTAGACAGTACTATGTTAAGTGAAATAAGTCAGTCAGAGAAAGACAAATACCCTATGACTTCACTCATATGAGGAATCTGAAAAACAAAATATAAGAACAACAACAACAACAAACAAACAAACAAAAAAATGGAAAGCAGAAACAGATCTATAAGCAGAGAGGAAGAGAGGGAGGGAGGGAGGGAGGGCAGGAGGGAAGGACGAGGGAAGGAAGGAAGGAAGGAAAAGAGAAAAAGAAAGAAAAAGAAGGTGTAACAACAGTTCTTAGGTTTTCAGTTCTATCAGCAGAAATGATTCCATTCCATCAGGGAATGGCAAAAACAGTGCAAGGGAACTGTTATTAGATGATAAACCATGCATTGGTTGCATCATAAACTGACATGGTAAATTCCCTACTTTGCTATTATATTTTATTCTCTCGTGCACTCTATTTTTATTGAATGGGGAGGTGGCTATCCTGACTTCAGACAGAAAAGAAGTTGGAGACACTGTCTTAAAAAGTAGGATTAATCTATATACAGATCATACCATGATACTCGAAAACATAAAGATACATGTAAATAAGTAATCAAACTATACATAGATCATATCATACTACTTGAAAATGTAAAGATTCATGTAAATAAATATATTTTGTTTATTTAAAAAGTTTGTAGGACACCTGGGTGGCTCAGTTGGTTAAGCCTCCTCTGACTCTTGATTTCAGCTCTGGTCATGATCTCAGGATTGTGAGATGGAGTCCAGAGTCAGACTCCACGCTGGGCGTAGAGCCTACCTGGGATTCTCTCTCTCCCACTTCCTCTCTAAATAAAATCTAAATAAATAAATAAATAAATAAATAGATAGATAGATAGATAAATAATAAATAGTAAATATAAATATATGATGCTCTCACATGCTTATTATGCTCATACTTGAGCACGTTATGTTATTTTCATCAAATGTTGATTTCCAATTGTGAATAGAAGGTTGCTTAGAGGTCAAATCACTCACCAGAAATGGCTCTGCCTCTACTATAGCACGCCCACACTGCATGATCATTGATCGATCTGGTTTCCCTCCCCTGCTTTTTTTTTCTGGTTTCCCCTTCTTAAGAGAAAGAAGGAATCATGCTTTGTCTTTATAATTCAGCATTATGGGTTTTTTTTTTAGTTCTTTTTTTTTAAAGATTTTATTTATTTACTTGTCAGAGAGAGAGAGAGAGAGAGAACACAAGCAGGAGGAGTGGCAGGCAGAGGGAGAAGAGAGTTCTCGATCCCAGGACCCTGGGATCATGACCTGAGTCAAAGGCTTAACAGGTTGAGCCACCCAGATGCCCCTTTTTTTTAGTTTTTATTTCAATTCCAATAAGGTAACATACAGTGTCATGTTGGTTTCAGGTGTACGATATAGTGACTCAACACTTCCGTACATCACCTGGCGCTTACCTTGACAAGTATGCTCCTTCATCCCCATCGCCTATTTCACCCATCCCCCCACCCACTTTCCCTCTGGTGACCATCAGTTTGTTCTTTGGAGTTAAGAGTCTATTTCTTGGTTTGCCTCTCTCTCTCTCTTTCCCTTTGTCATTTGTTTTGTTTCCTAAATTCCCCATACGAGTGAAATCATATGGCATTTGTCTTTCTCTGACTGACTTCACTTAGCAGAATACTCTGTAGCCCCATTCATGTCATTGCAAATGGCAAGATTCCATTCTTTTTTGTGGCTGAGTAATATTCTACTGAATACATATCACATCTCCTTTATCCATTCATCAGCCGATGGACATTTGGGCTCTTTTCATAATCTGGCTATTGTTCGTAATGCTGCTATAAACATCGGGGTGCATGTACCCATTTTGAATTAGTATTTTTGGGACATTTAGGTAAATATCCAGTAGTTAGCATTATGTCTTAGAATTTACCACAAAGTAGGTGTTGAATAAAATTTTTGTAAGTTTTAGGGGGAAAAGAAGAAGAATGATCTTAGCAGCTTTAGTTCCAAATAGCTTGACTGCTTCCAGACCTGTTGATATTAAACAGCTTTACCATTTTTAAATGGAATCCAAAATCCCTCCCTACTTTCCACTAACTCCAAAATTTAAATATTACCAATGACACACAATAAGACATTCGCAATCTCTGTGAGGCTTTTAGGCAACATCCATTTATGTGGCTTTGCAAATTCTACCTCAAATTTACTAGCAGTATACTGTAAGACTAGTCACTTAAGCCAAACTGAATGGATACCAGGGAGAAGGGCAAGAAAGCTATTGTCTCAGTGATGCTATTGGTGTCCATTTTCTTGGACCTACAATGTTTTCATTTAGGAGGGACCCACAGGGAAGGTTAAAACGAAAATAATATCTAGATAGATGCTTCTATTTAAAGCAAAGAAGTCACTGCTCATAAACTTCATAGGACACAATTGAAGGGAAATAATCTCCGCAAAGAAAAGCCATTTCCACAGGAGACATAGATTTAAATAGAAGTACTATTTGCTAAAGGAAGGCACCAGCATGAGCCTGGGCCAAGTTTATTCTTACTAATGCTTATAACAGAGAAGGACAGACCGCCCGGTGACCTGACCAGGATTGACTGGTCTGTGTCTTCGAAGTGAAGGCCCAGAAATGTGCGCTAAGAGAATGACCAGGATAATGAGATAAGTAAGCAGTATGGAGATCTGAAAGCAGGATAATTTTATTAGGGCTGGAATAGAATAGTTACATAGGACATCAGAATGAAGAATATTAGCTGACCAGGGGTGAATAAGCTAGGACAACCACAGGACATGAGAACGTCAGAATTGCTGATCAACAACCATCCCCAAAGGATTTAAGGGGATTTCGATGAAAGACAGCTGAACACAGTACAAAATGGTGGCTAATTATAAAAAGTGAAACTCAGCAGTCAGGCCTTACATTTCTGCTATTTTCAATGACAAGATTTGGAATTCTAAGCAAGTTAATTATAGCTTGGTTTCTTCATCTGTGCAATGGAGAAAATTATATATATGTAATAATAGTTACAGTGATTGATATGGAGATTAAATGAGATAATATCTATAAAACACTTAGCACAGTGCTTGGTACTTATAAAAGGTCAATAAATAACATAGAAGCATATACACATTACTGTTATTATTAGCACACAGTCTTAAATCAGGGAGCTACTTGGACACGGTTTGACATATATATAAAAAAAATAGAAGAAAAGGATTTTGTTTTTTTCTGTGATGAAGAAAACTACACAGTAAGATCCTGTATGAAATTGACACAGAATCCAAGTAGAACATTGAGGATTTTAAAATGGCATAAAATCCTGGCTCCATTGTAAAAATCTATCAGGTTATAATGAAAAGGCTGTGCTCTGTTGTTTGCCAATTGAAATATAACCTGTGGCCTAGTGACTGCAATGTGAGTTCAGTTGTACTCTATAAATCATGGTTCACATGTTATGTAGAATGGTTTGAAACATTAAGTGAAATAGACAAAATCCTCATGCCATATGCTTTGGTATTAAAATCCCTAAACTCTTACAGCTGCATAAGTGCAAATAACCTCATCTGTTAGCCACATATCAGTTATATTCCATTCGATCGGACCTATGGTTGTTTCAGGAATAAGTAGGACCTAATTACCAGACAACCTAGTAGTTTTTCTTGCTAGGAAAAAAAAATTAAAGATTTTATCTATTTATTTCTGAGAAAAAGAGTGAGAGCACAAGAGCAGGGAGGAGAGGCAGAGGGAGAAGCAGACTCCCCACAGAGCAGGGAGGCCCATGTGGGACTTGATCCCAGGACCTTGGGATCATGAACTGTGCTAAAGGCAGATGCTTAACCAACTGAGCCACCCAAATGCCCTAGGAAAAATTTTTTTATGAAAAATCTTTACTTACAAAATATGAATAGGGGCAACTATAATCAGGTTAAATAATATTGAGATTCTCCTGGGTTATATCGACCACATCTAGATCCTGAAAAAGTATCCCAATTACTTAGTCTTTTCTCAATCAGCAAATTAACATTCATGCCAACACTGAATAAAAGTGGTAACTGATTCTCTCTGTTCTCAGTTTGGCCTTGAGTTCTCAGATTGACCCAACTCAGACTCACTAACCTCCTCTTCAAGTTATGGTCTATTCTTGTTGATTCTGGGCTCTGAACTTGGGACTTCCTTTACAATTACAGCTTTATTCATTCCCAGATTTCATCTCAGCATCATTGCCAATGTTGTCCTGTTTTGTCCTTTACCAGGAGATGGATTTCTTCTTTGACTCCACTGCTATGAGTTACTCTTTGTAAATAATCCACATAGTCCAGCCAGGATTTAAGAACCTAAACCTCAGCACCCACCCCTGAAGGTAGATGTCCATGACATTTTCAGAGGAACCAGATCATGGGGAACCCTCAAGTTAGAGGCAGTTCCTGGATAGAACTTCAGACTTGAACCCCACATTTAACATGGTGATGAAGATATTGTAAAGTCTCCTCTTCATACTCTTCCATTAGTTTGGTAAAAGCCCCCCATTTCTGCTCTCACAAAAAGGTCCAAAGCCCCTCTGGCTCTTCAAATTAATGCACAATCCATAATTATGTTACTCCTTTAATTTAAGCTATCACCTAATATTCCCTTCCCTGTCTGGGCAGAAAAAAACGTTGTGTGGATAAATAAGAATGTTTCCAGTTGCTTGTCTCTTTCTGGGCCATAGAAGAGGGTGCTCTTTTAGTCCATCTCAATCTTTTCTTGGCATTGTTGTCAGTCCATTTTGGGTCCTTCAACTACATATCCTTGACACTTCCTATAATTATTTCCTGTGAATTTGGGCAAGAGGCCAAAGTTAAGTGTGGGGAAATCGAGTTCTATGTCAGACCAGGTGGTAGTGTCAATGTCATCTTCATGACATTTCTGGATCATTGGATTTCATACCTTCCAGCTAAGCCACCGTTTCCTTCCAGATTCCAGCCAGCCAATTTCTTTCAGTCTCTGCTTCTGCTTACAACTATAATTTTCTCAATTTATAATTAGTCCTCCACATTTACTGGGGAAGACATGATGGAGGAGAGGGAAAGGAATGGTCATAATGCTTCAAATCTAAAACAGATCCACTGTAAGAAAGTGAGAAACATCACTGATTTAGTATTAGCTTTGGAGAAGGAATCTTATAAAAACACATCACAGATTTTTTAAAAAATTTTATTTATTTGACAGAGAGAGAGCACAAGTAGGCAGAGCAAGAGGGAGAAGCAGGCTCCCCACTGAGCAGAGAGCTTGATGTGGGGCTCCATCCCAGGAGCCTGGAATCATGACCTCAGCCGAAGGCAGATACTTAAGTAACTGAGCCTCCCGAGCACCCCAAAGATGTTTTAAATGTGCAAAATATCTTAGGATGGAAAAAAAATGTTGTATCTGTAGATTGTTTATCTTTCACTGGGTCAGGCACTGTGCTAGGCACATATTACATGAATTAACTCGTTTATTTTTCTCGAGAGTCTCACCTTGAATTCAATTTTAACCATTTTGCAAATGAGAAAACTGACGTTCTTTATACCTAATGAACTTGCTCAAGGTTCCTCAGTAAGTGAAAGAAAGGCCTATGTTCTTTAAATTCAAATGCCACGGTCATGTATTCTCTCCTGGAGGTATTGTAGATGAAACACCTTGCCTCCTAGCCTCAAGGAGCACTGGATGGGACACGAGCTTCGATGACTTCCTATAATCCAGCTGTCTTCTCTAACAGCCTCTAAGTAACTCACTCTCAAGGTTATACCTTTTCAGTGCCTGAAATAATTATAATCCTCAAAATCTGAATCTACAGTACCCCTCAAACCACAACATTTTGTTGACTACTCACGGTTTTTTGTTGTTGTTTTTTGTTTGGTTGGTTGGTTTTGTTTTTTTCTGGTCTTCCTACTCACTTCCCTGATCTCCTGGCCTTGAAACCCCTTGTTTTCTTTCCATTGAGGGATCCCATGTGTGTCTTCACTTTCTTTTCCACTGTACTTGAATCTGCTGTCCCATCTCCCCATGCACTCCTTCACCAGCAAGCGTGGCTCCCTAGTGCCTTGTCCCTCTGCCTTGCCAATTCAATCCCGATTTAGAATTGATTTCATCAGTCCTTGCTCCGTCAAGTACAATGTTCAGAAAAGCAGGCTACTATTCAGACTGCCACCTCCACCCACCTCCCTGAGCCTCTAGCACTGCTGAGAATCTGTTTTCTACTCTCCCTGGTTACTTCATCTTGCTTGTCCCACAGTGACTCTTCCAAACTCTAATTATTCTCACTAGTCCTTTATTCCAAGTCCATGTTGTTCTTAGTATCTGATCTTGTTCTCTGCTTTCCAAAGAAGGTAAAAGACTGAAGCCCCTGCTTTTCAAAACTCATCCTCTTCCATGGACTCATGTCAGTTCTCCCCAACATTTACAGGACTCAATCCTTGAACTCCTTCAAAGATTTGGCTTCCATGCCATTTTTTTTCTTATTTCCAAGTGCCTTCTTTAATTTGAAGCATCTCCTTCCTCTGCTCATTTGGTCTTCCTGGTTGTTCTTAAGGAAATCACTTTCCAATATACTGTCTAATTTATTTACAATGCTTACTGTTATTGCTTACCTCCCTCAGTACAATGTGATCTCCACTAGGAGCTTCATCTATTTTGAACACCACTGTATTCTAAGCATCTAAAACAGTACCTGGCTCATGGTGGCTGCCCATAAATATTTGTTGAATGAATGAACAAATATGCACAAGTATTTTGGTTGCTTGCTTTCTTCCTTGTCCTCCCAGAGGAAGAGCTTACTTCAACCATGTTTAGATAAGATCGATTATGATAACTATTACTCCAGCAGAGATCAGGAAGATGATATAATTTACTTCTTCATGTCTGAATTATGATGTTGAGGTTGTATACTTAATGCACAGAATGAGAAAGCTCTCCTTGCAACTCCTTCTACCTAATTCAAGGGCAGGGAATGCATTTGCTGACCCCTTCACCTCTGATTATCTCTCAATAAATCTGGACAGAACACATACCTCTGCTCTACTCCATCTCTGTCATTAAATACACTCCCCAAACAACTGGCCTCCAGGTTGACCCCAAGGGACTGAATTCTGTATTTCATTTTCTTTGATAGCTTTGGCCAAGGATTTTTGTCACTGCAACTGAATTCTATGCAGATGATAGTCTACCAGAGACTTCATTGACACCAACAAGAGAAATCTCTTTGAGCACAAGTTGAACTTAAGTCATAGTCCCCTGTGAACAGGAATCGTTGAGTGTAGAGCAGTAATATAATCGATATTCCCTTTGGCTAAAAACTGTTTGCCTGGAATCCACAACCAACTGAACCATGCAATGCAAATACCTGCTGTCTACCAATTTCTTAGAACAAAATATGATTGCAAGAAATACTTTATCAGATAGAATAAAAATATTTCCAAATGCTGAATTTCCAGGCTATATGAAAGAAGCTGTTCTTAGATCCATTGCATTTACCCTGAGGGCTTACGTTCTGCAAAACAAATACATCTTTTCTTAATGTTTGAAAGTACTATTGTTGCCTGCCTTCTCCTTCTCCTTTTAATGGACAATAGCAATTCCTCACACACACACACACACACACACACACACACAAACACTGAATAGTTTTGTTCAATTTACTCTTGGAGCTGTCTAATTCTTCCTTTGATTCTTACTCTTACCTAGGGTTGGCTTTATTTGGCTCATGTCAAATCATCTTTTCAATTTTTAAGTAAAATATTGTGTGAAGTAGACACCTGATTCTGTTTTTTTATATGAATATAGCACTTTAAAAAAGAATGGTGAGGGGAGCTTGGGTGGCTCAGTAGGTTAAGCATCTGCCTGATCAGGTCATGATCCCAAGATCCTGGGAATCAAGTCCCGCGTGGGGCTCCCTGCTCAGTGGGGAATCTGCTTCTCCCTTCACCCTTCCCCTCTGCTCATGCACTCTCTATCTCTTAAATAAATCAATACAATATATTTTTTAAAAAGAATGATGATTCTAACTGCAATCTGTATTTCATCGACAGCAATGTTTGAAAGGAATGACTGCCATCTGCTTGCTTGCTGTGGGGGTGGGGATTAGAGCAATTTGTGGTTAAGGAAATTAGGCATGGGACTGTATTCTCCATCGTTTTCCTTTAAGTAGCCTTTTCTAGCTCTCATTTTTCCTCTTTAAATAAACTATTGGATTAGAGATCCCACTTCACTTAGGCTGCGACAAGGCCAAACAAGCAATCAGTCGCCAAACTACCAATGGATTTCGTCACTAAAATGCTTGTTATCTACAATGTTTGTGAATTATCTACAAATGTTTGTGAATCCTTAATAACTTTGTAGGCAGAAGTGACATTCCTATACTATTTAACATGAGCCTCCTGTCATGACATTTCTTCGCCCTCCCCTTACAGTTCTACACAAGATCATCTTTATTTTATGTCTGTCTGTCTGTCTGTCTATCTATCTATCTATCTATCTATCTAATTAACATATAATGTATTATTTGTTTCAGGGGTACACAATTCACAGCACTCACCATAGCATATATCTTCCCCAATGTCCATCACCCAGCCACCCCATTCTCCCCACGCCCTCTACTCTAGCAACCCTCAGTTTGTTTCCTGAGATTAAGAATCTCTTAAGGTTTTTTTTCCTCTCTGGTTTCAATTCATTTCATTTTTTCCTCTCTTCCCCCATGATCCTCTGCCTGTTTCTCAAATTCCACATATCAGTGAGATCATATGATAATTATCTTTCTCTAATTGACTTATTTCACTTAGTCTAATACCCTCTAGTTCCATCCACATCATTGCAAATGGCAAGATTTCATTTTTTGATGGCTGCATAATATTCCACTGTGTGTGTGTGTATTTACCACATCTTCTTTATCCATTGTTCTGTCAATGGACATCTAGGTTCTTCACATAGTTTGGTTATTGTGGACATTGCTACTATAAACACTGGGGTGCATGTACCCCTTCAGATCACTACATTTGTATCTTTGGGGTAAATACCTAGTAATGCAATTGTTGGGTCATAGGGTAGCTCTATTTTCAACTTTTTGAAGAATGTCCATATTGTTTTCCAGAGTGGCTGTACCACCTTGCATTCCCAGGACATTTTTTATGTAAGAAAGGAATGGCAGTAGCCAGTTTGGGTGTTTTGCTCTTTTATATTTCTAGTCCTTTCAATTTCCCTCTTCTGTTCTCCTCATGCTTTCTCTCCATTCTTTGTGAGGCATTTTGTCCTTTGACCCCTCCTGCTTACTCTCAGTCTCTTAGCCTTGCATGGCCTCTGTTCCCTCCCTTCCAAATGTCAACCCACTAGTCTATAACTCCACACTCATCAGCTATATCAGCTTCTTTGCCTTCCGCTACAAATGTCTATCAAGGCACCACTCCTTTGTTATCTACTCTGACTCATCTATGGTTTGAGTTTTCATCTGGATATTCAACAATGTGTGATAATTCTCTTCCAAATTTTCACAATTTTTTTTAGTTCTTTTGCTTCATTCCCACACACATTCTTTCACTCTCTGCGAGAATTTTTTCACTCTCTGCAAGAAATTGTACTTGTTCTTTACAAAGAAATTAGAAACCACTGGGCATGCCTTCCCTAAACTTGCCACTAATGTAAACATGTGTCCTTATCTTCTTTCCATCTCTTTCAAAGGGCATGTTGTTCTTCCTCTAACCAAGTTCAATCCTTACACCTATGCTTTTGTATTTTTCTTCACGTTTTTTTTCTTCACGCTTTTTTTAAAGATTTTATTTATTTATTTGACAGAGAGAGCAAGAAAGCACAAGCAGGCAAAGCAGCAGAGGGAGAGGGAGAAGCAGGCTCCTCGCTGAGCAGGGAGCCCAATGTGGGGCTCAATCCCAGGACCCTGGGATCATGACCTGAGCCGAAGGCAGTCGCCCAACCAACTGAGCCACCCAGGAGCCCCTTTCTTTACCCTTCTTAGAGATTTTTTTTCATCACTAAACTCATTGTTTTCAATCATTTATTCTCCACTGGATACTTTTTGAATATGTATTTGAAAGTATTCTGTGTATAAAAGAAATAAAAACAATCTATAAATGCTTCCTCTTTTTTTCTTTTTCTTTTTGGTCCATCTCAACTAAGCTTCTAAAAGATTAGTCCAGTGGTAGAAGAGTTTCACAAGAAGCCAAGTTCTGTCATGAGCCCATGGCAATAGGTTGTAAAGTGAACTGGAGGCAAACGGAACAGGATGAGAAAAATAAAGAAACGGAGAGGCTATTATGTTAGATGGTTGCCAAGGTGAGGTTTGAAGTCACCTAAAATGAAGACCCACCTTAACCTGGAGGAAACACTATGACCAGGTACTAAAATATTAGTCAAGTATTAGTAAATCAGCAAGAGTGATCAGAAAGTCCATGGATAACTTAAGAGATGGGTTAAGAGGGGTTGGTATAAGCCTCAAAGAAGCAGGAGTTATATTCTACACAAAAGGAAAAATAGTATAGAATCCAGAAAGAAGTCAGAGAGATGCTAATCTAATTCCCAGATATGAGAGGTCCATGAGATGTCAGAGAAAAAACTGAATCCACATAAGAGGGTTGCAGGGAAAATAGCTTTGCCTGGCAAAGTCTACTTCCAGTTAAGATCAGGAGGAGTCGGGATGTTCAGTGGACAACTCACAATGAGGGAGAAATTGGTAACCAGATTAGGATCTCCCAAAGGCACATAGAGAGGGTGAGTACTGAGCAGAGTGTGTTAACTGAAAATTTGCACTGTCGATGAGTAGAAAGCCTCCATCATGGGCAATGAGCAAGGATAACAGACTTGAGTAATGGCAGACTAATCTGGCCACACACTTCCAAGCTTTGCTGTAAGCATTTCCTATTCATCTGGGAAAGACCAACTATGGCTTGAGTTACTCTAATTCTAAAGGAAGTGGTACTCAGTGAAGAACTTCTGATTGACTTGGTCATATAGGCTCTAATGACAAGGCTCTGGGTGCGAGGTTCCTACACTGAGGCCCCCTCCATTGTGGTGTGTGTGCTGAAGGGCTAAGGAGGAGTTCTAATGCTCAGAGACGGGTCACAGAAATTGAAGAAGCTCATCATGAATCCATGCTTCATAAACCAACAGGAGCCACCAACTACGAGCATCTCCACTAATAGTACTCAGTCTTGCTCTGATTGACGTATCACACAGCGGGCTGTGTTACCTAGGACTCTATTCAGAAATCCAGGAGTGATGATTGCTGCACATGCAATTATAGAAATGCTCATCACCCCTTCACCCTCTTTTTTTCCCCAGTAGAGACATATTTTTGTTAAAAATACAGCCGTTTCATGGACTTAGCTTGAATTTGTTCCTGATGCATTCACTGATGGAAAACAGAATTAGGCCAACTTTATTTCTGGGTTTGATGTGCTTTCCAGACTTGTTAGGGTTAGCTGGAAGTAATCATACTCCCTGTAGTGTTTAGATGTTTAAAAGGGCTTTGCTGCACATACGGAGCAGCTTTTTACTGTGGCTAATCAGAAATAAGCAAAAGGACAGATTTACGGTGGGAAAGATAGGGAATATAAATGAAAGAGCTCTGCTTTGCTAACCTGAATATAAACATAAAATTAAACCAGGATGCATGGTAGGGGAAGCCATGTTAAAATTTCCAGTTCTTATTTAGATATTGTACATCAGGTAGACTCGGTTACTAGTTTCAAACCTTCTATAAAGTATTTTCCGATCTCTCTCACCTGCAAATTATGCCCATGCAGATGTTACATGTCTTACATGGAAACACTTCCAAAAGGGGAAAGTGGTTTTCTTCATGTCAAATGTAATAAACCCAAACCAGGTAAGTCAGCTTTGCAGCCTGGAATCCTATTTGTTTGCATTAGGTTGGCTTTTCTCATCTATCTTTCACCAGTAATATTAGACTCTACCTCCATTCTGATGATGTATAAATGGAAAATTTTCAGTGTAAGAGCACACGGAAACCTCTACGAGATCACTCTGACATGCGTTTTCTCTTATTTTTTCCTGCTGTGATTTTGGAAGGCTATACTTTTCTCCTGTTAAAATGATTAGTGCTTTAAGTGAATGAGATCACTTACTGAAATAAAAGTCCAGCCAAGCCATATTCTCATATCGTGATCTCATACCGGCGCAGCCTCAAGAGAGGCCCCTTGAGAGATTTTGCAACGCTGTTCATCCAATTGTTGTAAGCGGCCTCTGTTCAAAAAGGAAACATGGTTGACAAAATCTAGTAAAAAGGGCCCCTCGATGCCAAAAACAATATAAACGCATATGTGCTTTAATATAGGCTGCCATCTTGCACAAATAATCTTCCTCTGTTGTAAAACCCGTGGTGCATGAAACACCTGAATACTTATGTAATCCTCACTTTCTGCCTGGGGAGAGGCCCAAGATGCTGAGCTCTGTAGGTAGCCCTGTGCCCACAAACAGACCACGAGGCATCTGGGGACGCTGAGGCCACCTCCAAGTATCACTTAGCTCTGTCACGTCAGAGCATTTGAATCGCTGTTCCTCTGACACACAATACCTTTCAACTTTCCAATGACTATCCACTCACAACTAGAGGCGGTGGTCCTTGAACATGTCTTAGACTCTAAATAGTTGGCAAATGATGATGCAAATATGAGATAAGTAAGTCATCACTGTGGGCTCACCTGCAGGATTAATCTAGAAAACACTGCACTGTAAATCTTTTTTTTTTTTCATTAACTAATATTTATTCAACGCTTCATTTGACAACGTACACAGGACTTGGTCATGTGTTGTCCAGGCAGCTGAGCATAACTTCCAGGCTAAAGCCTGTGCCTGAGGAATAGACCCCATCCAGCCATATTTATTTCTGATAACTTCTTGGGTATTATGTTTTTGTTTTGTTTTTAATATTAAGTTCCAGTATAGTTAACATAGAGCGTGCTATTAGTTTCAGGTGTACAACATAGTGATTCACCAATTCCATTCATCAACCCATTGGTCATCATCTATCCCCCATTGCTCATCATCTATCCTTCTTTCGTATTGGAAAAAATTTTACAGAAAGAGAAATGTGTAAAGTGAAATGAAGTGTATAATTCAATAAACTTTAATGAACCAACACACTCTTGTCCCATCTTCATCAAGGCATAAAACAGTGCTAACACCCAACAAAGTTGCTCCATTTTCCCAGCATCGATTCCATTCCCATAGGCCATCATCACTTTGATTTCTATTGTCATAGATTAATTTTGCTTGTTTATGAACTTCTAGCAAAATGGAATCCTAGAGTATATGCTCATTTCTTCTGGCTTCTTTCAGTTAACAGAAAGATTTTGACATTGATCTGTGTTGTTATGTGCACACCATGAGTGGATTCTTTAACTGTTTAGTACACCACAGTAAGAATATCCCATGATTTATTATTCTCCTGTTGATGAATGCTTGGTTTTGTTTCTGGTTTTTGATATTATGAATAAAGCTATTATGAAAAAAGTCTCGTACAAGTCTTCTGGGGACATGTTTTCATTTCCCTTGGGAAAATACTTAGGAGTAAAACTGATGGAGATGTTTAATTTTATAAGAAACTGCCAAATAGTTTTCCAAACTGGTTGTACCATTTTGTGCAACTATTTGTGAGATTTCCAATTGTCCCAGACCCAGACCAATATTTGGTCTTTTTAATCTAGCTGTTCTGGTGGGTGTGAAATGCTATCATATTCTGGCTTTAATTCACTTGATAATTAATGATATTGAGAATCTTTTCATGTGCCAATTGCCTGTCCATATAACTTTATTGATTGTTTTGGCCCATATTTGTTAGAGAAGAGGTATTCTTTGCTTTTTCTATTGATGTGTTAATGTTCTTGTATGTTCTAGATAAGTTCTTTATTAAATATATATATTTCAAATATATTATTTCATTTTATGGCCAGCCTTATAAGCTTTTTCATAATGTCTTTCGATGAATAGAAATTTTTATTTTGCATTAAGTTCAAGTTGCTTGTGTTTTATTTTATGTTCAGTGATTTTTGTGTCCTCTCTAAGAAACCTTTGCCTTCCACAAGGTCATTATGATATTCTTTGATGTTTTATTCTAGACATTTTATACTTTCAGCTTTAACATTACTCTTATATACTCCAAATTAATTTTGTGTATCATATGAAAAAATATTAGATTAATTTTTTAGTGAATCACTTTAATCAAGTTTTTACAGAACAATTAAAAACATTTTTTTTCATTAAATTTACTTGATGCCTTTGTTAAAAAATCCATTGACATAAATGCCAATGCCTAATATTAAATTCTCTATTCTGTTTCAGAAAAAATTCATTTTGCATTTTGTTTATTTCTATGCCAACACCATAGTCTTTCAATAACTAACTTCATAAAAAGTCTTGGAATCAGATAGCATGAGTCCTTCAATAATGTTCTTCTTCAAGATTCCTTTTGCTATTCTAAATCTTTCACTTTTCCATATAAATGTGTATGATTAACCTGTTGATTTTTATGAAAATGGAAGTTGGGATTTGAGTTGGATTACATTAAATTTATAGATCAATTTGGGGGCAATTCACACATCAAATATGTGTCAGCAAATGTTTTTTGTAAATAACGAAAGAGTAAATACTTTAGGCTTTGTGGGTGGGCCATAGTGTTGTAACATCTGTTGTAACAAATCAACTCTGCCTTTGTGGGATGAAGACAATCAAAGAAAATAAACAAATAAATGGCATGGTTGTGTTCAAACACTATTTTACCAAACAGGCAATGGGTTGGGGAGCCTGTGGGCTATGGTTTCCCTTGCATTAAAAAATGGAGTCTCCTCAATCTATGGACATAGTACATTTCTCCACTTGTTAGGTATTAACTTACTTATTTACTAAAAGGACTTGAGGTTTTCATTTAGAGGTCGTGCATCTCTTTTTTAATTTATTCTTTAGCTGTTTGTTTCTGATATTATCAGAAACAGAATATTAAGATTTTATTTCTAATATTGGCTGCTGATCTAGAAAAAATACTGTTGATTTTAGCATATTGAGCTTTTCTCCTGATATCTTACTAAGTAAACTAAGTCCAGCAATTATTTGAAGGTCCTATATGATATTCTATGTAAACAACCATGTTGCCCGTGGATAAAGACAATTTTATGCTTTCCTTCCTAATCATTATGCTATTTATCAACCCTTATCCTCCCCCTTATACTGCTATGACTTATAGTACAGTGTTGGATAAAATGGGTGAGTACATATATCCCAGCATTTTTCTTGGTATTTGGAGGAAAATATCAATATTTTATCATTACTTTTAATTTTAGCTGTAGGTATATGTAAATGCCCTTTATCATATTGAAATTTCCTTCTATTCTCAAATTGCTGAGAGGTTTTCTTATTAGTGGATGTTGAATAATGTCAAATATTGGTTTCTACAACTATTGAGCCCTTCCAGTTCTATCTGGAACAAAGTTAGGCCAGCGTTATCCTATGTTGGTACTTTATCTTAATCACTGGCATCTTTATATTTATAATAGTTTTCTTGTAGTCACCTCATAGTCAGGTCTTGCTCTCTGCATCTAGTTTGACAAGCTGTCATTAACTATGATGTGTAGATCAAATAATTTAACCCGACATTGGTACGGTTGAGTTTAAATCTTGCATCATGCTATTTGCTATTTATTTGCTCTATTGTCATTTTCATTTTTTTTCTTTAAAACAATTTTTTCCTGTTATTTTGGAGTATGTATTGATTATAATTATAATAATTATAATATAAATATATATTTATATATTAAATATATAGTATATACTTATTATATTATATAATATAACATATATTATATACTATAATAATAATAATTATTCATTATTCTCCTTTGCCAGGTTATTAGCTATAACTATTATTTGTTTTATTTTAGTGTTTGCTCTAGGGTGTACAGTATACATATTTAACTTACTACAGTCAATTGATCTTTTGCCATTTCACCCACAGTAAAAGAAACAAGAGTATATTTCAAATTCTCCCCTCCTAGAACTTATGTTTTATTGTCATAAATTCTACTTCTTCATGTACTATCAACTCCATAATTTATTATGATTACTTTTCAGACTATCACTACAAGAAATAAAAAATGTTCTTCAAGTAGAACAAAAATTATACGAAATGGAATATGAATCTACACAAAAAAATTAAAAGTCATGAAAATAGTGAATAGAATGATAAATAGAAAAAGACATTTTCCTTATTTTTGGATATCTTTAAAAGACCATAGACAGTTTAAAACAAAACAATAGCCACATGTGAAAATAATCATACAGTGACTAGTGGATGAATGGAAGTATTCCAATTTAAGGCAATCATATTGTATATAAAGGAGCATTTGAATATTGACCATGGAAAATTAAAAGTTTATATTCTAAATTCAAGAACAACCAGAAACATAAAAACAGAAGAGGATATAACTAAAGACAACGATCAAGAAAAAAATGTAATCATACTATATGTTAATGCAAAAGTAGGCAAAAAAAAAAAAAAAGACAGAAAAGAAAAAGAAAAAAAAAAAGAAAAGCAAAAAGCCATAATATGCAGACAGGTACACAGAAATCATACAGCAAGAGGAAATATGTGAAGTAAACATAGTGATAATTACTTTAAGGATAAATTATACAAACAATGCAAATAGAAATCAGATTATATATGTAAAAAAAGAGCCAACTCCCGATGCATCTTTTGTGCAAAAAGTATATAAAGCTATCAGGGATAAAATGGGATATTTATAATCATAAAGAAGTTAATACTCAAAGACATAACAATTTTAAATGGATATGTACCTTATGACAGAGCTTCAAAATACATAAAGCCAAAACTAATAGAATGGAAAGAAGAAATCTGTATTTATTGTTAGTTATCAGTATTCAGCTCACAGTAATTAATACAAGAAGTTGGCAGAAATTCTGTAAAAATATAAAAGACTTGAGCAACACTATTGATGAAATTGATATAATTGATGTTTATAAAATATCCACCTATCAATAGCTAAAGATAATTTATTAAATGGACACAGAATATTGGCCATGAATAGATCATATTTTGGATGGTAAATCTCAAAAACTTTAAAATATTTGAAAGCATAAATCATATGTTTTTTGAGCAAAACAAAATTAAAACAGAAACCAATAACAGAAAAATATCTGGGTAACCCCTTAACATTTGGAAATTAAACAATTTACGTCTGAAAAATGCATTTCTGAAAAAAGAACACATATAACTTCTAACTGGATCATAGGCTTACATGTAAGAACTGAGATTCTAAAACCTATAAACATTAACTGAGGGAAAAAAATCTTCACAAACTTACATAGAGTAATATTAAATAAAAGCAGAAAGAACATTAGCCACAAAAGAAAAAAAATGGTAAATTGAGCTTTGTTGAACTTCAAACTTTTAAAAATATAAAAAGACAAGCCTCAGACTGGAAGAAAATGCTGGCAAAACCCATAGCTGATAAAGGATTCCTAACCAGAATATATAAAGAACACTTACAGGGAAAAATTACTTTAAAAAACCCTCAAAGATCTGGGGGCATCTGGGTGGCACAGTTGGTTGGGTGTCTGCCTTTGGCTCAGGTCATGATCCATGTCAGGTTCCCTGCTCAGCAAGGAGTCTGCTTTTCCCACTCTCTTTGCCCCTCTCCCCAGCTCATGCTCTCTTTCTCTTTCTCTCTCTCACATAAATAAATAAAATCTTAAAAAAAAAAAAAAGCAAAGATTTGAACAGACATGTCTAAAAAAAGAAAACCAGATGACCAATGAGCTCATGAAAAGATGCACAGACTCTTTAGGAAAATGCACATCAAAACCATAATGAGATACTATTACATACCTATTAGAATAGCTAAAATAAAAATGCCCGATCACATCAAGAATTATAGAGCAATAAGAGACATTGTATATCGGTGGTAGGAATACAAAATGTATAAATCACTTCGGAAAACACTTTGATAGTTTCTTATAAAGTTGTACATGTATCGCTCTAGGACTCCACTATCCCATTCTTAGTTATTTACCCCAGAGAAATGAAACATATGTTTACATAAAGACTTGCAGTCTATTTTCCATAGGAGCTTTATTCACAATAGCCAGAAAGTGGAAACAACCCAAATGGCCATCATCTGGTGAATGGATAAACAAACCGTGGTATGCACATATTATAAAACACTATTCAGCAATAAAAAGACCCTAGCTATTGATGCTACGCAACGGAGTGGATGCATCTTGAAAGCATTATGCTAAGAGAAAGAAGCCAGACACAAGAGATTATACGGTCAACGATTCTATTGAATGAAATTCTAGAAAATGTAAACCTGTAGTGACAGAAAATAGATATGTTTGCAAGGGGTTGAAGGTGGGAGTAGCAGAATGACTCCAAGGGGGCACAGGGTACCTTTTGGGGTGATGGAAATATTCCATATCATTATTCTGGTGTTGGTGACTCGATTACACACCATTTGTTCAAACACATTGCCTTGTACTGTTAAGACTGGTAACTTTTATTATACATAAATCATTAGTGATGCTGTTTTAAAATAATAGAACTTCAAAATTGTACAAGAAATACCCTACAGTATTGCTTGGCAAAATAACAATACAAAGAAAAAAGAAAAGAGACTATCTGTAGAGTAGAACCCAAACCAGAATTGTCTCCTTAATTTACGGGTAGGTGAATAATAATGGGAGATCTCTTTGAAATTCACGTAAGTGCGATGTGTGTGTGTGTGTGTGTGTGTGCGCGCGCGCTCGTGCGCGGGCTCGCACGCGGGCTCACGCGCACATATGAACGGAGCGGGAGGACTGTTGATGGAAACTCTCAGATTTCAATGGAGCCAATGGAGAGAGGATGAACTGGAGCCCTGCCCTAGAAGGAAGAGTGCCAAAAGGAGGGCCAAGTCTAGGCTCCTGGTAAGGCTGGCCTGATTTGCAGTATTGCTTTGAAAGCTCTGCTTAAAAGTAAGTGCTCCTTGGGCGCCTGGGTGGCTCAGTGGGTTAAAGCCTCTGCCTTAGGCTCAGGGCTCAGGTCATGATCTCAGGGTCCTGGGATCGAGCCCCACATCCGGCTCTCTGCTCAGCAGGGAGCCTGCTTCTCCCTCTCTCTGCCTGCCTCTCTGCCTACTTGTAATCTCTATCTCTCTCTCTGTGTCAAATAAATAAATAAATAAAATCTTAAAGAAAAGAAAGTAAGTCCTCCTTGTTTGCAAACAGTAAATCCATCTCCCCAGGTAACACACCCTATGTCTAAGCACCCTTCCTCAGGAATCGAGGAGATGCAGATTTGCTGCTAATACGCAAACTATTCCATTTAGTAAAGGCTTTCAGGAGGCTCATTTAAAGCTCTCCTACTGCTGTGGTAATAGATTGGATCTATGTATTGTTTCCTAACAGTTGCTGTTTGCACTAAATACAATCAAATGGCAGCACGCCTCTAAAGCAAACGAAGAAGTTTCTACTCTCTTCAGTGTTCTCCAAACAAAATTAATCTTACCACTGTTTCTTGGTTCAAGTTATTTTCTCCCACCCTGCTTGGAGGCTTTCTGAGAATGCCAGAGGTCCTTGTATTCCTTCTTAGCAGGCAGGAGATTATCATGGGAGGGACAATGACACAGAAAAGACTTTGTCTCCCCACCTTCCCTTACAGCAGTCATGCGTGCTCCATGATTCAGTCCATCCCTTCTCTGCTCCTGAGAACAATGGGTGGTCATTATTGTACTTCGAAACCCTGGATCAGGAGGATAAACGGAAGTGGGAAAGGCCTGGTAATGAAAGAGAGCTGGTTTGGGGAATGTTTGTTGTTTTTCCCAGTGAACCTGCTCAGTTGCATTCATTTGCCAGAACCATCACAGAGGGAGTGGAGGGAGCGTTTAAGAATTGTTGAAAGCAGTTGATAGAAAAGGACTGATAGTCTGTTAGTCTGATTCTTTTCTATTCCACAGGGGAAAACAGAGTGCAGATCTGGCTCTGTGTGGCGACCTAGAATTTGTACATATTTGCATGTCACTTTATTACTATTTCCTGCAATACCTCCTGATTTCTCCAGATGAAATCATGTCCTCCATCAACAACTATCCTTTGCCACCTGAGAAATGAGCAAATGAACAATAGAAGTAAAATTATCCCTTCATAGTAAACCAGGTTTAAATTTGTTTTTCAATTTATGCTTCTCCTTCTCTGTCTGCGCCCCCACTCCTGCTCCTGTGTGTGCCCTCTCTCTCTCTCCTTTCTCAAATAAATAAAATCTTTAAAGACAATAGTCCTGAATTATTTAGCTCAGAGTAAAAGTAACTCTTAGATGACATTAATGCCCCCACCCCCAACAATGATGTGATGTCTCCATTGGAGAACTCTAAACATTGAACTTTCTAAGGGGACAGGTGGGGAGAACTGTGAATTCAAACAGCATTTTGCATTCCAAGGAAACCTCAAATCTCTGCAAATGTCATCTCCCAATCTGTATGCTCTGAATCAGTCCAGAGTAAATACAATCAAAATAAAATGATACTTGGCTATCACCCAGGACTTTCTTTCCCTGATCTAAGAAGAGCAGTTAAAAATTGCATAATCGTCTCTTTGCAAGTGCAGTGCAATGTTTCTCTCTCTCTCTCTCTCTCTCTCTCACACACACACACACACACATACACACACACACATGTGAGGATAAAGATATTACAAGTGTTCAGAAGCAAGGGTTGGCAGAGTGATGTAAGCATTTTTGGACCTTACATATTTCAGATTTTTCTTTTCAATTGCCTTGGATTTTTTTTAACAGTTTTACTGATGTATAATTGGTATACAAAAAACAAAAGCAAAACAAAAACCACTGGACACATTAAATATACATAACCTGATGAGTGTAGAGATAAGCATTCACCCATGGAGCTGTCACAACAATCAAGGCAATAACCATTCATCACCTCCAAAGCTTTCCCCCTGCACCTTCATCATGTGTGTCTAAGAATATGTAACATGTGCTCTACCCCCTAACAAACTGTTGAGTGCCCAATCCCAGATTATTAGCTATAGATCCTGCTCTATATAGAAGATCTCCAGAACTTGTTCATCTTGCGTAATAGAAACCGACCTATGATACTGTGCAACGAAGTCTTGCTTATAGATAAAAACAAACTGAAGTCTTGGCTGCCTTATATTGAGACTTATCGTGATGCAAAAGGTACGATGTTACTGGTCTCCAAGGTCTTTCGGGCTCAACACCTCTATTCACGATGATACTTGACCCCTCACTCTGACTGTTCAGCCTGTCCCCTAATCCCGATCATATGGTTCAGGTCAGTGTCACCTCTTTATTCTCTGTTATCTGACTCAGATGGCAGTTTTCACAATTCAGTGTTTCCTTTTTGGCTGATTAGGAATATAAAGTCTTTATTCCCTTTGCACCGTAAACCTTACTTTTGGCATGCAGCAGGGGCTCAAATATGTATCTGTCGAATGCATGAATTCACTGCACTGATAGGCAATCAGGACAGATGCACAGGGCATGGGTTAAAAGAGTTGTGTGCATTTTTGCTTAGTTGTGTGCATTTTTCTCCTTCGGAAATGCAATGCATGGAAATATGTTAATTCTTCTCAATAAGAACACCTGACAGCACGTCATTCTTCAGTAGAGTTGATATGTCCTGTTTAGAAAAATTAATTTGTTTTTTAATCAGATTTTGATTCTTGCACACTTGCCAGTGTTTTTGAGGGACAGAGAGAGAGAGAGAGAGAGAGAAGCCAACGGGCTTGTTCTTCCTGGGAATGTTTTTAATTCCTACATGTGTCTCTATGCTAAATAAAAGGAAGAAATGGGGGTGATTACAGGTTCTTATAATATGATTACAGGATCTTACAATATGATTTTATAGGTAGCCACCATACAAGAGAGTCAAGCACATGGTTCATTCCTTTCAATTCTAAAAGAGTTCATTACAAGCTAAACTTTTTGATACAAATGAGAAACATTTTGAAACATACTCGTTCAAAGTTCTCATCCTTGCCAAATTAGCCTACCATTGTATTCGGGCATGTAAGAATTATACAATCTCACCTAGAAGGAAAAATAAATGAAGGGGATAAAGTATAATAGCACTGATTCCAAATAACATCATGAGTTTTACAGATAAGCACACAAGCATTTGAGGGCAATCATTTCTAGGAAAGAAACAAGAAGTGTTGTCAGTTCCCTTTACAATTAGGGTGAACCTATCCCAGTTTGCCTGTCCTGAAAAAATTTTTAATGGTGCCTCTTTTCACCTTTAAACATGTTGTAGTTTGGATAATAAATCATATGACCACCTTATTTGTGATTTATGAACACTTGTGATTTAGAAATCTAGGAAATTAAAGATGTATGTTAGTAAACAGCAAAATATATCTCTTAGTATTGATTTTGTCATTTTAAATTATATTCTGGAAAAGAATTGTCCTGAAATTCAGAGTAACAACTTCAACTCTTATTCCCCGTATATGACTGGATGCAGCATATTCTTTGTGCTAACAATGCATCTCGTGGTAATCATGCTTTGAAAACGTGATTCAGATCAAATGCAGGGCATTAAAACACTGATAAGTCACAGGATAACTATGGAAAAAATCCTGGATACTTGGAATTTCTGCTCAAGGGTCCTGGATTCCGACCTAGACTCTAGTTTGTGGCCTTGGGCCATTCATATAAGCTTCCTAAACAAAAATCTTCTGATATGTAAAAAGAGACCAAAAAAATTCTCCCTGCCCATTTCACAGAATGAGTAGCATTAACAAAGAAAGCATATCATGCCATTATTATCATTCTATTGCTTTCAGGGTCGGCTGAATGCACTTGACCTGTGAAAATAGCTAGGAAGCCCACCAGGTTCAGAACATGATTGGGCTGCTAGAGGTCCTCGCTCACCAGGTAACTTACCTTGGAGAACCTACTCCACCTGCTCAATTCTTAGTTTGTGTGCAAAATGGGTATAACTGTACTAAACCTCGTTTCTCACGTTTGTGAGATAATGCAAAACATCTCACAAATAAACACTAGGTTTGGGACTTCAGAGCAGGACTAATCTGAAGGCGGGTCCTTGCAATATAAAGAAGGTAGTAGAACCTGGAGCACTTTTAGAAGTCTGAAATGTATCTATGCATTCGAGGCCCAACAAAGTGCTGGGATGGTGGTGGGGAGGTGAATCCAAATTGTTTTGGAAACAAAAAGAGTAACAAGCTCCATAGGCTCTATGTGTTAGTAGGTTGAGTTACTAATAAGTTCCTTCAATTCTTCTATATTTTACAGTAGCCTGTATCCACTGTTACTAAAACTTTAGTTTGTCATAGTGAAGACAATTTGATATGAAAGTGGCCACTAGAATGGAAACAGGAAAATGTTAGTGATGACAGAACTTCACTGGCTAGATTGAAGCAGATGGAAGAGACCTTATATCTGATCTTCAGAGATTTAGTGGGATTAGGAGAAAAACAAAGTAGCAGGTGGATTTCCAGCAACATGATATTCAAAAGCTGTCACTGTGGTAGAAGAGGGTAACTGTAGCTGCAAACCCTCATAAAATTCACCCGCGGTTATCTGGTTTAGCCTGTTTCTTGCCTCAGAACACAGAAACCTCACAACATTTTTCATGGATAAGAAGTGTTTGCAGATTTTCACACCTTTCAAAGTAAGGTTAATTGCAGCATTAAAGAGAGGAGAAACAAAATACAGACTTGTTGCTGTATGGAAAGTTTTATGAAATGTAACTTGTTTTGTAGTTTTTTAAAAATTTTGTTTCAGCTCTTTGTTAAACAAGATCTGAAATATTTTACGTATTATATGTTAAACATTGGATCTTTGATAATTTACTTTTTATGATCTGAGAACAGGAAGGAGAAAGATATTACAGTTAAAGGGGTAAATAATTCATTTTTCACCTCTTTGGATTGAGAACGGTTCTGAGTGTATACCTGAATTGACAGTTTATTAATCAACATTGGCAATTTTTGATGGATGTTCTCGCACTAGTCTACCTTCTTGAGTATTAGCTATTATTGATACATCTCTAAGATGGGCATTAAAATGAGAGCAAACTCAAACTGACAAGAAAAAAATAAGGGGGAAAAATCAGTGTAAAACCTTATAAATTATAAAAAGATTACTGGTAATCAAAGTGTCTGACTTTCTCTTTATGCAAATATTACTGAAATTCATGCATATGCAAATAAAGATACTTCTTTATGACAGAGATTAAAGACATACAATACAGTGATTAGTATTCTTTGTATACATTCAAATACAGCAAGATTGATATGCAAGCAAAATGAATTACAATCAGGAATAACACTCTATTATTATCATATCACTCAAAATCCATACCCAAGTACCAAATAGGCAATATAGCATTCAAGGCAATGTGGGACTGTGGTAAGGCATTAACAAGAGACAGGAAAATTTCTTTTAGCAAGGTGACTTCATATCACTCATGATTTAAAAATCTATAGGCAACAAACAAAATAAAACACAATGGAAATTATAATTATTTGTAATTATTTATATAATTATTTATGAAACACAATCAGTTTTGCATACATTTGCAGACTTTGGGCAACGCTGATCTTTCTAGGGCTTAGTTTCTGAAGATCAATGCTAAACTTTCCACAAAAATTTCCATTGCAGAAGACAACTGTAACTAATTCTATCTAATATTTTATGGGGAAAAAACTGTATAAAATCCAAATTAGATATTCAATTTGGAAGTTGTTTGGAGGAATCTACTCTTTATTTAGGGCAATGTTTTAAAAAATGTTACACATGTCTACTAAGAAGGAGTAACTACTTCAAATCTTTCAGAGTGACAAATTATATTGCATACCAAGATTAATATAAAATATAGTCATGTACTATTGAGCCACTATAGCTACTAGGGTAATAATAATTTATAATAATAATAATAAGTATGAATTAATAAAGTATCTTATTCCCATATTGTTAAGTTAAAATTTTGCTTGTATAGAATAAATGTGGTATTTCTGAAATCCACTTCCTTTATTTTTTAATTTTTTTAAAGGTTTTATTTATTTATTTGACAGAGAGAGAGATCACAAGGAGGCAGAGAGGCAGGCATAGAGAGAGGGGGAAGCAGGCTCCCTGCTGGGCAGAGAGGCTGATGCGGGGCTCGATCCCAGGACCCCAAGATCATGACCTGAGCTGAAGGCAGAGGCTCCAACCCACTGAGCCACCCAGGCACACCATGAAATCCACTTCCTTTAAAAAAGCATACCGTGGAAAGTAGATTAGTTTAGTTCATATCCATTGCCAAATAACTTAACATCCAAACTTCCCTATAACTTGATCTAAATGGGCCTTGAGTTTTGTACCTACTTTTAAGAAGTTGACAGATGTATGCTACCTGGACTAATCCCTGCCCTACCTCTGACTTGAGATTTGGAAATGTCGGAAGTGCCCCATGAAAAGATGGGAGTGCAATAAGAATTATGTTCTTCATCCTCAACCCTCTTCTAGAGTCCTCAAAAAGAAAAAAAGTAACATCCTAAATAACAAGTGCATGAGCTTAGAAGCCAGGTAATAAAGACAGAAAGACGAGAGACCGTAGAGGTTTAATGAGTAAAATAAATATCCTAAATTAAAAATGTATTGCTGAGCATCTAGGTTTTAAAATTCTGCACTGTTACTGGAACAATTTCATGTGGGCAACTGCCCAACCTGGTCCACAGGATTGATTATTGCCATTTTTATATTTATATCTATTCAAAAAGTCAATATATTTCCTTTGCAAATACTGGAAGTGATCAGTATTTAACTTCTTACTTGTATATTGATGATGGGGGGGGTGATGATCGTATCATAACCAATAACATGGCTATATAAAGTTAAATAATCTCCATGAATTATCTTTTTGGTCTTTACAACAACACCAAAAGGAACCAGGACAGATTTTACCATTAACCTTAGTTACCTAGGGAGAAAGTTGAGATAAATGACTCACCAAGGCTAAATGTCAAGGCCATATGGTTGAGGCAAGTGATTAGAACCTGGGTATGAAAACTCCATTCCCAGTACTCTATAGTGGATACCAGATAGCTACTTTCTCATTGCTTCATGCTGAAATAGACACACTTCCTCAGTCTTAAACTTTGTGTAAGAATACGGAAAGCGATGTTTAAAATGATGAACACTTGCTAGTATTTCCTATATTATGTTTCTGCCTGTAATTATCAACACTGGAGTCTATTTACACGTTAAAGGCAAGATTCTATGAAACAAGATGGGATGGGGAAGGAGACAAACCATAAGAGACTCCTAAACTCACAAAACAAACTAAGGGGGGCTGGGAGGTAGGGGGGGGTAGGGATATGGACACTGGGAAGGGTATGTGCTATGGCAAATACTGTGAAATGTGTAAGCCTGATGATTCACAGGTACCCTGGGGCAAATAATACACTATATGTTAATTAAAAAAATTAGATAAAAGAAGGCAAATTTCTATTTTTATGAGAACCATTAGTAAATCATTGTTTTATTTACCACAATAATGTTCACATTTCATGCTAAAAGCAAAAAATACCAGTTACTTCCTTAGTGTGAGATCTGAAATCAAGTTATAAATGTTTACTAAAACATAAGTCTCGTTTTCTTTTGTTAACAATGGCCTTCATTGCCCAGTTAATTTATTTTTGCTTTATTTAATTTAATTTTACTTTATTTTCCCCGCATTATTAAGATATAATTAACAAATACAATTGTATATATTTGGAGTATACAATGACATGATATATGTATACATTATGAAATGGTTACCACAACCAAGTTAATTAAAATATATTTTAAAAATCAAAAATAGTTATCACTTTTTTGTGATAAGAATACTTAATATTTGCTCTCTTAGCAAATTTTAAGTATACAGTATGGTATTATTAACTACGCCACAATCCTTTACATTAGATTACCAGACATATTCCATCAGTGGATCAAGTTTTATCCCCAGTCGGAGAACTCCAGCCTGCCCTTCCTGATAAATTACCCTAAAGATCTTGGACTTGCTTAAACAGCCACAGTATGTAGGTATACCTTCTTCATCTACCTTGAGTGTTGACTACTAACACTCACGCTCCACAGTTGCACATTCTGAGAATCACCCTCCTCACACAAGAGCTACCTAGCTTGTTGTAACACTGCAGGAGTGAGCTTCTTGCCCATGACCAACCCATGCAGATCCTGTGATTACACTGGGTCCATACAAATAATCCAGAGTAATCTCTCTATTTTAAGTTGAATTATCTAAATTTGTTTATATGAGTTCTGGTCCAAGACGGTGACATAAAAGTCTCCTGAATTCACATCCTCCCATGGACAAATATATATACTGAATATACACATGGAGCAATTCCTTCTGATAGAAATCCAAAAAAACTAGCTGATTTATTCCTACAGATTAGATAAGTGAGAAAATATCCACATCAAAAAATGGTCTCAGTACAGAGGGAGAAGAGAGAAACACTCATCTACTAGTCTTTCCCTGAAAGATGTCTACTTGCATACATTAAAATATGTTCTCTAAGAGTCTGACTTCCAATCAGTCTACATCTAGATGCAAATTGAGATCCTCTCTTTTGAGATGCTGAAACTTCATAGGACACCCTCATGTGCTGGAAGTCACTAAGCACAAAGAAGGCAGTTTGGATAATCACAAAGACTGAGAGAAAACCAAGAGGTTGGGATGAGCACAGAGATAAACTTTATCTTCTATAGGAACCACCCTGTCTAGGCTGGGAGAGATAGTTGTATCTTGTACGCAGAAAGCAAAGAAAAATCAAGAAACAGAAGAATCTGTTTCAAACAAAAGAACAAGATAAAACACCAGAAATCAGTCTTAATGAAAAGGAGAGAAGTGATTAACTTGATAAATAATTCAAAATAACAGTTATAAAGATGCTCAACAAGGTCAACAACACACGAATAAAAAATAATTTCAACAGAGATAGAAAATATAAAAAAATACTAAAGAGAAATCAGAGAGCTAAAGAATACAAAAACTTTACTGGAAACTTTTAATAAGGATGTTCAACAATAGACTAAATAAAGCAGAGAAATGATCAGCAAGTGCAAAGACAAGGCAATGCCATTCATCTAGAGGAGCCCAAAGCAAAAAAGAATGAGAAAGAGTTAACACAGATGAAAGGACTTCTGGGACACCATTGAGTAGACCATTATTCCCATTATCACAGAGGAGAAGAGAGAGAGAAAGGGGAAGAATTCTTCCTTAAAGAAATACTGGCTGAAAGCTTTTCTACCACGGGAAAAGAAACAGACATCCAAATCCAGGAAGCACAGAAAGTTCAAAATAAGATGAATCTAAAGAGACCCACACCAAGACACATTATAATTAAATTGTCAAAATTTAAAGACAAGGAGAAAGTTTTAAAAGCAGCAAGAGAAAGACAACTTGTTACATTCAAGGGAACAATCAGCAGGTTTTTCCACAGAAACTTTGTAGGCCAAATAGTTGTGACACAATATATTCAAAGGGCTGAGAGGAAAACAAAACAAACAAAAAACCCCCCAACAATCAAGAATATTCTATCCAGCTAAGTTAGCCTTCAAAACTGAAGAAAAAATAGACTTCCAAACAAGAGGCTAAAGGAGTTCATCACCACCAGAACAGCCTTAAAAAAATGAGACTTCTTCAGGGGACTTCAAGGAACTTTGAAGGGATTTCTTCAAGTTGAAATTAAAGCATATGTTTCACTCATAAAGATAAATACACATATTTTAATTCAGAATACTCTAATGTAATGGGGTAGCTAAGCAACTTATAAATGTACTATGGAGGTTGAAAGAAAAAATATTAAAAATAACTAAACTACAATAATTTCTCAATAGAAACAAGAAATTAAAAGATGTAAATGGTGACATCCAAGATGTAAAATGTAGGAAAGAGAATAAAAATGTAGTTTTAGTATGCTTTCAAAAGTGTTATCAATTTAAAAATAGACTGTTACAAATAAAAGATGATTTATAGAAGACTCATGGTAACCACAATTCAAAAATCTCCATTAAATAATAAAAGATAAGCAGAAGGAAATCAAAGTATACCACTCCAGAAAGTCATCAAATCAAAGAGGAAGAGAGTAAGAAAGAAAGAAAAAGAAGAATCACAGAACAACTAGAAAATGATTAACAAAATGGCAATAGGATGCTCATACTAAATTCTCTGATCAAAAGACACAAAGAGTTGAATAGAGTAAAAAAAAAAAAAAAAAGGACCCAACTATATGTTGCCTACAAGAGACTCATTCAGCTTTAAGGATACACACACTAAAAAGTGAATTGATAAGAAAAAAAATATTACAAGTAAATGGAGATAAAAAGAAAATAGGGGTAGTCATTTATATTTATAACAGATGAAATAGACTTTACGACAAAGACTGCAATAAGAGACAAAGATGGTCATTATATCGTGATGAAAGTATCAATTCATACGGGGCTATAACATTCATATATATTTATGAACTCAACACAGAAGCACCTCAATATATGAAGCAAACAGAGACATACATGAAGGGAGAAATAGAGAGCAATACAATGATAGCAGGAATTACAATACTACACTTTGACATAGGTCTTGGTTATGATTTTTTGGATTTGACACCAAAAGCAAAGGCAACCACAAGGAAAAATAAACAAATGGGTCTATATCAAAGTAAAAAGCTTCTGTACAGCAAAGGAAATCAACCAAATGAAAAGTGGCCTAAGGGATGGGATAAAATGTCTGCAAATTGCATATTGGATAAGGGGTTAATATCTAAAATATGTGATGAATCCATACAACTCAATAGCAAGAAAACAATCTGAAAAAAATGATCCATTGAACGGAATAGGTATTTTTCCAAAGAACACATACACATGGCCAACAGGTTCATGAACAGGTGCTCCATATTATTCATTATCAGGGAGTGAAAATCAAAATCACAGTGAGGTATCATCTCACATCTGTTAGAATGCCTATCATCAAAGGTAAGCCATAACAAGTACTGGCAATGATGTAGAGAAAATAACCCTTGTCCATCCACTGTTGGTGGGAATGGAAATTGGCACAACTAGTATGGAAAACAGTATAGAGGTTCCTCAAAAATTAAAAAAGAATGACCATATGATTCAGCAATCCTACTTCTGGGTTTATACCCAAAGGAAATGAAAACAGAATATTGAAGAGAGATCTGCTCTCCCATGTTGATTGCTGTATTATTCACACTAGCCAAGATACGGAAACAACCTAAGCGCCCTTCAATGGTTGAATGGATAAGGAAGATGCATATATATACACAAAGGCATATTATTCAGCCACGAGAAAGAAGGAAATCCTGCTATTTGCAGCAATATGGATGGAACTTAAGGTCATTATGCTAAATGAAATAAGCCACATAGATACAGACAAATACTGCATAGTATATGAAATATTTTTTAAAAAAAGCAAAGAAAAGTCAAACTCATTGAAACAGAGAGTAGAAAAGGGGTTGCCAGTAACTGGGGGGCAAAGGGGGTGGGGATTGCTAAAGGTCAGTAAAAGGTACAAGCTTTCAGCTACAAGATGAATAAGGTCTGGGACTCTAATGTAAAAATGGTAACTATAGATAACACTGTATTGTATAACTGAAATTTGCAAAGAAAGTAGATTTTAGATATTCTCACCAAAAAAAAAAAAAAAGAGAGAGAGAGAGAGAGAGAGATACATAAGTGAAGTGATGAATATGTTAATTAACTACATGGGGAGGGATTCTTTCACAATCTCTCTATATATCAAATCACCATGATGTCCACTTAAAATATCTTAGAGTTTTATGTGTCATTTATACTTCAATAAGGCCGAATTAAAAAAAAAAAAAAAAAACCTTAAGCACAATCCTGTATATTAGATTTCCAGAACACATTCATCCTTAAAATGAAAGTTTATGTTCTTTAACCAACATCCACACTTCTTCCCCACCCCATCCTCTAGCAACCAGGATCCTAGTCCCCATTTCTGTGAGTTTGCCCCCTTTTATAAGTTTTCATGCAAGACTATGCATTACTTGTCTTTTTCTCTGCCTTATGTCACCTAGCATAATGTTCTCCAGTTTCATTTCATCCCTATTGTTACAAATGGTAGGCTTTTCTTCTTTATTAAGGTTGAATAATTTTTCACTGTGTGTGAATGTCTCTCCAAACATATATATATATTTAATATATATTTATATAGTATATATATGTATTTATATAGTATATATATATACACACACATACATACACACATATATAGAATATATATGAATACATATATATTCATCCATCAACAGACACCTAGGTTGTGTCCATATCTTAGATATTGTGAATAATGCTACAGTGAACAGGGAGTGTGACTATCTCTTCGAGTTCCTGTTTTCATTTCCCTTGGATGTCTACCCACAGTGGGATTGTTGGATCGCATGGCAGTTCTATTTGTGATACTTTGAGAAACCTCCATCCTGTTATCCAGAGCAGTGCACTACATGCCTACCAACAGTGCACAAGATTTCCCTTTTCCCCATATCCTCACCAACACTTGTTACCTCCTGCCTTTTCATAATTAAGCAAAAGATAGTAATATGTGTATTCAGATCTTGTTTTACCCACTTGTCTTAGCTTTTCTACTATGCAGGTGCCGGGGAGGTAAAACATTACCTCGACCCTCTTAGGGATTTCAGGGGGAACCTGAGAATTATATTGACATAAACCAGATGAACAGGAGAAAAGCACCCAGATTTATTTTATGCTGTGGGTGACACAAGAGCCCTCAAAGAAAATGCAGACTGAAGGAAGTGCCAAACCTAAATGCTTTTACACCAGATTGAACGAGGAGAGGGTATTGTTGAGGAGTAAATGAAATATATAGGGGAAACTAGTGGAAGTACAGTTTGGTTTTTGTTTGTTTATTTGTTTGTTTGGGGGTTTTCAGATTTCTCCTGGTCTTGACTTCCCATTTTGGGGGGTAAGAATGTTTCTTTCCTCTTGGCACAGGGCATCTTTCACATAGGAGTTTTATCTCCTGCTTTCAGGGAGAAAAGGTAAAATCAAACATTCTTCTCGAATTTGCTCTTTTTCAGGTGCTTTTACCTCAAAATACACCTGATACCAAGGTGACCTATTTTGGAATGGCAGAGGCTGCCATCTTTCATGTACCGCAGAACGAAGAGTCTTTAGTTTATCAGTTAGTAGATAAACTTGAACAGCAGTAGAAGATGGAAAGGTTGTACTTATAGTCAACTTCTAAAAAGATACATTAATTTCTTAAGCTGCATATAACCTGTATGTTGATAATCTGATTTTTCTGTTGCAGGGAATGAGTCACTCAGAAGACAGCAGAAGAAATTAACCAGAAAAACCTGATACAGACATTTTAATCACAAGCAAGAGGGTGCTATAAACTCAGGAGAGAATTATTCTGAGTAATAATTATTCTAATTATTCTGAGAGAAAAAACAACCAAACAAATCTGAAACTAGCTATACATATATATATAATTATATACAATAATTATCATTTAATTATTAATATCAAAAATTAAACAAATTAAATATTATAGAAATATATAGAAATTAAATAGAAATTAAATTTATATAGAAATTAAATAGAAATTAAATTTATATAGAAATTAAATATTTATATCTAATCATAAAATCATAAATATATAAATTAAATAACATATAAATCAAATAATTTATATATTTATATATAAATATATAAATTAAATAACATAAATCAAATAATTTATATATTTATATATAAATATATATAAATATTTAATGTAATTAAATATAATTAATATATCGATATTCTAATTAATATATTTTATATTAATATTATTATATAATATATATTGATAATATATATTATATATAATATAATATATATTAATTAATATAGAATTAATATTTTAATAATATAATTAAATATATTAAATATTTAATACATATTTATATATAATATATAATTAATATATGCATACAATTTCAAAACAGAGACTAAATTGAGTTTCTCTGCTCCTTGGAAGCTGTTTTGTGGTGCTTTTTGAAGACTTGAACTTGTGATTTCAGAGTCAGTCACATGAATGAGCAGTGGATAAAATAGAAGATATTGAGAATTTATAGTTAGGTTGAATCTTTAGCTTTGTCTAAAATGACCAAATGGGTTTCTTGATAATGACATGTTTTTATTTTTTTTCGATTGGAGTTATTGTTTGATTGTTATACTTCTTAATTAATTTTGGTGTTGAGTCTCTATATATTTACTAGAAAAGTATTGATTTTCTTTTTGTGTTTTACTAAAACATATACACTCTTTGATGAGACAGCATATGGGTAGCTCGTTTTTTTGGTTGGGGTAGTGTTCTAATTCCAAAATTTCCCACCTCTTAGGAAAACCTAACATATCTGAACATGGTATATCACACAAAAAACTTACGACCCACTGATTATACAACAGCAAAGACCAGGAAACAGGGGAAAAGTAATAAAAAGAACTCAACAAGCTTTTATGAGATATCTGAAATCCTTGCTTCTGCACTGCTAAGTCAAACCTCCTAAGGGAGAAGATCATAAAGCAAATGAAAAGCAATGTCAAATGTTACATGTTTGATGTGAGACTCTAAATGTGGGTACATTATAGCACATTATAAAATCTGAGCTCAAAAAGAAAAAAAAAAAAAAACAAGCAACCCAGGTAAGGCAGAAAAAAAACTTAACCATTTCTATTTCTCGTCAAAGGATTTGTGTGCTAAACAGATCCCTAAAACTTGGAGGAGTTTTATGAATCCTATGTAATAAATATGACTGAATTAAGACCTACAAATGATATTTCAGCAACAGGGAAATTACTCTTGTGATTACCAGGTATATCACTTTTACAAGTATATTTTTATTTAGTTGTATTTCCTGGCCTTATATTTAAAATTTATTGGTATAGATTATTATTTTTAACAGCTCTGCAAAGAGAGAAATCAAATAGAGTTTTATGATTTGAAAATTATTTTGCTCAAGCAGCTTTATGTCTGTAAGAAAGTGAAATTTCTTACAGTGAAATCCAATGATGAAAATGGGCTGGCTGACACGCTTGAATTAATGTAAGGAAAATCTATATACACTCAAAATAATTTAAATGACTGATAGTTGTACTTTTTCTCAGACTTTAACATGGGAACGATGACATACTTTCTATACTTACTTCTTCAGATCTGGCATTGTATTTTCTATAAATTACTTCAATGATGTAGGCAGCAATAAGTTGCTTATAAATTTTAGCTTGCATCCCCTTTGAAAAATTCTAAAAATGTGTCAAATTCCCTCTCGTTCCACCAATTTTCTGTAATGTCAAAAACATTCTGGAATATTCAACTTCAATTTAATTGGTTGATTAAAGAACCTTCAAAGATCTTTACTTCGTCTACAAACTTATGGTTTGAATACAGTATTGGTCTTCTATCTGTATGTGTAGAAAATTAATTTCTAAGTTGGGGTAATTCAAAGTAACTTTGCACACTCAGCCAAGGGAATTGATAAAATGCCTTTGGTACAGTATTTTCTATTACGTAACCTTGTCAAGTAGCAAGCAGATATTCCTGAGGCATTCAAAATCACAATTGGTTTCTATTAAATTCTAGTAATTCACATTTTATTTATTAGGATTAATATTGATTATGTCTCCTCAAAGCAGCTTTTGTATAAACTCACCACCTGTTTTTGAAGAAGAGGAAGTAATGACCACATGGGTCATTCTTAGAATTCTTTGATTTGAAGGTGTGGTAATAAAGCTACCTAGAAAATTCTGCTTATAAAATGTCTAAATACTCATATATAGAGCTATTTTATGAAATAAATAATCTAAGCCAGTGTATTACCAAGTCACAGAGAAAATGAGGGATTAAAGAATTGTAAGCAATAAAGTAAAAATATTTTAAAACCCTCTAATGAAAATAAGGTGCAGAATGTTGAAGATGACATAAAGCTTCAGGAGCTTAGATTTTATTCAGGCATAGGCTTAAAAAAAAAAAAAAGTAAAATTCTTAGAAGATCAAACATCCAAGAAAACAGAAGATAAAGGGGGCAGAAAGAATGATCCAAAGGTAAAAGAGAAAAATGAACACACAAAGGCAAAGAACATGAGATAGTTTGAAAAGTAAATTAAAACCGATAAGGTTTACAACAGGCTACAAATGAGAGGTAGATAAAGAAAAAGGAATTTGATAAAGAGCGACAAAAGTAATGGAGACACAAGACACACAAATAAAGCAATAAAGATGGTGAGCTTTACTTACAGTAACTGAAAGATGAGCGGGGAATATTTTGACCTCTGGTGGTTTTGTGTACCGAGTCCTACAGGCAACTTGGCTCATTTGAATGATATATGCGAAGTGAATACTTTGATGCTTAATTTATTATTTTTTAATGAAGACTAGATCACAGATCTATAACAAGTCAATAACCTTACCCCAAGTCTTGTTTTAAATTACCTATTACCCATGCAGAGAGCAATTGATTTACTTGTTAGCCCTCGCTCCAGTAGAACTACTGGAAAGAAAACATGTAAATCATTTCTCTCTTGTAAGTTTTTGAGGCCAGAGAAAAGAGCAAAGGTGCTACGGAACCTTCTTGTATAGGACCCATGCATTGACTATTCACTAATGTTTTTTTTTTTTAGTGTTCATTACTTCCTAAACATGGGAAGGAGGCAACTTACCATGAAAGTTACAAACACAGCACAAATAAAGACTTAAAAAGTAATAATAATAGGGGCACCTGGGTGGCTCAGTGGGTTAAAGCCTCTGCCTTCGGCTCAGGTCATGATCTCAGGGTCCCGGGATCGAGCCCCGCATCAGGCTCTCTGCTCAGTGGGGAGCCTGCTTCCCCCCCTCTCTCTGCCTGCCTCTCTGCCTGCTTGTGATCTCCCTCTCTGTATAAAATAAATAAATAAAAATCTTTAAAAAAAAGTAATAATAATAATAAGAAGAAATCTCATGGAGAAAAATATCTTTTCTAAAACCTGGAGCTATATAAAGCTTATCATTGTGAATTTATGATACTAAACTTTGGAAACCACTGGCCACCATTAAAGTGTTTCCCATTAGGCAAGTCTTTCCTTGAAAAAGTGTCATCTTCACCAGCAGCTCTATATCCTTTGGGGTATCCACCACTGTAACCCCATGTGTATGTATGTATCAGCCTCTCTGGCTCTTTGCCTTGAACTCCCAAGTCCATTCTGGTTTTGACCATGCTGCTTCCTCTGCATGAAGGGAGCACTGTTTTGCCTTTTGACTGGCTCTTGTCTTTAAAGATTTATTTATTTATTTGAGAGAGAGAGAGGCAAGAGAGTGTGTGTGTGAGAGAGAGAGAGAGCATGAGTAGGGGGCAGGGACAGAGGGAGAAGCAGGCTCCCTACTGAGCAAGGAGCCCCAGGTGCAAGACTCGATCCCAGAACCCCGGGATCATGACCTGAGCCAAGGGCAGATGCTTAACCGACTGAGCCACCCAGACGCTCTGAGGAATTTGTCTTAAAAAACTCTGGGCTAAAGACTTTTCCCTCTCTGATGCTTTTCCTACTCATTCTAGATATAATCAATGGCTTATGAACCGTACTTCGTGGCCCACTGTTTATACATCTTTTTTTTTTTTACATCTCTTAAGAGTTGTTAGAACTTGGGGTGCCTGGGTGACTCAGTGGGTTAAAGCCTCTGCCTTCAGCTCAGGTCATGATCTCAAGGTCCTGGGATCGAGTCCCACATTGGGCTCTCTGCTCAGCAGGGAGCCTGCTTCCCTTCTCTCTCTTGGCCTGCCTCTCTGCCTACTGGTGATTTCTCTCTTGTCAAATAAATAAAATATTTTTTTTAAAAAAAGAGTTCTTGGAGCTTATGTCATATTACTATGCTTTGGTCACTAATCATCTCCAATATATATTAGTATATGAATTATAAAGATCTGAATTGCTAACAAATATTTGAAACAAACTGGTAAGATCACGTAAAAATCGTTAGAGCTGATAACGAAAATTCAAGTTTCCTGATAATTATTTACTTCAATTTTGTGTATGCGTCCTTAAAGTCATTTGCCAGAGAAGTAGCCAACACAGCTTGCATTTCAACAAGTGATTTGCATTAACAGTTAATAAATGACTAAACGAACATCTAAATAACTTTCAGTGCTATTACCACCATTGTTTTCCTTGTTAAATGGAAGGTCAGACAAGGAAACCTATTATTCTAAGTCAGAAGTAATGAAGAGGAGATGTAAATAGGTAAATAAAACAAATAGAGGTAAATATAATACAATTAAAGTATGGCAGCTACTGTAAAAAATTAAAGAAACATAAGTATATTCTACATGATTTCTTTTTATTTTGTAGAACACTGCATGGCTTAATTGAACAACAAGAATAAAAGAACATATCCTGAAGAAAAAAAAAAAAAAAAGAGGTCCCAGGAATGAAAGCCAGTGATTTTTGCTTAAAAAAAAAATTGTAAATCCCTCCCTCCCAATATAAAGCAGGATGCTTGGGTCACAGTCTCCAAGTCTTTTGTTCTGATGATGAGAGCTATATACAATTAACCTTCGGGCCAGGAGACTACTTAGCAATGGAGACATTTTCATTTACGAAGTGGAAATGTTTGGTGGAACACTGAACCAAAATTTTATTTGAGATCAATAAAATACACATTGGGGACCAAGGATCAACTTTAAGGTTCTATGATCTACTAGGTTTTTGTATAAAATCTGAACATCTAACTATTCTATAAAATCTAAACAAATAACTAGTTGTATAAAATCGGAACGTCTAACTCTCCAGTCTACAATAAGATTATATGATTTACACCCCTTGATTTCCTTTCTCCCGCTATTCCCCATTCCAGATTTCTGACTGGGCCCTGTATTTGAATCTTATTAATTCCCTTCTTTTTTGTTATCCCTAATTATAGAGCTGTCAATCCCGAAACCCACAAAAGAGGGAAATTTGAAAACATTCTGGATTTGTATTATACTATTGAATGCATTGTGGGTTTTTTCATATAGCTGGAGGGAGACAGCTTTAAATGAACTTTTCACAGGGAAAAAAATAGGTGAGTGTTTAACAGGAAAAAAAGGGAATTGACAGATATATAATTATTTTAGTGTCTGCACTTTGTTTCTTTCTTCCCCTTTGTCAGCCGCCTTTTCTCTTGACTCACCAACATAGCCCCAAAAGTTACTGCATTCGGGCCCTCTTTTATCACATGTACAAAGCAGGCTGAACAAGCATCTACTCAAGGTTTTGCCTTCATGTGAAGTATGGGGACTTGGGCTGCAGGAACTCAGGGCCCTAGATCTTCAGAAGCGCAGGGATTTGGCCCACAGCAAGAGTAATCACCCCTCAATGTGTCTACAGAAGAACTGCCCCGTAATTCCCAGTTTCCACACAAAAACTATTCCTGTGGTACAATCCAGAAGGATTAAAAAAAAAAAATCATGAAATACTTTTAATTAGAAAGGAGGCAAAAAACGTCTGTAAGTGAAAGGCCAAAAGTGAGTTTCACTATGTCTGCATGTCAATATCCTTGTAATCCTACAGGCATCAGTAATGATCACCATTCAGGTGGGGGAAACCAAAAGAAGTCAGAGGTGATACTGCAAAAACTGTTCTACAAAATGAAAGGGAAAAGACGGGCGAAAAATTCTGCTAGGGAATGACTCTCATTTTATGAATCGTAACCTTCATCTGTATGTACGGTAACTGTCTCCATAACTTGAGTCTACAGAGATGTCATTAAAATCCAATAAGTCTTTAAAAATATGCACGTTTCTAACATTCATAAGACTGCCATTTCAGATTCAGTTTTGAATCAAAAACTGGTTTGAATCAAAACCAATATATGTTTTGATATTTCATTGTCAAAAATGTGTTTAGTCTCCACTACAAATTTCTAAAACACAAAGCACAAAGCGAAACACAAACATATTATATACTCAAACATTAATTTTTAAGTAAAATTATTTGTAAATGTTTATATGAAAAAAGTACACAGGATTAATTCTATACAATGCTAAATTATGTCTTATTTGTACTGAATTACATTATCACAGCTATTAGAAACTATACTTTGGATCACTGCATAAGAAAGGAATGAGTGACAGACCAGAGAATTGCTTTAGGAATATTACCATCTTTATTTAAAGATTCTTACCTGACATTATCCTTTGACATTTCACATGCATTCTATGAATATGTATTGATAGAGGTTCAGATAAGATTACTTACAGAAAATCCTGTCTGGTGGATTGCTGAATAAGTTTTAGTTATATATTGGCTGAAATTGGCCAAATGCTTCTTTATTAGTAGAAAGTCTAAAACAGTATATCATGACACATTACTTAATTCAGTATAATGACTTCGACTATGAAATTTTTGTCTAAAATCAAAAGGAGATGAACTGTCTCTTCTGGCATAAAAATTATAATAGTATCAGTTATTTTGAGTACAGATAGACTTAATCCTCAGGAAGCCAGGATCTGGCTTACTTAGGGAAAATACTCCCCTTTCCTTCTTGGGAGTTGTGGTCATTTATTTTATCCTATCCCATTTTAAAGGTTGCTGACTTCCCTTCTTATATTCTATTTTTAAAGTATGCATAATGGAGTTTAAAATTAAGGGACTGCTTGATTCTTGTAACTTTAAGACCACAACGCATTTCTTTCACAACATGGAGAATAACACATCACAATATACGAGAAGCATTTTTTATTCCAAAAGGAACTGGAATGAATGTCAGATTTATCTAAGGGGAACTATATTATTGGTACTGCATATAAATCTCTTCTTCTATCCCCCGAATGCAAATTAGTTTAATATATGGTAGCAACTAACAATGATAATAGATGACCCATGACTGCTGGTCTGGTGATAATGTTGAGCATATTCTTTGAATCCATGATGAATGGCTCCATCAGTCAACCTAGCAACAAATCTATGTAATTAATAAAACTGTATCTCTCCCAGCTTTAAAATTCCAGATCTTATTATATTATGGGAAAGATGCAATGCTAGGTGCTCTGACCATTGGTCCCAAAGTTTTTTTTTTATAAGGCACACAGAGAAAAAAAAACCAAGAACTCACTTTACAGACACATAGCTGGGGTGGTTTAATTTATTGTACAAAATTATTCAGTTCCATTGTCCTCCTCACTTTCGTGAAGGAATATATTTCCCTGCTCCTTGTCTTCCCACTCAGCCATATAAATTGCTTTTTCTAATGGAACATTACCAGGCGTGATGCAAATGGGGACCTGATGTGTTTACTGTTGGCTTGTATGTGGACTCTTGCCTCTTCCCATCACTGTTTGAAGAATATACCCTGGCTAGCCCATTTGTCCAAGGAAGATGAATAACAAAGAAGCAGAATGACCTTGCCAACTTACAGAGCTGCAGGTTGAAGCTGAGTGGCCCAGAGTCACTAACCTGGACCAGGCAGCTCTTGGCCACTGCAGATACAGAGTCGTGAACCCAGCGGAGATGAACAGAGCTCCTGCAGGTGTCTTTGCTGAGGCTTATCACGGAATTCAATGATGCACAAAGGGCTAAGTAATTTGCACACCATCTCTCGGTTGGACCGCAATGATGCTGGGACCCTGTATGAATCCAGAGTCCACTCTTTCTATCACACTCATTAGTCTTCTTACCAAAAGTAAACTAAGGATTTAGCATTCACTGATTTACATTTGATGTTCACGTGGATCTTAAGAAACTGTGGTCATGAAAACCCAGAACTGCATGCCTACTTTCCAAAGAGGCCGATTTTTAATTTTTTCTAAGCAAAGTCAGTTCACTTAAAATTAACTGGTCCTTGGACAGATACCTATGCAAGGGTGTCAAACTTTCCTTCCTGATATACAGGTTTAGGTCCAGGCCTGGCAAATTATCCTTCACGTACCCTCCAGTTAATATTTGCTTGTGGCGGGAACACAAAATCACCTTCAAAGTGGTGCTAGTAGGAAATGCAAAGAGAGATAAGCCTCCCTTCCCTTTTCTCTCTCAATGAACATCAACATAAAGAAATCAAGTTTATCTAGTCCAACTTCTAAATAGTACCTGGAAAACAGAGACCCAAGTAAAACTTCACTGCTGCCCAACATCTAGGGTCAGAAGCACCTGGGATAACTTTCTACAAGTGTTAAGGAGCCTCAAGAACAGAGTGAAGAGTCATTTTTGTCATTTTATGGGAATACAGGTGAGGAACGGCTACAAGAACGTGTTCCAGTGCAAACCAGATTAGGATTCTGCAGGGAGTGGACTAACGCCCTGGGTTGTTTTCTTCTATTCCTCGGCTTCCTGGAGCCCCCTTCTCTCACTGGCACCCGGGAGCCCCACGCTGTGCAAGGGGCTGGGCAGCCGGGAGGGTGGGCGTGCCCTCCCCCGGCAAAGACAACAGACACTGGCATCTTTTCTGAGTCTGGCTTCTAAAGAGGGTGGTTATTCTTGCAGCTGCTTTTGCTCTTTGCTGAAAAAGTGTTTATTTCTCAAATACCCACTTTTAAATTATGTGGTGGTTTCCATCTGAGACCAAAGATGTGTTTCTCCTCGGGCATTTCTCTGTTCATATTTTTCATGGTCTTCTAATGATTATGGCCCAAACTGTTCAAGGCCACATCCAGCTAACATCTTAAATGCTTTTAAATTCTTAATGATTTTTATCCGGTATCTGCCACAGACAGCCCTGAACACTGAGCTTTTCCAGATCGTTAAAAACTAGCCCTTCAATTGCCCCATGTTCTTTCTTGATAAAACAAGAAAAAAGAATTATTATAAACAGCATAATCCCCAGTGTTATGGAGGGAGTAAACTTTTTTGTAGCACTAGGCCTGTTTATTATAATGTAGATAAAGAAACTGTTAGTAACTTGTAGAAGTCCTAATGTTTCCAGTGAGATCTACTAGGTTCAATGTATCAACTCAGTAGTGAGACCTTCTTAATTCATTTCAAGATGCCTGCTTCCCCAAGCTAAATTAGCCATATTTCTTTGGGTCGGTAGTAGACAGAGCCTTAAGAAGTTTAGAACTTTAGGTGGTTAACAGTTAGATGAACCTGGATAGTGATCAAGCTTAATCCTATTTTCCTTAAAAGGATATTTAGAGACAGACCCTGTGGAAAAAAATTCTCAAACTTTCATGTGCTTAGAGTCACCTGGAAGCCTCGCCAATGCACAGATTGCTGAAGCCCACCCGCAGACTGTTCGATTCAGTAAGTCTGGATGGGGCTGGAGAATATCTATTCCTAGACATGTCGGCAAAGAAGACCTCCAAATGGCCAACAGACACATGAAAAAGTGCTCAACATCACTCGGCATCAGAGAAATACAAATCAAGGCCACAGTGAGATACCACCGCACACCAGTTAGAAGGGCTAAAATTAGCAAGTCAGGAAATGACAGACGTTGTTGAGGATGCAGAGGAAGGGGAACCCTCCTACACTGTTGGTGGGAATGCAAGCTGGTGCAGCCGCTCTGGAAAACAGTATAGAGGTTCCTCAAAAAGTTGAAAATAGAGCTACCGTACGACCCAGCAATGGCACTACTGGGTATTTACCCTAAAGATACAAATGTAGTGATCCGAAGGGGCACATGCACCCCAATGTTCATAGCGGCAATGTCCACCGTGGCCAAACTATGGAAAGAACCTAGATGTCCATCCACAGATGAATGGAGAAAGGAGATGTGAGATATATATATATATATATATATATATATATATATATATATACATACACACACATATACACAATGGAATACTATGCAGCCATCAACCCCCCCCCCAAATCTTGCCATTTGCAATGACGTGCAACTAGAGGGTATTATGCTAAGTGAAACAAGTCAATAAGAGAAAGACAATCATCATGTGATCTCTCTGATATGAGGAATTTGAGAGGCAGGGTGGGGAGTCGTGGGGGGTAGGGAGGAAAAAATGAAATAAGATGAAATCAGAGAGGGAGACACACCATTAAGAGACTCTTAATCTCAGGAAACAAACTGAGGGTTGCTGGGGGTTGTGGGGGAGGGATGGGGTAGCTGGGTTATGGACATTGGGGAGGGTATGTGCTATGGGACATAATGCTGTGAATTATGTAAGAATGATGATTCACAGACCTGTACCCCTGGGGCAAATAATACATTATATGTCAATTAAAAAAAAAAGAATATCTGTTCCTAACAAGGTCCTAGGTATGCTGATGCTGCTGGTCACCAGGCCATTCTGGGAGAATCGTTTGCCAGAAGGATTGGCCCAAGGGCCAAGCAGGATGGAAATATGACAGCCTCACTTCTAAAGTGAGGTGTTTGACCACTCTCCCCAGATGTCCTTTGTTGAGATTTTAATTCCAAGAATGGTAAATAGCAGCTGGAAATGCCTTCTCAACTATATCTGCTCCCCATCTTGGAAACTGCCCATAAGGAAGTCTTTGGGCATTGGGTTGGAACAGTATTAGAATTAAGTTTAGCGAAACCTAAAGTACCTTTAAAAAGGAAGGAAAGAAGAAAAAGTGGGAGGTCACTTTTTTGGGGGGGTAAAGAAGGAATGTTTGAAATTCATAATCTGTTATATTAGGAAGCTGCAAGGTGAATCATCATATATTAATACTATTAATATAAACTGTATATTACAGTTTCTTCCTGAGCATTTTTTCACTAGACATAAGGAGGATTTAAATACCAATAAGCATCCACATCCAGTTCTTTCCAATCAGGTTGCCGTCTGAAACCCATCCTAGGTCTATCTTTATCTCCATCCTGCAGGTGTGACGACACCACAGGCTTCCAAACTTCTATCTGCAGAGCTAAGCAGGTCACCTGCCCGCTCACGAGAAATCTCATTCCCCCTGCCGCGAGCCCAGTGAGAAGCGGGAAGAGCTAACGGAAGTACGCGCGCTTACATTTACGGAGGGTCCACAGCCTTGTCCTTTGTCTATTTTAAGGTTTTGCTCCTTATATCTTCTCTTCCCCCTCCACCCCCCTGCTCCAACTCCTCCAAAAATAACGTTTCCGTTGAAGGAAATCTGTTATGGCAGGTGTCAACCAATGAAGGAAAAGAAAATACCAAAAGGAGAAAGAAAAAAAAAAAAAAAAGAACAAATGGAAGCTTGTTTATCCCACAGTCTGCAAGTTGTATAATGTAGGGCTTTGCGGTACCTTCTTGATAAATGAATTATAAATAGATTAAGTTTAATAGGCAACATGAAACAGTCAGGGGCCAAAAAATTTGAAAACAGAAATGGAAAAATCACCTTAGAAACAGATACGTATATGCTCTTGAAAACAGGGTCCCAGGGGTACCGCTGGGCTCACGAAGGATTGTAACACTAAACAGTTCCAGATACGTTATAAGTACTTATGTATACAAAAAACAAACAAACAAAAACCCTTTGCATTTATATAACACATGATGGCACATTTGATGCTTCCTCTTGCTCCTTCCTGGTTGTGTAGGGCACATTCATCTTCCTCCTCCTTCGCTCCCCACGCCCGTCCCCCCATCCCCCACTCAGCTCCAGTCCTGGGGATCCTAACAACCCGGTTAGGCTCCCTGCCACAACTGGGTTCATCAGTTTACACATTTTTGGAATGCTCTTTCCCTCTCTCCTCACCTGTTTAAGTCCTTTCGCTACTTGAAAGCTTGATTTAACAGCCACCTCTGATGTTCAGCTGCTCTTCCTGTACTTTTTGTTCATAGGGCATTCCTCTGTCTCTGAATGGTCAGGGCAAGAATTTAGTTGTGTGTGCCAACGTTCAGCACTGGCCCAACTGCCCTGTTCTCAAATTTCAGGCCGTATGTCTTCTATTGGTACCATAGGGATACATGACCGCAATTCAAGAGGAACTCAGTTATGGAGAGTACTGACTTCAAGATGAATTTGAGTTTAAAAAAAAAAAATAATAGTATGGCTTCTAGCTAATAGTCCCCAAGCGTCCACAGGGATTATAGCTTTGTTAAGAGCACAGGCTTGAGAAAGTCACATTGCCTGGGTCGGAGTTCCAATTCCACCACTGAAAAACTGGTAAGTTAGGTGTTGGTGTATCTCGGATTTCTCATGTGCCAAGTGGGGAGGGAGAGAATACTCACCTCACAGGGTTGTTGAGGGCATTAAATGAATTAATCAGGTGATTAGAACAGAGCCAGAGCCATTCAGGCAGCCAACAAATATTAGTTAGTTTCATGATACAATTCATGAGGACATTTATTGTTGCCCTAAAGAGGTCTTTAACATGAAGATGCTGTGACATACTGTAATAAATCACAGTGATGGATTCAGACTTAGATACTGAGGTAAAATGAAACTAGCAACACGAACTCAGTCCTCTCATTGAGCTAAGCATTCCCAAATAGGAAAAGCATGACCTCCACTCACTTGGCTAAATTAAACATATTACAAAACAACACAGACCTTTCCATAGGCATTTTTGCGCAGCTAAGATCAGTGCTCAAAAGATCCATAGAAACCACCCAATTTCTTTAGGAAGAGAGAGGGAAAGGATTTCTGGCTCATTTAAGGGCCTTGCAAAGCCTGAGGTACACGATGGTCTGTTGCTTCTGGTGTTCATTACGATTAGTAAATATTATGGGAAAGTGCATCATGCAAAAAAATGAAAAACAGAGCCCAGAGTAAAAAAGGAAGCACCACAAATATAATCGAAACACTGCTAAAACAGGGGAAAAGTTATACCCTTAGAAAAATAAAGGTTTATTAAAAATTTCTAAGAAATAACTTTTAAATGTTCCAAAACGGTAGCTCTTGTCTCTCTCTCTCTCTCTCTCTCTCTCTCTCTCTCACACACACACACACCACATCACATTGAGATTTGTTCATCACTTGCCCTTTTCTATAAGAAGCTAACTCAATTGAAAAGATATTATTAAATACCTTAGAGCACACTCGTGAGCCTGTAACTTATTAAATGACTTAAAATTTAGTTTAAATAAGTCAACCCTTGCCCTATATGAGTTTACAATCCAAGATGGGACCTGCTGATGTTGTTATAAGATAAAGCCAATGTACATAGAGGGCAAACAGAGGGAGAAGAGGGAAACATGACTACTTCAGTTCTGTTTCAAGAGAAAAGTATCGAAAGGTGAAGAGAGGGTGGGCAGGCAGAGAGCTAGTGGAGAATAAATACCTAGTCTTCCACGTGCAGGAAAAGACCCAAGATAAATGGGATGTGACCAATAAATGAAACAGGCATTGACCCCTCCACCTCTCTTTAAGTCAGTCCTTTTGTTTGGAATCTCCCACACTTTTTTATCTTATACCTGCCTAGACTTAAAAATAAGTCTATTTAAGTAAGTCTATTTATATCAATGAAATCTCAAAAGAAGAAAAACTAATCTATGGTAATAGGAAAAAAAAAAAAACCCACCCTAATCTATGATATTAGAAATCAGGTTAATGGTGAATTTGGGGAGAAGAGTAATCTCAAAGGGCAAACTCTGGGTTACAGCTGTAGTTTGCTTTTGACGCTGTGTGACTTTTACACTGTTTTTCACTTTGCTTTGCTATATACATTCATTGAGCTGTGCAAGTATTACTTGTCATTTTTCTGTATGTATGTTTTATTTAAATAACATTCACATTTTTCAGAATGTCAACTCAATGCCATGAAGTTTTCCTGCAGTACTTTTTCTACCTTAGGGGACTCTTATTCTTCTAGTCTGTCTGTACCTACAATATTCAAGTTAGTTAAAAGCAAAGGAACATAAATATTTTCTTATTTTATCACCAGCAACTACAAGAAAACTGTTATTAATCTATGCTTAATAAATTACTAACAAAATTGAATGACAAAAATATAAAGTTTGCATGATCAGAATATGAGTGCCAGGAAAAATAAGATAATTAAAAATTGCTAATGATCAAGATCTTACAGAAGAATATTGAGAGGCCTTAACTTATAAAGAAATGACTAGTTCGCATGTAGGTACTGTCTACCATTATTTCATACCTCCAAAGTTTTAATTTAATATTGAGGTTGAAAATTACAGAGGCTTTTAGCCTGTAACTTATCTTAGTATATTTATTTTACTTATATTTATCTTATTCCTGTATTTTCATTAAAAAGAGTTTCCAGTCAAGGAAATGTGGTCAAATCATATCTACTAACTTATAAGTAGAAACTATCTGATAATAGCAATCTTGGTTTTATTTATTCATTGAATACATACTAGGACTCCTCTATATGATAGAATATTTCATATTCTAGAGATACAAATACAAATAAAATAAATCCTTCTCTCAAGACACTTACTAGTTAGTGAGAAGATAGAAAGAAATGTATATATATATTAATTGTTATACCAAGGATTAACACAGAGTACTGGAAAAAGCTTTAGAAGAAGCTACACTTCAGATGAAGAAGCCAGACATGAAACTTTTCAAGAGTTTCAAATTAAGCAGATTTCAAAGATTTGTGTTAATGTGAATTATGGTATTATATACTCCAAGATCATGAGACCAAAAAGCTGGTAAGAAAAGCACACTTTGGACCTAAGCTATGGGATAATTGTAGCTATTTGAGGGTTGTGTCTCTCTCCTATTTCCAATGAAGTTCTAGACACAAATAGGGTCTTCAGCTCATCATTCATCAGTCATGGTAATTTTTCATGTTGTAGCCATTCAATCATATTTGCTGATTTTTGAAACTGGAGATATGGCTATGATGGCCTTTTCTCTACCATGTAAAGATCCCGGAGATCATTTCTCCCCTCCTTACAACAAAGAACATCAATGACTCTTCTTAGACCCATCAGAGAACATTCTCTTGATATGTAGAAAGAAAAAGCATTTAGATGCAGTGATTTCTTTACCTGGAATAGAAGCTGCTTAAGATAAAAACTGACAGGAACACTTACATGGTACTTTTGATGAACCGCTGTAGGCTGAGTTAGAGTTATAACTTCCTAGGGGCTGCCATCTTTGGGGGTGGTCCACATTTCTCTATGATGTCTCTGCAAGAAGACACATGGGAGATCCCCATGGGGCTCTGGCAGGGATAGGGGAAGAGGAAATATTGTGAAATATGCTCCGAGCCTTTATAACAAAAGTCTATTCTCCATGGAAAAATATTCACCAGAGTTTTATACCAGATGGGGGAAAATATTTCTTCTAATCCAGCCACCTCCAGCCTTCCTGTGTCAGCTAAGGAGGAAAACAAAGCAAAACAAAACCCAGACGCAACAGGTCAGGACTTTAAGGACACTGATTGAAAATCCAGCCAGGCAAGGGAGTGGGAGGCAGAGGAATATAAACATTTGTAAAGGGTACGGCCCTGAGACACAGGCCCGCAAGAACAAAGAGATGCAACCATAAAATTACAGATTATACCACTGCTCTAAACCTTCCCTTACACCCACCAGTCTCCACACAGTGGAATATATTCCAAATAAAAGAACTGGGAGATATAGACTTTCTCTGAGGAGGAGCATTTAGGGAAGCCCAAACAAAGAAATCAGAGAAATTTGAAGCCTCTAGTATCTACAGAAAACATTAAACACAGCACGGGACTCCTGGATGGCTTAGTCAGTTAAGCATCTGCCTTCACCTCAGGTCTGATCTCAGGGTCTTGGGATCAAGCCCCCGCATCGAGCTCCCTGCTCAGCGGGGAGTCTGCTTCTCTCTCTCTCTCTCTGCCTGCTGCTACCCCTTCTTGTGCCCTCTCTCTCTCTCTCTCTCACTCATTCTCTCTCAAATAAGTAAAATCTTAAAAAAAAAAAAAAATTAAACACAGTACAACTCCTAGCTACATTAACATAAATTCTCAAACTAAAGGCCTAATTACCTCAGTTCCTATTACCTGATATAGTAACTCAGGCTTTTGACATGAAATTATAAGACACGCCAAAAGGTAGAACCACAAAAAACTAAAAATCAAAAACAACAACAAAAACCCCACACCACAGTCTGAAGAGAGAAAGAAATCATCATACTCAGACTCAGATATGACACAGATTTTGGAATTACAAGGCTGCAGATTTAAAATAAATATGATCCATATGTTAAAAGTTTTTTTTTTAAGATTTTATTTATTTGTTTGACAGAGAGAAAGAGATGACAAGTAGGCAGAGACCCAGGCAGAGTTCCCTGCTGAGCAGAGAGCCTGATGGGGGGCTCGATCCCAGGACCCTGAGATTATAACCTGAGCCAAAGGCAGAGGTTTAACCCACTGAGCCACCCAGGCACCCCATATGTTAAAAGTTTTAATGGAGAAAGTACTCAACATGCAAGAACAGATAGGTAATGTAGGCAGGAAGATGAAAGCTCTAAGATAGAATGAAATGGAAATGCTAGAAATCGAAAACACTGTGATTGAAATAAAAAGTGTCTCTGATGGGCTTGATGTCATCAGTAGACTTGACATAATGGAAGCAAGATTCCCCGAGTTTGATCACAGGTCAACAGAAACTTCCTAATCAGAAACTCAGAGAAAAAAATAATGAAAATTGGGAAAAAACAGAATGTCTAGGAACTGGAATAACTTTATCAGGTATAATGTATAAAACAGTCATAGCAGAACAACAACAACAACAAAGATTGGAACAAAAGAAATGTTTATAATAACCATAATAAGGATTTTCCAAAAAGGATTGACATTATCAAACCACAGGTCCAGAATGCTTAGGAAATAGCTAGTTAAGGATAAATATCAAACAGCAACAATAAAATCCCATACCCCTAAACCTATCATATTCAAACTGTAGAAAACCAAGGACAAAGAAGGTAGAAAGAAGAGAAAAAGAAAAAAGAAAAAGAAAGCCCATCCTACTCACAAAGGAACAGGGATAAGAATGACAGTGGACTTCTTTTCAGAAATTATACAAGCAAGAAACTAGTGAAGGGAAATCAGAAAAGTGTTGGAAGATATGTTGGTGTGAGTATTTAGTAGGAGCCATGATAACCTGCCAAACTGCCTAAAAATGTGGAAAGCTCTCTCTGACCTCAGAACATTCTGACTGAGGGGCTCTCCTATGGGATCTGGAGACCTGTATTTCAACCAGTAACTCAAGGTGATCTGGCCCACGTGCTTTACGGATCACATTTTAAGAAACATGTTACAAGCAACACGCCAAGACGCTATTAGACAAGCAAGGACTTTATTAGCAGGAAAGCCTGAGAGAGAAAGTGAAGAGGGAGGCACAAAGTTTCAGGGAAGACATCAGGCCACCCTATGAGCTTAATCTCAAGGGAAGGAGAGGAGAAAAAAGGTTGAGTTGAGGAGTCTTAATCTGCCATCTGGTCTAAGGAAAATTCCATCAGGATGCTAGGGAGTCCTTGAGACCAAGTGGGCCATTACAGGAGTCCCCTGCCTTCCAGGAATGGGCCAGTCTCAGTGTGGTCATCATGCAGTCTAGTTTGGAACAGCCCGTGAGAAGTGCGGCCTCAGTGCAAATGCTGGGATGGATTTCAGAGCCCAGTACTGGCACTCGTATCTACCCGATTGTGGTTGTGGTCCACAATGTGTATTCTCATGCCTGCCCTGGTACCAGAGAGATAGAATTATATCAAGTCAAGGGTCTACTGCAAAGAGAGGAAGAGAGGCAGCTCAGATGTTTGCCATGGATGTTTGCAAGAAAAGCCCTTCTTTCTGTTTTGACAATCTTAGAATGGCAGATTGTTTTTTCACATCTAAGTTGTTAGAACACTGGCAGATCTTTCCATTAAAACAAAAGATGTAATTTAAATCTGTAAAATACAGGTATAGCGTTGCCTTTGATGTGGCAATTAAAACGCGTCTGGGTGATGGGATAAAATATTCACAAGAATCTTGAGGACAGCAGAGGTCACATGTGAAGCATGGTTTCTCACGTGGTGTAATTGCCCGAAAGCAATATGCAAAATTCTAAACGTGGCAGTCAGATGAAATAATTGGGAGATTTCCGACATTTTACCAAAACTACAGCCATAAATAAAACACCCCACTTCTTAGCAACTGATGGTAGTTTAATCACCTTCGTTAATGTTCGCTTGTTCTCTCTGGAAGGTCATTCTTTTAAATAGTGTATGGGTAATTACATTCATTCTAGAACATGTATGACAAATTTAGGTCAGATTAATTTCAGGAGAAGCACTCTCACGGATAAGGAGCTAATGGACGGGGACTATAGTGGACTACAAAATACAGTCAAGTGTCTGGCTGTGAATAAAATTATGCAGGAATCCTTTTGTGAAGTGCTTACACTTTGAGTTGATTTATGTCATCATTGGGTTTCAAAGGACCCCTATGTTCCAACATTTCTCTTGCTCCTCATAAGGCAGAAGAGCTTTGTGTGCTCATTGCAAACAAACATTATCTTTATTATGTAGCAAATTACCATGAAGATTAAAGCACCATCAGGGGCATCTGGATGGCTCAGTCAGTTAAGCATCCAACTCTTGGTTTCAGCTCAGGTCATGATCTCAGGGTCGTGAGATCGAGCCCCACATAGGGCTCCATGCCCAATAGGGAGTCTGCTAGAGATTTTCTCTCTCCCTCTGTCCCTACCCCTACTCTCTCTCTAAAATAAAATAAATAGATCTTTAAAAAAATCATTAAAATGCAGTCAATCCCCCCTCTGGGTCTCTCTTCACTGTGCAATAAATTAATCTATAGGACAGAGCGGCAAATATTAGAGCTGGACCGAGCTTTACAATGCTTTCTTCAGCCCAGTTTCTTCATTTGACAGATGAGAAAACGGAGTCCTCGAGAAAGGACACAGCATGTCACTTTACCTACTGACTAGTCCTAACTTGTAAAGTGAAGATAAGAACGCCCTTCCCACCTACTTTGCAGAATCTCTGGAAGAACCGAACTAAACGCTGTCTGCAAAGTTTGGGAAGACAATACAGTCAGTCATAACGTCATCTTAATCCCCAAGACAACATTTACGAGGGGCCGGCATGAACCAGATGCTGTGATTTACACCCACGACCTCACGAGTCATCACAGCCCTATCAAGAGAGCTGCATTGGATTCTCCAGCTTGGAAATGAAGAAACAGGTTTAGAGATCTGACCTACATCAGAAGCTAGCTAGTGGTGGAGCTGGGGGGTAGCAAACCTAGGGAGTCCAACACTAAAGCATACACTCTTTGGCTTTATTGATGACCCAAAGATTCACACCCTTACCAGAAGCAAAACCCATCCTGGACCGCCATTTTCTTACAATCCAGGGGATTCTCCTTATTACCAACGAGTTCCCAAAGGTTCTTTGGGAAGCAGGAGAAACTGAGCCTGCCCGTCTCTCTGTAGGTTTAATTTTTATGTATTCTTTACCTTTAACACTGAGTTTTTAAGGAAGAACAGGAAGGTGGAAATTCTGGCCCTAATGTAGATGTTCTGCCCAATGCCATGGCTCGCTAGTGGCTGTGTGTGTCGTGTGTCGACATTTGGACCTCGAAGTGTCCAGGGTGATCGAATCCCAATAAACGTCTCCTCGCTCTGTGTTCTGCTCCCTTGCTGCACTAAGCATGAAGCTGGAAGCTGCCTATCAGGAATTTAGAAGAGAGCCCAAGACCACGCATGGCAGTGGCCTCTGGACGTGCTGTAGGCAGATGACGTTAAAATGCTGCCACCTTCTGTTTAGCCCCGGTACTGCCGCCTCAGCCCTGCCCATTGCTTCCAGGCCCAGGCTCGCAGAGCTGATTTATACTGATCCCCAACTGCGCTTCTGCAGTATATAATATGACAAGCTAAACGCAGAGCCTGCCAAAAAAGCTTGATAGGCCCAGCTTTTGTGCTGCAGCACTTGAAAAGACCATTACTACTGCCATCCCACTAAAGTGTGCTCAATATTTTTGACAGTGAATTATCTGAGCTGCAGTTTATCTCTGCATTCATCGGGTTGGGGGGCGGGCCTCAGCATTTAAAGATTCAAAAGAGGGAAGATGAAAGGGGTGGGGGGAGGGATCATGTCCCATTGTGACTGGATGGTTTTCGGGATGTGGCAAGGGCCCTGGATTTATTCTCAGGTGCATTTCTGCTGAGCCACTCAAAAGAAATGGAATTGCATGGGCAGGATTCTAAGTGCAGGAAAGGCACCAGCCCGTCCATTTTTCTCCAAGGGCTATACTCAGGAGATAGTGGGTGCCGGACCCCAGCACGCTGGGCCTCCAGGACTGGCTTCTGGGGACGGACAATCACCTCTTGGGACCCTACAGTAATCCCTGACATCATAAAACAATCTCCTCCTTTATTTCTCCCCAGAAAGTGAAAGCAGGCTTCATTCTACCTCAGCCTCTCCGCCCTGCAAAATTAGCTTTGCCCAGGATCGTTGGAAGAACTCACACATGACTACCTCTAACCATGTGTGTGCACTTAGGCCTGGGTGAGTCGGGACTCATTCCTTACACATTAAAATACCAGGATTGTTTAGTAAAGCTGGAAAGTCAGGAATGGAAAATAGTTCTAGAGGCCAAAATTGCCTAGTTAAGTGTTTATTGACCACATTTTTATTGACTAAGAACCTTACCCCTTATAGATCTACGATTATACTCAAATATTCTCTCGGGTCTAAAATTACCTATCCTCGGGGTGCCTGGGTGGCTTAGTGAGTTAAAGCCTCTGCCTTCGGCTCAGGTTGTGATCTCAGGGGCCTGGGATCGAGCCCGGCATTGGGCTCTCTGCTCTGCAGGGAGCCTGCTTCCCCCTCTCTCTGCCTGCCTCTCTGCCTACCTGTGATCTCTCTTTCTCTCTCTGTGTCAAATAAATAAATAAAATCTGTAAAAAAAATAAAATAAAATTACCTATCCTCTATCTGTCTATCTCTCTGCCTCTCTTTCTAACCAGATACAAGAGACAAATAATCAAACAAAATATACATATTATGTCCTCCTGAAGCCTTATAGAAAGAAAATCACTTAATCTTCCAATTTTTTTTCTAAAATAAATAATAACATTCTTAATGTTATTTTACCTCATTTAGGCATCATTTCCCTAGAAAGGCTCCTCTATATTTTAAGTCTTACATATAATATACCCTTAACATTAATTGGAGACACTCTTACTGATCTTGGATCTCGCAAATCCCTAAACTAATTAGTAACTTAATTGCCAATAGTTTCTAATATAAATGCAGTAAAACAAGATTTTCATATTTTTAGGGGATAATTCTGTGTTTGAAGAAAATTAACACCTCAGTGTAAGGATGCTATGTAACCCTGAGGTGGGTATGCCTGTAAAGAGTAATCCTCCCCCAGCCTGGGGTGAAATGATGCCAGCGGAGAGCTTTCTCGAAGGGGAGCATCTTGTACTTTTCCAGGGGTAATGCCTAAGAGTCAGGCATCTACAACGGGCCAAACATAGAAAGTTGCTCTGACACAGGAAATCTCAGAGGGACCTAAGGCCGCAGCAAGTCAAGTGAATACAATTTCCCCCCACACTCTAATATCCAGACCCCCATGCCTTATTAGTCAAATGTTTTTCATCTTCAGCTTCTTCAAGTTGACCAAATAGGAGCAAACATTTCCCAGCGTTCTGATTTTATTTATCTACGGTTTCACAGCCACCTCTCCTTTCTTTTTATAACTGAACTTTGATCATTTCCACTCAATTTTACTGACCGATCCAGAAAGCAAAATCATAGAGCAACGGTGCCCTGAGACAGAATCATATAACTTGCAACTCTCAAATGTTTTTAGCCATCTTGCAGAGTGTCTAACTTACAGGGGCGAATGGGAACTAGGGAAGACGCCGTGTGTCAGACACCAAGGCAGGAGGGAAGGACCTTTCAGAAAATCAGGTCCAGAAAAACACGGTGTTTCAAAGCTAGATTGAGCAAGAGAGATCTTGATGCAATGACATCTTTATCTGTGAAGAAACCAAAATGCAGAGACTCAGCCATGATGAGAGAACTAGCTTAGTTAGGAGCAAACCTAGAACTGAGTCCATTTGCTGGCATCCCTCTCCAACAGCAACATTCTCAGATATTAGGAACAGAAGAAAATTCAGGGAGTTTTTGGTATTTTATTAAGAAGTGAACTGGGAACAGAGGACTTCAAAACCTTCTCAGGAGGGTTAAGGTGAGGTTTCACAAAGCTGGGAAGAGGAAGTTTCTAGAATTTAATTTGCACTGTGGAAGAGAGCAGGTTACTTAGACCATCCCTGATTGACTACTAGGTCCCATTGGGAAGGAAGGAAGACTGAAATTTCCTCTAAAGTTTAAGTGGGTATTTCAGGAAAATGGGTGCTTGTAGGTTTTGCTGAGTTGGGTCTGGGTGGGCTCTTTGGCTCAGAGGCTAAAGGTGGTCCCAGCCTCCATTCTGATTTTTATTTGACATTAGGGTGCAGACACAGGCTCATGCCAAGAGGTTCACGCCCCGCCATCTGTATTTCTACATGACATGGGTGGCCTGAGCACGCTTCTTTGGGAAAAGCCACATTCCTTTAAGGAGTAGCTTGCTATTGATTTTTAGAGAACGACTTCTGGAATCAAAACTGAGAAACTAATTATTCAAGTGTCTAGCCAAGGGGTCACCAAGATTAATGGACTGATATGAGTTATCCTGCTTCCTATTCCTCTACACAGTATTCAGGCTGATTTCTGGGGAAGAGAGAATTTTGAGTAGCCCCTCCCCACCGAAAAAAACCCTAAATGTCAACTCTGCTCAATTCTGACCTCACTATTATCCCCCAGCCTCTTCCCAGTAAGAAGAGGTATGGTCAAAGCCTTCTTTCTCTCACTGGTCTCTCTCAAACCGTAAAAGCTTCAAGAACAATGAGTTCTCTTTCTACAAGGAGCTCTCATTTCTAAATCATTCCAAGCAGTCTGGTCAATATGCTTAACAGAAATAAATTCAGGGTCCCTCTTATCAGGGTCATAAAAGAAAACAGATGTGATTAGCACCGGGGTGGCTAAGCGCCTTACATGTCTGACTCTGATCTCAGGGTTGTGAGATGGAGCCCCTCATCCGGCTTGGAGCTCTGTGAGGAGTCTGCTTGAGATTCTCTCTCGCCCCCTCGTGCCCTCTCTAAAATAAGTAAATAAATCTTAAAAAACAGATGTGGAAACATCTATAAATGGGGTGCAGCCACAGGAATGGGCTATAGGGAGTCACGATTGGAGATTTTGTTGATACCAGAGGCCGCCACAGGCCTTTTACAACATTATCTTGTGCCGCAAAGTACCACAGAGGATGAACTAATTCCGACTGCCATCACGACCTTCAGCCATTGGTGGACCTTCTCCCGCTGGAACCCAAATGCCAAGTATCAGGCATGAGCAGTAGCCTACCAGCCACCTGCATCCCTGGGTCCTTCTCCCACCCTCCCCCAGAGATGCAGGCCCCCAGGAGCAAGAGACATGCAAGTAAAATGGATGCGTTTCTTTTTCCTTCTGCCTCGGACCCGGGTGCTTGGCCCAGCCTCTCTGTCGGCAGTGGGAGAAAAGGTACACCCATCCTATTGGATCAGGACCGTCCTCGTCACGCACGGGAGCGGCAATTAGTCCACGCCAGGCTTATTCAGGCCTTGGATTCTTTTCAGAAGCGAAACAGGGAACACTTGAGGTCTATTCAGTGGGAGCGTGGCATCTGCCGCACACCGAGGGGAGAGGTCGGGGGTCAGTGCTTGATTTTGATAAAGCGTGCCAGATTAATTGTCTCCGGTAATCCTGTTTGTCATGGTAGATATGCAGAGGAGTCTTTGTGGCACAGGCCGACATATGGGCCAGCCTGCTGCTTGCCTATTCAGCCCCCCCCAGCACAGGCTCTCCAGACTTGGACCGGTTCCCAGGGCCCTGTTTGCCAGGGGGCGGGGCCCCAGGCTCCTATTCAGACTGCCCCTCTTTCTACAAACAGGCCTCCTTCAAGCCTGAGGGGGCTGCCGAAAGGGGCTGCCTTATTCAGAAGGCCTGAAGAGGAAAGGGGAGCGAAGGGGGGGAGGGCTGGGGAGGAGAGCCAGAAGGGGCTGAAGGGGGAGGGGAGGCATTCAGGCACCAGGGAGCGCAGTCAAAGACTGTAGATTGAGGAGGGGGTTGGGGGCAGAGAAATATAATTACAAAAAATAGCAGCCATGTACTTTCAGCAGAGCACTTCAGGAGGCTGATTAGAGCTCCTCTCCAAATCTGAATCTATCACCAAATTATACCCTGCCTCTTTGGTAAAATAAATGTTAATAAGAGGTAATTTGGGCCCTGCTGATTGTTAAGCTCAATGGAGATAGATAATTTTTTTTTCTGCCTCTGTGTGTGTGTGTGTGTATGTGTGTGTGTGTGTATTTATTGTAATATCTGGAGGGCTTTCTTTTCCTTCCCCCCTTCCAACTGGAATTGATATTCAGCCACAAAAGATGGAAACGAATGCCCCATGGGCCGACCCAAGTGCCAGGAAATGGAGAAGAGTTTGAGTTAGTTGTATGATAAAAGGCAAAGGTGGATTGGCAGTGGGTCCTCGGTTCCCTGAAGGGCGACGTTGCTGTGCGCTGCGGAGAAGGTCCCCTAAGATTTAGCAGGCAGTGGGGCCCGGAGAGGAGGAAGACAGCAGCCTGCCTGGTAGGAAGAGGAGGGTCTTTGCTCTAAATAGCTTTGCCTTTCTTTGGTTTAAAAGCAGGACTTTTTTTTTTTTTTTTCAAATTTACATAATCATTATTTTGAGTTGCTGACAATTCTTTTGGGGGCTTTTATATTTAAAAGCACAAAAAAAAAAAAATAAGAGACAATCCTGTGACAGATCTTTTGAAAATGTTCTTATGATGTGTATTTATGAACAGATCCAGAAATGGAGCAATTAGAAACAATGAATAATAATGTTCTGATCAGACAAAAGCACAGAGATATTAAAATACAAATCCTTGATCACAATTGCCCTGAGGCAGTCCTCCCTGTATCTTTCCTGCTCTGGGCCTCACATCTGCAGGGCAGGGAGGGGGGTGGTCACCCAGGGGGCGTCCCTGACCTCAAACTGCCCAGTCTCCCCTTGCGGGTTCTCACCTAAATGCTTCGAATACTGTGCAAATGTGTGTGTGTGCACATGCGCGTGCACGTGTGACATCTTGACAGTGCCGTTATTGATTTCAAGGGAAAAAGAGTAGATTTTCCAAAATTTGAGAACTTGAACTAAGAAGATAACATTAAACTTTTTTAAAAAAAAAATTCTAGATATTCAAAGGAAAAGGTTTTGTGTGGGTTTGTTTTCCTCCGTACCCAAATAGTTGACTTGCTATATACTTATGGCTGTTTACTTTCTATAATAGAGCAAGCTGGGGACGTGGGAACTCAGTACTGGCAATGTACGACCCAGAGACAAAGTTTTCGTCTGCATGGAGCTTATGGCACGTGAGGATTCACTGGTGCTTCAGCAGTGCCTAGCATGGGCCAGACACATCCTAGAAGCTCACTCAATTTTACTGATTTAAAAAAAAATTATTGAATAAATAGCAAAACAAAACAAAACAAAAACCCCTAACATTTGCAAGGGGGAAAACTTGCTTTAGCTAATGCATTATACTGTAAAGAAAGTGAGGGCCACCTGGGAGGTTCAGCAGGTTAAGCCTCCAACTTTGGTTTCGGCTCAGGCGCTGACCTCAGGGTTGTCAGATCGAGCCCCTTGTCAGGCTCTGCACTTAGCGTGGAGCCTGCTTGGGATTCTCTCTCTCCCTCTGCCCGTCCTCCTGCTCACATTTTCTCTCTCTCTCTCTCAAATAAATAAATAAATAAATAAAATCTTAAAAAGAAGGGGAAAGAAAAACAGGAAGAGGAGATGAAAACAAAGAAAGAGATAATGGTCTTGAGCACAAAGTCTATGCTGGTATAAACATTATCGCATATAATCCCAAATAGAACCTATGCAGTAGAAGGGCTGACACTCAGCCAGGGCCTAGGGTGTCTCCATACTAGTTAGATGATTCAAATCACCTAGTAACCCTGTAAGGCGGCTTGTAGTTGATGCCCCAGCATCACTGATGATAGTCGCTCCCGGTGAGGCCCAGGTATCCGTATTTTGTAATGCTTCCCAGGTGATTCTAACAAAAATGCAGGATTGAGGACCCCTGATTTTAAGTCCTGTTTTTCCAATGTTGATGTGCGTGCCAGTTACCAGCAGGTCTTGCTAAGATGAGGTTTCCCACTAGGTTGGTTTGCAGTGGGTCTGAAATCCCACAGGTCTAACAAGCCGTCAAGGGATGCTGGTGTTATTGCTGGTCTCTGGACCTTCTTTTGAGAAGCAAGTCTTTGAAGATGAAGCAATTCACACAATGGCTAAACTGCACTTCAAACCCTGTTTTTTTCGACTGAAGAACCCAAGTTCTTGAGCCCTATTGTATTCTGCCTCCTATCAAGTTAAATCCAGCACTTACAGAAGCATGGTGGGAGGGGAAGAACACTCGTCTACAGGTCGAGAGATCCGGGCCTTTGTTAAGGTCTCCCTTTGCCTGTGACTTTGGGTCTTGCCTCCTTGGTCTTAATTTTCTTCTCTATAATTTGTAGGGTTTCAAATTGATTATTGTTGCTATCCTTGGATTCTTGACGTTTTACCTACATAAAAGCCATTCATGAAGTTGTTATGCCCAGATTTTGAGATCCCCAAATACCACCAGGGAGCCGAGTCCGATGCAAAAGCAAAAGAGCCCTTTATTCAAGCTAGCTTGAGCTCTGTCTCTCACACTCACCGACGCAGCGGTGTGGTGTAGAGAAAGAGAGCGAGTTTCAAAAAGCGCAACAGTTTTAGAGGGGCCAGTGGCCAATGAGATTGTAACACAGAATGTTGCTTAGTAACTGTTTGAACTAGCCTATCACCCTGGCCAGAATTGGCGGGCAAAAGGCGGGGTTTATATTCTTTCCCGGGCAGGGGTTCCGCATTCCTATTGGCTAACCCAAACCCAACCCATAGGCTGTCTGGGCTAATTAGCTCAAGGGAGGGCTGAGCCACACTCAGACCCTCCCAGAGGCAGGTCCTGCAGGAGGCCACACACAAGAAGGCGGGTGTAAGCAAAAGGAGTCAGCCGTGCTCTGCTCCTTCAAAGTTAGTCTTTGTACGGAAAATGCCACTTTAGAAAGAGCTAAAAACCATTTTTCTTCCTTCCTTCCTTCCTTCCTTCCTTCCTTTCTTTCTTTTTCTTTCTTTCCTTTCTTTCTTTCTCTCCTGTTCTTTCTTTCTACCTTTCTTTTTCTTCATTCCTTCCTTCTTTTCATTCTCTCATTCTCTCTCCCTCCCCCTCTTTCCTTCTTTATTTTTAATGGATATATGTATTTCATCATCTCCTTTCTAGGCTGAGAAGGAGATAAAAGAGTGTGTGTGTTGAGGGCCACTGTTTATAATATCCCCAGAACAACTCCATAAGATGTCCTATGTTCTAATTCCCCCATTTTGTATACCACTACTTGGTCATTTCTTTACTAAAGAAAACCAATTAAAATGGAAATCTGTGGGCACCTGGGTGGCTCAGTTGGTTAGGCAACTGCCTTTGGCTCGGGTTGTGATCCCAGAGTCCCAGGATCGAGTCCCACATCGGGCTCCCAGCTCCATGGGGAGTCCACTTCTCACTCTGACCTTCTCCCCTCTCATGCTCTCTCTCACTCTCTTTCCTAATAAATAAATAAATAAATAAATAAATAAATAAATAAATAAAATCTTGAAAACAAATGGAAATCTGTGAGGAGATATTAATTATGTCTTAGCATGATATGGTGCTTTCAGAATGCCCCGAGGAATGTGAATGCAGGCTGGAGGAAGGGCATACTCGGGTGATAGACAAATGGGGACATCATGACCAGACCTGTGATACCTGAACCTTGCTGGCTGAGGCATAGATAGAAAACAGATTCAGAAAGGGATAAATACCATACCTAACTTTTTTTCAGAACGCCCCCCCCCCCAACTGGAAGAGAATGGAAATTGACCAACACTTAACCAGCACCTCCCTCCCTCCCATGAGCATGGCTGGAGCCAAATGCTTTTGAACTTGCATGATTAGGCTCAGTGGGAGCCAACTGCCTTCCTCTGCAAACGCTGCCCGTCTTCCTCTCATGCTCTATGTGCTCTTATAACACAAATGGTGCCCCTGAATTCCTACAGGCAGCTTATCTAGGCCCTGTGTTTAGGAGACCTGGGAGAGAATGAGGTGGAAGCTAAGGATTATGTCTATCAGGAGAACCACAGACTTTCGGAAGGTCCAGAAGCAAGCAACACCGTCCTCATTTCACTCCTTCACAATTTCCCTTTCTCCAACTTATTCACATCTGAATTTCTCGGCCAAGGTTAGCCAAAAAGCTTCTTTGTAGCCTTTCAAGTGAGTCTGACAACTCAGCCCCACAAAATGCCCGAGAAACAGTTGTGGAAAAGCAGCAGCCTTCCATCCTAAGCACGCCTGTCAGACCATCGCTTAGAACCAGCTTTTACGTATCGCTTTATTTCCACCGCACAACAAGCCATACCCTTGCTCGCAATGCTTTTGCCAAATTTTACAAGGTCAAGAACTCTGTGATGGGGGAGGAAACAGCTCGAGGCAAACAGGGGGAGTTAAATCATGTTTTATTCAGAAGGTGGCTTCCTCTGAGTGAAGCATTATTCCTTTCAGGGCTGTCTCTTAATGCTGAAGTTTAAAGAGTCTTGAAGCTTAGAGTGAAAACTTTGCTCATCTGTTTAGCTCTCCCCAGTGGGCTAAGGACTCTTATGCTGGGTTTTAATGCTTTTTGCCAATTCAATAATACTTAGACTCCTAATGGCCACTCATGCTGTGACTTGTCGGGAACAGGTCAGGGTGACAGGGAACTAACTACGTGATTGAGTCAGGTTACTTAAAGGATCCATCTCACTGGGTTTCATTTCCTGAGATAATACTGATGAATAATTTTTGCCTCTACAAACAACAGCACAAATAGAGACATCGCCTGTTGTTGGTTTTTTTTTTTCCTCCATGGAATTATTTAAAACCAGGTCAGGGAAAGAAGTGCTTCTTCAGCCTATGCTCTGTGTATCTCTCTAGGGGAAGGAAAATGAATCACCCCAACTCTTTTAAAATCTTTTCGTTGTTGGTTCTCCAGTTCTCCAGTGTGTGCTCTCACCGCCGTGTCACACCTTGGAAATGAAAGAACTCCGGAAAGATATACAAAGGGATGGTTTGCTTCAGGCTGCTGCTAGAATTATTTGCTCAGGTCTGGAGATTCAAGCATTTCCGAGTTATTTAATGCCAATATTGGCTCTTTCCCTCCCATTTGTCTTCATTCACCATCCTACTCATCCTAAGAATTCTTACTTATTTACCATTAATAATAATAATAATAATAAGGAGTAGTAGTAATATTATGAGCAGTTATTACCTGCTTACTTCACTATTATACTGTATGTCAACCCCAGAAATGTCAGTAACTTGCTCGAGGTTCCACAGGCTACCACGTAGTAGAGAGACTCCAAGTCTATCCTTGACCACAGCATAACAGGGACACAAAGACTCAAATAAGCAAGGACTTGGAGGGTACTTACAACCTACAAGGCAACGGGTTCAGCTGAAAAAATAAATATGTGTGTATTTAGCTCCATGATCCTCAAAATTTTGGCAGAACTATTAAGCATTCTCCAAAACCTGGTTTCTTTTCTTATAGATGTAAAAAAAAATATGTATTTTTGTTAGATTCAAGATAGAGTGATGTGAACAATAAACCTCTACAAGAATTAATTTAAAAATTGGAGGGGAGAAGAAAGATATCCAACCCCCCCCAAACACAAAGCAGTTCTGATGGAATGCCAAGGGATAACATATCTAATTTTAAGGGAAATAATGTAGGATCTAAGAGCAGAGATAATAGGAGCAGTGAGGGTTCCATTTTGTGGGTTTAAAGGATTCACATTATTCTGGCTATTTTTTCATATAAATATTTAAATATACTATATCTTCCTTGAATTGATATGGATGTATAGGTCTTCCTAAAACACCAAGAACTACGCTGCTGAATGGATACTTTGCTCATTGAATTTCCAAGGATGTTGTAGACATCCTGTATTCTTGGGTAGTGACTGAGTCAAAAGCCTGGTGTGCAGCTTGTTTGTTAAAGCCTGAAGGTTAAGAATCGATGGAGAAAGAGAGCTAACACTAGAGATTATGACAAAGCAGTCATAAACAATGCAAAAATGGTTCATATTTATTGCGTTGCAGGGCATAATTCTAAGGGCAGTCATGTGTTTCAATTTATTCTAAAATCTCACATGAACCCTGGAGATACAGAACTATGGCAGACCTACTAGACATTCATGAAAACCTGGTTTCTTTTCTCGACTACATTTCCTATCTTGCAGTGACCTATGGCTTTGAACTGACTTCAGACCAGTGAAATGTGGACAGCTATGACCTTTTCTCTTTCCACTTTTGAACTATATATCACTCCATACACAGTGCTTCATGATCTTTTCTATTTCCAGCTCACTGGAACAGAGATGCACCCAACCCTTTCCACACACACACACACACACACACACACACACACACACACACACTTGAGATCTTCATATTAAAGATGGAACCACCGAATAAAAGGAGCCCATATGCCAGAGAACCATGCAACCTGCGACAGTCACTAGACTAGACTCAAATGGAACATATTGTTTTAATTGGTTAAGCTACTGCCATTTTTTCCCTCTTTAAACAATAGAAAAAAGTTTTTTTTTTTTTTCATAGTTCTGGAGGCTGGAAGTCCAAGATCTAGATGCCAGCAGGGTCAACTCCTTCTGCAGGCCATGAGGGAAGGACCCGTGCTATGCCTTTCTCCTTAATTTATAGATGGTCATCTTCTCTCTTTCTCTTAACATCATCTTCCCCTTGTCCATGTCTGTGGCCAGATGTCTTCTTAAGGATAACAGTCGTTTTAAATTAGGAACCATCTTAATGACCTCAATTTCATTGCAACCTCTTGATCTTATCATTAAATACAGTTCCATTCTGAGGTACTACTGGTGGTTAGGATTTCAACTCATGAATTTGGCAGGGAGTGTGGGAGGGCGTAAAATTCAACCCGTGCATCCCAGTGCATATAAATGTTATGTTTACACATTACGAAGTGTGCGATAGCATTACGTCTCAAAAAACAAAACAAAACCAAAGACCCACACATATACATAATTTAATTAAAACTCCTTTATTGCAGGGGACGGTAACATAGGGGCTGGTAGCCCCCGCAGTAGCCATGGTATATGATGGCCTCACAATGCCTCTTATCACGATGATGTTCTGGGCCTTCGTAGGCTTCTTGGGTCCCTGGTTCATTCCTAAGAGTCCCAACTGGACTGGAAAGTTATGGGCACCATGTTGGTAACTTATTTTGTTGTTTGCTGCTATCTCTTTTGGTTGATTGCAGTTCTAAGTCACTGACATTTTAATATTTATCCATTATGGAACCAAGTCTTCCTGAAGATATACATTACTATTCTTCCCATTTCACAGATGAAAAGCTGAGGCTCAGTTGGGTTAAGTAACTTGTAATAGGATGTCTTGGGGAACCAAGATAGTCAACTGAGAGATCTGATTCCAGAGCTCCAGTAGGTATCCACTATGCTAAGCTGGAACGTAACTCACTACTTTCCTCTTAGATGTGATGTTGGTTACACTTTTGGATAAAACTCAGTTAGCGCTGGCATTGCAAATTATTCACTGCGGTATTCTCTGGCATAAAACTCCTCAAGCCAAGTAAAATTTCAAGCAGCAGGAAGTAGTGTCAAAAGGATGTCAATTTTCATCTGTCTCCTTTGTCTGTGGAAAGCATTGTGCTCACTGGTTTCTGTTTTAAGATTGGTTTATTTAAGGTTATTTAAGATTGGGAGTTATTCCTCATATTCAACCTTACCAACTAAAGGTGGGATCTTGAGGGGGGAGCACCTGGGTGGCTCAGTTGGGTAAGGTGGGATCTTGGGGTAAGAAAAGGTAAATGCAAAGTTAATGTTCCCCAGAAAGAATCAAATCTGCTGCTGGCAAGGCGCTATACATTCTGTGAGTTAACAGCAATGAACCGACCAACCCACCAACCAACAAAAAAGGGCAACGACAAGTATTTTTCAATGTAGCATTTATCCTTGCTGTGTATTCTTGATGGGAATACTAATCTATAAAATAAACGTGTTAGAGTAGGCTTCTAAATTGCTGTGATAAAATTAATGTAGATGGGATCATGAGTCAAGAGTGGAGGGTCAGAGAGTGGTAGGGTTGAGCTACTAAACCAGAGATAATTTCAAATTTCCTGGTCTTGACTGGGGCAGATTATTTTGTGTCAAACTCTCCATAAACATAATGGCATTCCCTTATACCTTCCCCACATCCAGGCTACTTCTCAATCTCTACTCTTTATTTTATTTTTACCACAATCATATTTCCCTACCATATTTTTCAAGTCCCTTGATCCTGGGGAAACTGCTTTTATGCATATCTTATCCCTCCTATTGTCTAGTGCAGTGTTTGCTCAGAATAAGCTGTTCAATAAACATCTCCTAAATCAATGAATACCTTAATGGTCTCTAATGTGAAATGGGATTTAATTCAACGCTTGAGTCCCTCGCCTTATATAGCACAGAGAGTTATAATATCTTAGGAATCTATTTTGGTAAGATAAATATTAGTCATTGCTTTCTAAATAGCTGATTCTATGCCTACATGTTCATTTTAAATCCATAAGGCATATTGATAATTCATGACATAGAAATGAAAATATAATTTTTAGCCATTAGGATTTCTAATTAGTACAGAGTAAAAGGGAAGGTTGGTGCATCATCTCTGAAAGTAAAAATTAGTGTAAAAAAAGAGAACCACAATGTCAATGCAGGGAAAAACAGGGGAAATCTGAGTAACAGCTGGAGTCTAGTTAATTGTGTTGTGCCAATCAATTTCCTGAGCTGATAATGCACATTAGTTATCCACGTCACCATTGGGGGAAGCCGGGTGATGGGCACAAGGGACTTCTCTGCAAAACGTCTGCAACTTCTTATGAGTCTATAACCATTAAAAAAAAGTTTTAAAAAGTAGTGTACAACTATTTCAGTGATTTTGTGATAGAAGAAGATACAAGAAAATATTTATACTCTTCTAATTTGTGATATTTATGTCATGGTTAACAAAGGATATTTGGGAAGTTTTTGCCTTGGAAACCATTATTAAAGCCCTATATATTTCTGGCTAATTTAGCCTAATCTAGCCCTTCTGTCAGGTATAAGTATAGACTGGCAGAAATTATAAAAAAATACATTTGGTAATAACTACTTTTTGTTTCTGGCTGCTGAGTACGGTGTCTATGAAAGAATAATTCTTATGTTCATATTTTATGCAAATTATGTTAATTTTATAGCCTTCAAACACTTAATATTTAGTCAGATGGTATTTCTTTTATTATACTGATGGCAAAATTTATTGCTTTACATTTTAAATATGCCCTCACTGATTAAGCACTAGATATTTCTCCCATCTCAGTACTAATGTTATAATTTTATGTTTGCCATACTGCTTATTGAAACTATATTATACAAAAAGGCTAAATTGATCAAGTAAAATCCATCACACGCACATGTGCACACACACACAGATACACATAAACACAGTATTTTTTTTTTTTACATAAACACAATATTCCATGAACTTAGATGCATCCAATTAGGGAAAGCAATTTCTATTTAGGTCTAGAATTCTCAAATAAGCTATTCCTTCATAATATATATTTTCTTGGACTTACTTTTGCCATATTCTCTTAAAAACTTCAGTGACATCTTCAGGCCTATATTAAATAGGATGTCCTTCTATAACTAGATTTTTAAGTTGGAAGAGACTTAATAGATAATAAAACCTAACTGGTTCATTTTATAGAATAAGAACTAGAGGGTCAGCCATGCCACATGATTTTACTGCCAGAGTCTAGATTAGAAAACAGTCTTCTGATTCTCAGAACACTGTTCATTTCATAGCCTGATGTTGCCTTGTGAGAGAGAATGTGGAAAATTTAAAACCCTAGAGATTAAAAGTTCTACTGCAGACAATTTCTTCACATTTACTTCCGGATATAGAAGTGGCTCAGTGCTGACACGGAAGATATTTTTTTAACACTAAATATACAGGAGCCCCTCTAACTCCCTCACTTGGATTAATCAGACCACAGGGGGAGAAAAAGGGAGGAAACAAAAAGGAAAATACCTAGGACTGATTATTTGGGAAATGCAGTGAGAGGAAAAAAGGGTCTTGAGAATGATGTCAAGTCCTTTCCCCT
>CM052802.1:125819809-125836661 GCA_028533885.1 Nasua narica
CCCCCCCCCCCCCCCCCCCCCCCGCTTTCTGGATGCCATTAACTGCAGTCACTTTTAGAAAAAGTCACTTTTAGAAAAAGCATATTATACTGATCTTTGCTTTGTGAGACATATACTGATCTTCTGGTAGGAGAAGAGAGAAAGATGAATATATGGATTGGAAAAGATGGACATATTCACTAGGACTTAAAAACATTTTCCTAGGGCACCTGGGTGGTGCAGTTGGTTAAGTATCTGACTCTTGGAGGCTCAGATCCTGGTCTCAGAGTCATGAGATTGAGCCCGGCCTCAGGCTCCATGCTCAGCTTAAGATTCTGTCTCCCTCTGCCTCTGCCCCTCCCCACTTGTTCTCTCTCTCCCCACTTTTCTCTAAAGTAAATAAGTCTTTTAAAAAAGAAAAAAAAGAAAACCTTTCCCTTTCCTACCTCCTTCACTCATTTCACTGACATGAATGATGTTCCCAGTCTCACCCTCCTGCTTTTCATGTTTTCCTTGCTCCTTTCACCACTGATGTCCATCATTTCTCCACTGACGTTCATCATTATCTTATATAGCCAATATGGACTAGTTAAGGAGATGAGTAGCCATTAAGGGTACCAGGAAAAAAAAAAAACATCATAAAAAAGCTCTGAAATGGATCAAAATAGTTACTGAGTATCCTCAACAGACTACTCTGTGTTGTGGGGTTTTACCTTACGTTGTCTTTAAGCTATTTCCCAGCTGTCTCAATCACAGATAACCAATGGCAATACAAATAAATATTTTTCACTTGCAAATGAATTCTGTCCAGTGCAGGGACAATTGATTTCCATTCTTCTTACGGAAAAAGTTTTACATCTCTTTATAAAATTCATTTCAGCATTCCTGATAGATCTATGTAAGGGTGGCTCACTGAATTCTTTTTCAAAACAGTTGTAACATTTGACTTGTTCTCTCATGACTTAAATAATTAAATCCAAAACAAGATATTAGATATACGACATCCTTTTATGTATATTCTCCTAAAAGTAGAGATTGTCGTCACACAAAATGAGACGGTCTGCCTATTCAAGTTATATGCCCAGTTGTGATTTATTATAACTTAATAATCACTAATTACTGGTGGGATATTTGGCAGGGTTGGGAGGAAGAGAAGGAGAAAGAGACAGAGAGGCATAGAGAAAAACAGATGCGTGTACGCATGCGCGCGCACGCGCGCACACAAAGACAGAAAAAGAATTGGTTTCACATTCACTTTATAGGCTGCCTGGCAGGGTCAATGCAAAAAATACAGGGTTTAGTCTCCAATTTTATGAATTTGGGTACTTTATTTTCCCAATTTAAAATAAGGATTTTCAAAATAAGTTCACGTTCAATGACATTAATTCCAGATTGGATCAGATGAACAAGATTTTTAAAATCTATCTTATCCTGGGAGCTACAGGTGATAGAATAATCAATTCTGGTTATTTGAAAAGCCCCAAATGTGCTACATAGTAAACATAAAGTTTGAGTGCTTTTAAAAAACTGTATGGATGAAGCTAATATTATTTGACAAATTATTGTCTTCAGCTATATTTCAGTCTAAATAAGGAATACACATCATTAGGGCTAAAACAGCATCTCTGAACAGTTTTGAAAAGATACTGAAAAGTTATGTGTACACAAGCCTCTTTTTCTATCCTCCTTATCGGATGTAATTATCATCAATCGTAAAAATGTCCTGGTTCTGTACAATTTCCTTTTTGTAGTTTTATATTAGCTATATTTTATATTGACATGATCCATTCAAGGAAGCACCTTTGGCTCTTGCCACAATTTAGGAAGCATATTAGTCTTATCTACAACATATTTTCAAAATGTCCATTACTTAATTTTGGTTTGACAGCATTTACATCAATAGTTAATCTATTTTTATATGATGATGTTTTTGTAGTGATTTTTGTTTTACGGTAATTGTATCTATTCTTCTTCTTATAGAGAGAAATTACATTTAACTTGATTGCTTTGTACTTGGTAGTATTGGTCAGAAAAAGTGTATTATTTTTAATGACCTAAATGTAAAAAGGGGAGCCTCAGTGGCTACTTACTTTCTCTTCTAGACATGAAACCCCAGGCCAGAATTTCCCAAAGACGATTTCCGAGTGAAAACTAAAGAGTCTATCTATGGAGCACATACTAAATCTACCATGTGAGACCCCACACAGCCAATAATAGATTAGTGAGCGTTACACTCTCCTCCTTAATCCCATCTATGGCAAATTCTTCATCTCCACTAGTTTTCATTCTGCAGTAAGAGCAGCTGAGCTTTTCCCCTATGCCAAGATCACACTGTTTTGATTACTAGAGCTTTATAGAGACTGAAATCAGCAAGTATGATGCCTTCCGCTCTGTCCCTTCTCAGGATTGCTTTGGGGTCTTCTGTGGTTCCATACAAATTTGAGGATTGCCTTTTCTATTTCTGCAAAAAACGTCATATAGTAATGACGTTCAATCCGTAGATATCTTTTGGGTAGTATGGTTTTAACAATATTCATTCTTCTGAACTATGAACGTGATATATCCTTCCATTTGTCAGTGTCTTCAATTTCTTTCTTTAGTCTTACAGATTTCAGTGTGTAGATCTTCCACGTACTTGCTTAAATGTATTCCTGAGTCTTTCATTGTTTTTGATGTTAATGTGAATGGACTTTTTAAAATTTCTTTTATAGATGCTTCATTTTTAGTGTGCAGATGTACAACTGATGTCTATATGTTGATTTTTATCTCCTGCAATTTTACTGAATTAGTTGGCTAGTTTTAACTGTTTTTTGGTCTAACCTTTAGGATTTTCTGTATACCATATCACATCATCTGCAGATAGAAAGACTATTTTACTTTTTCCTTTTTTATTTGAATGATTTTTATTTCTTTATCTTGCCTGACTGTTCCAGCTAAGACTGCCAATACTAGGTTAAGAGTGGTAAGAGGGGGTACCCTTTTCTTGTTCCTGATCTTAAAAGAAAAGCTTTCACTAGGCCCCCTTGAGTATGATGTTAGCTGTGGACTTCTCGTTTATGATCTTTATTGTGTTGAACTATGTTCCTTTTATACCAAATCTGTTGAGAGTTTTTACCATGAAAGAATGTTGTATTTCCTTGAATGCTTTTTCTGCCTTTATTGAGATGGTCATATAATTTTTATTTTTCACCTATTAATGTGATGCATCACACTTATTAATTTGTGTATTGACTTGCATTCCAGGGATAAATCTTACAGGAGCATGGTATAAGATCCTTTTAACATGCTTTTGAATTTATTTTGCTAAGATTTTGTTGGGAATCTCATAGCTATATTCATCAGGGATATTAGTCTAGGTCTTGGCATCAGTTTTTCACATATGACACCGAAAGTACAAACAACGAAGGTGCAAATAAATATGCAGGACTGCATTACTAAAATGCTTCTGTGCAGCAAAGAAATACAATCAACAAATTAAAAAAAAAAAACAACTATGGAATGGGAGAAAATATCTGATAGAGTTAATATCTAAAATATAAAAAGAACTCATACATATCAATAAAAAAGTTTGATTTTAAAAATGGGCAGAGGAACTGAATAGATGTTTTTCCAAAGAAAACATGCAAATGACCAAAAAGTACATGAAAACATTGCCCATCATCACAGAAATGCAAATCAAAACCACAGTGAGATAATACCTCACAAGTTAGAAGGGCTCTCATTTAAAAGACAAAAAGATGACAATTGCTGGCAAGGATTTGGAGAAAAACTCTTATTCAGTGTTGGTGCGAATATAAATTAGATCAGCAACTCTGTTTTATAAAACAGTATGGAGGGTCTTCAGAAAACTAAAAATAGAAATACCAAAGAGACCAGCAATTCCACTACTGGGTATCTATATTCAAAGGAAATTATAAAAAGGATATCAAAGATATTTGAACTCCCATGTTTATTACAGCATTATTCACAATGGCCAAGATATGGAAACAATCTCAATGTCAATCGATGAATAAATGGATAAAGAAGATGTGGTATATATGTATACACACAACAGAAGAGAATATTGTTCAGCTACGAGAAAGAATGAAATCCTACCCTTTGCAATAACACGGATGCACCTTCAGGGCCTTATGCTAAGTGAACTTAGTCAGACAGAGAAGGACAAATACTCTACGATATCACCTGTATGTAGAATCTACAAAAATGCAAACTCATAGAAGCAAATGAGTAAGTTCTGGGTAGCTGATGCACAACATTTTGATTCTAGATAACAGCACTGTCTTATACCCCTGAAAGTTGCTAAGAGAGGAGATCTTAAATGTTCTCACCGCAAAAAATAAAGGGTAACCAAATGAGATTATGGAGGCATTAGTTTATACAGGAGCGGCAGTTATGTTGCAATATATAAATGTATCAAATCAACACATTGTACACCTTAAAGTTACACGATGTTAAATGTCAATTTTATCTCAATAAAGTCGAAAATGTTTTTTGTGTTTTTTTAAATAATTTTGTTAGGAGCGCCTGGGTGGCTCAGTCAGTTAAGCGTCAGACTCTTGATTTCAGCTCAGGTCTTGATCTCAGAGTTGTGGGATCAGCCCAGGTTAGGGACCATGCTCAGCGGGGAGTCTGCTTTTCTCTTCTTTCTCTGCCCTTGGCCCCCCACAAAGCACGTGTGCACTCTCTCTCAAAAAATTAAATCTTTTAAAACAATATTAAAAAAAAAAACAGCTGAGTTTTTTTTTTTCTTTCTTATAAAAGCCTCATCAGTTTCTAGAATTTTTTTAGGTTTGTGTGGGTCTTTTTCTCCCTGATGGGTTTTAAAGCTATGCTTATGTAACCTATCTGGTTTGTTTTAAGCACAAGGATGAGAACAATGGTCTTTTGAGAAGCACCTATAATGATTTTTAAGTCTTTTTTAGCAACCTCTAGCACCTAATATGCAATCCCATAAAATAAGCACTCGATAAATGTTTGCTGAATAAATATGGATAAGAAAGCAAATTTATTCAACGTTGCATTAGAGTGCAGCAGAACTAGGAGCAAGGAATGAAGTTATAGGGGGTAAATTTTGGGTCAATATAGAAATGTACTGTTTAGGAAATATAGCTAACTAAAAGTCAAGCAGGCTTACTTGTGAAGGAATAAATTCCAAGTTATTGCAAATGTTTAAGTAAAGATTTTAGGGTATAAATAGAGTTGTACATACTGCCTGAATGCTTACCTTTAGATGATTAGTTAGGTCTTTATAATTAATGATTGTATATTATTACAAGAGAGCAAGTTTTATATTTGTAAATCATGGAAAAGGAGCTAAACATTTGCACACACCAAATGTTTTGGTGCACCTGTACAAAAAAAAAAAAAATGTAGCTTCTAAATTTTTTCAGATCTTTTTGTTGTTGTTATTTTAACCCGCTCCCATACCTTAGAGTAGCTGGGACAAAAACAAACAAACAAAATGTTAAATTCCTCAGTCAGTATTATCTTAATTCTCAGAGGATTAATCCACTCTTGAATGACTCTGTCTCTCTTGTTTAAGTGTTCTGTCATTCAGATCCCCCTACTGCCTGATCTTCTCCAAGAAATCTAGATCAGAACACTCAGGTCGGTCTTTGTAATCTCCCTCTCGGTTTTATTACGAGGTATCTGGATCCCACCTGGAGTGGTTGACTGGTGTTAGGCGGCATTTGGGGTAGACTGTGGAACCAAGTGAAAATATGCTGTTTTGCTCCAACTCTGGCCTCTTTGTCTAACACCACGCTTTACTCTGTTCTATCATCCTTCTCAACTTCCTGTAGCCTCTGTGGGGATGCTGGGTTGACAGGTGAGCCAGAGGCTTACCCTCAGGCTAATCGATCCACCCATCCATTCAGGAATTTATTTTTGAAGTAGCTTCTGGGAAAGCCTGACTTAGGGTCTTTGCAAAGCTTACCACTACCAATGTCTCCCGCCCCCCACCCCCCAATTTCCTCAAGCAAAAGAAAAGTGAGGAACACAGGGTTGACACTCAGCTCTCAGACTCCATGTATGGCTATCTCTTCTTTCACTTTTGTCAGAAGGAATATCTCTTCCTCCCCGTCGGTCACGTGGGAAACGACTTTGATGGAGCGGTCGCCTCTGAGGACCAGAGGAGGCAAGTTATGCTCAAGTCATGTGACAGGAAGGCTCGCAGACCTCAGAGAAATGAGGGATGCCCATAGTTTGTTTAACTCAGAACTCAAAGTGAGATCCACCCGGAAAGAAAGAAAGAAACATTATCTGAGTTCTGGGTTCATATGGTCTGGGTTCATATGGTCTACCACTTCGTCGGCTGGGTGTTCCACCATAATGGGTGTGCTTAGAGTAGAATTTGGGTATTACGAGGGATGACAAGACATGGGAGACACAGAGAGCCAACAAAAGCTCTTGCTCTATCAGTGAGAGATCTTGGGAGTAGCATCAGAACTGTCCCTAGTTTGCTGTTGATATGCTGAGTTATCATGGCTTTTTACCTGAGCGTATCAAGAAGAGGACACTTAGAGTCAGAATGGGTACTGCCAATGCATCCCCATTTAAGATTTCTTCCATATGAAATGCCTCATAAACATGTATTTAGTGCATCATGAATGTTTACTGTTCACTTTGTCTTTCAATCTATTTCGATCTTTATTCATAAGCATATATTTCACCTATTTTATAATTATCTGACATGAGCAAGGGTATACAATTTAAGGGAAAATTACTATATATGGATTTTTTTTCATTCTTCTACAGATTTTATTTTTAAGTAATCTGTATGCCCAATGTGGGGCTCAAACTCACAACCCTGATATCAAGAGTCGTGTGCTCTACTGACTAGGCCAGCCAGGCGCCCCATATGTTTATTATTTTAAAACATCCCTATTAATTTTATCATATTCATTATCTATAGTCAGAAACAAATAAATGACTAATTAATGTATTCAATTAATATTTATCATGATTCTGCATAGTGTCTGACAGTATACTTGAACATGTAAAATGCAAGTGAACTAGATGGTTTCTTAACTCTTGCTTTGTGACCTTTAAACAGTGCCAGAACTCACACAAATGTTCCCCAGTTACATAGATGATCCACTGAATTGAACCGATAACCTTAAACTTCCTAAATACCACAATCTGCTCTTAAAGGGATATTAGACATGATTTTGGTCCTCAAGGAGCTTAAATAGCATAGTTACTCTTTCTTTCATTCATCTCTCCTGAAGAATATAATCAGACATTGCACAGATTATGCTTTATAAACAAAACAAAATCCTTATTTGAATTCCGAGTGGCTTCTTAAGTTAGGCGAGGTCGGTGGGGTAGAGATCTGTGATAGCAATATAGATGAGAAAATTCTTAGAGTTTTTAAACATGTAAAATCTGAGCACAATGCATACATAATACACTTATCAGTATATACTATATAGTAGATATATGTGTATATCTACTATATATATAGTAGTCACTATACGACTACTATATAGTGGTAGTCACTTTCTTAACTGACAAGTTCTTTCTCTTTAATTGTACACGCACCTTTTGAGAAAAAGAGGTGGTGCCTAAGAGGCCAAATAATTTATCTGCAATAAAAAAGAAAACAAAATAAAATAAAATAGCAAAAGAAAAGAAGGAAAGAAGGAACGGAGGGAGGGAAGGAGGGAGGGAGGGAGGAAGGAAGGAAGGAAGGAAGGAAGGAAGGAAGGAAGAAAGGAAGAGAGAAAGAGATAGACAACACATATCTGAGATAATATATTACATGCGGTTGGAATGCATGAGATAGCAGGAGAAACCTGATTAACTTATCAAGATGCAATACTACCACTACCTGCCACACGAGCAAATCTGGATAAATTCTGAGCCACTGTTTCTAGGCTATGATGTGGATTCTCCTGCTTCTGGCTTTACTTGCTATCATTCTTTTTCACATTAACCCATTTCACAAAAAAACCCACAATTTTCCACTTACAGATTATTTCCATGAAGCTTACTGGTTGTAAGTCTCCTAATGATATATATTGTGATATCTTAATCTTTTCAAATAAGTGGTTTCAAACCACAACACTCTTCTTGCCGCACTGTAGTTACCTTTTATAACCTTTGTCAATACATCATTATTGGATGAAAGCAGACCAATCAAATGCGGTCTCTTTTTTACCATCTAGTCTTCAGATCTTTTGGTTTTCTCAGCTTTTTCCTGGGTTCTCTGAAATGCCAGGAGCTTAAGGAAGCCTGTCATGCTTGTCACAGAAGATTTTATTGCACGTTGGTGTGGATTTTTGTATTGCTAGCCATTGCATTAGAAGTTCATTCTGCAGCTTACTCCTGTTTAATGACCTTTAAACAGTGCCAATACTTGGGAGCGTCCAGCTGGCTCAGTCGGTAGAACATGTGACTCTGGAGCTAACGGTTGTAAGTTCAAGCCCTACATGGGATAGAGAGACTACTTAAAAAAAACAGTGCCAATACTTATAGAGATGTCCTCCAGTTGGATCGATGATCCACTGACTCGAATGGGTGCCTTAAACTTAGCTAAATATCACAATCTGCTCTTCAAGGGGTAAAAGTAATAACTAAGTCGCTACACTGGACAGCTGTTGGCTTTGCATGCTGGTAGTCCCTGTTGATGGGTAGACAAGATAACTTGCCCTTGACAAGTTACACACGAATGATAAAGAGCACATCATTTCACCTCCAAAATGGCAACTGGACACTTTCCCTAGTAGTTTCCACCTTGGTAGGCTTGCCAGCCAACAGAGTTTGGAAGACAAAGTAATTTAGAAGCCACAGAAAGATTCAGCGGCTGACCAGTTAAACCCAAGTTTGATGGAGGCAATGCTGCCTTCCCTGAGATAATATATGGAAAGAATGCAGCATTCAATATTTATGCTCACTTCTGAAAATTACTGTGAAATGATATACAGTCCTACAGTAATCCCAAAGTAAGGCGGGGAGCAATGGGACACAAAGTCTCTGTGCATGTAAATCCTATTTTAAGCTGGGGTACTGGGATTGCTTATATATGCCAATAAAATCTCCACATGTAAGCTGGAGAAGCTCTTGGCTGTTATAAAATGTAAATCCTCTCTTAAGAAAACAACTGACTTGAAGCGCATTTCTATCCGTGGATCATGCTGTCAGGATTTTAGTGTTCTAATAACCCAATTCTAATGAGTTCTTATGATTTATTCAATAAGGACTAAAGGTCTTTTATATAATTGTTACCTTGATGGCTAATACAGTAGGATAAGTATTGCAGTGAGTTATAGAATTCTACATAGGGATATTATTTAGTTCACATCTCTGAATAATCGAGAAAATTTTAATCATAATTTCTTAGGAAATAAATCACCATTGTCAAAATTTTATTTCTTAGCCTGGAAATCTCTGCTTAAAATTGGCCAGGAAAAAAAAAATCTGTGATGTATAATCTGTCTTCAGGTAGATAAAAGTCATTTTAATTACAAAGGATGGTCAGGGGGATGAAGTAATCGTTATGGATTCTATTTTGTCCAGGGAATTATGTAAACGGATAAAGACAGGGAATTCAATACTGAATCATTCAGTGTTAGTGTCACCCCTTTTAAGTTTTTTCTGATTTTATTTTTATGGGTTCTCTTTTTTGATTGTCACAAGCAGTGAAGTGACCTGCTTCTTTTATTCTTAGCTCATTCTATACATATCTGGAAGAATAAATAAAGATATCCATACTTCCTATTGCTTTCTCTGAAGTGAGGTGGTCATCCACCGCAATGTCGTCAGTGTAAGATGCACACTGGGCCAAGGGGATATTGACCTCACAATTCATGAAACTGGGACGATCGGTACCTCTTTAAGAAGTAAAAGTGCTTGTGAAATTTTTATGATTCGGACTGATGTACGTTGTACCATTATCTTTTTCTTCTACATTCTCCCCGTCCCTGGCTTACACTACTAACGGTGTTAGTTAGGAAGGTCTAACGGTGTCTGGACTTCCTAAAACTTATTTACTCAGCCAATGATCTTCATTACTTCCCTATGCCAACCACTGAAATGAGCATCGGGGGTACAGGTGATTATGTGAACCAGACCTCCCGGTGATCACTTCACAACGTATACAAATATGGACTCATGAGCATGTATGCCTGAAACTGATATAATAATGTTACCTGTCAATTATACCACAATAAAAGAAAGCTCTGTAGAAATGCTTGGAAATTAATAGGTGCTTGACAAATGAATTTACCTTCAGTAGCGGATAACACACTGAAGCATTTTTGTTGGTTGATAACCAGTGGAAGAGAAGCTGTTTGGAGTTACGCTGAAGTATTTCTGCATGCTGATGTATGAAGGAAAGAATGGGTCAGTCATGTAATTTTCTCTGGCTTCCATGCTGTCTGAGATTGTACTGTTTTCTTAGAGATTGTTTAAAATAGTTTTATTATTTGTTATGTAATTCATACAGAAGAGTATAGGGGAGGGGGCTAGGGGAGGGGTGAGCCCAGTGATGGGCTTAAATCCCAGTTATTAAGGAGGGTACTGATTGCATGGAGCACTGGGTGTTATATGCAAACAATGAATTTTGGAACACGGCATCAAAAACTAAAGATGTACTGTATGGTGACTAACATAATCATAATAAAAAATAATAATACATACGAGCTATGAATGGCATCTAAAATACCTTTAAATATACATAAAAACCTGCCACTGGATTTAAATTAAAATATTACCCATATAAATTAGCTATTCCTAATATTATACTTTATTCTATAGTCTATATTATATGCAACCAATCCCTTATTATATAACAACATCCAAGTATTTCAAAATTCCTATTATTATTTCTCCTTCATGAAACAGTTGAATTTTATGGTAGTTAAGTTATATCTTAATAAATTTATTAAAAACAAGACATGAGAAACAAAGTTAAATCCAAGGTTACTAATAATTTTGTTGAACTTTCCATATCTTTATCAAGTTTTTATATGCAAGACCTATGAATAACTGACAGAATCGTTTTGAAACCTCCAACTATAATGCTGGGTTCCTTAATTTATCCCTAGGTTCGATAAATTTTTGCTTTACATATTTTAAAGACATTTTCAGGTGCAAATATTTTTTTGGTATGTGGAATATTTTATCATATGGTGGCAATATGCTCTACTATAAAACTATTTTGCCTTAAAGTCTATTTTTTCTGATATAAAACAGTTCTCTTGATTTTCTTTTGGCTAACACTATCCATATTTTTTCCACATTTTCCAATCATACTGTGGCATTATATTTTTAGTGTGTTTCTTACAACTAGCACAGAACAGAGCTATTTTTTAATCTAATCTCTATCCTTAAATATACATACATATTTCAGTCATCAGTTTAAATATACTTAACATACTTAAATATATTTAAGTACATTTTGTAAATACATATATTATTAATATATATTATAGATATTAAATCAATATCACATTAAATGTAAGTATATTTATATATAACATATTATATATTAATATATACTATTATATATTTAATTATGTTATAAATTAATAAATACATTACATACCATTGTATAATATATATTACATATTAATATGTTATATATTAATAGATATATAAATAATAAGCATTATATGTAATTAATCAGTTTTGTGTTTTCCTTCTATTCTGTTTTTTTCCTTTTTCTTTTCTCTCTCTTCTTTCATTTAGATTTTCTTAACCTCTTGCCTAGCTTGATTCCTCTTCCCTCTTCTACTCCACTAATTTATCAAATAAACAATCTACCTCTAGTCATTTACTACTCATTTTTGAAAATTTTCTGAACTTCTTTAGCAATGCATACTTATCAGAGCCTATAATTAATCTAATCTTAAAAGACCTCACCCCACCACTCCCACCATGAAAAAAATATAGGGAGTTTGTGGCACTTATGATCATCATCTCTCAATTTAAATTCCATTTTCATCTACTTAATTCATTTGTGGGAGGGAACCTACTGAACATTATTTTATTGGTAGTTCTTGTTTAGTTTAACAAACATTTCTACTATTCACTTGCTCATTGTCCCTTGTGTTTTATTCCCCCTGTCTTAGGTCAAGGTCATTTTTATTCCTGTTAAAGTACTTCCTTTGAAAGCGAGTTTTGTAAACGCATTTGCTGGTAACCTGTTCATTTTCATTTCATCTTAAAATGGCCTTATTTTGTTAAGCTGCTTATAAGACAATACACAGAGTATTCCTATTTCTTAACAAAGTCAATATTGAGTTTACTCATCAGTTTTCCATTAATGAAATAGCTGTGGGATTTTGCTTTTGCTATCTCCTCTGCTAGCTGCTTATAATTTTATATAGCAAATTTGTGTGCATTTAATATATTGGTGATTTCATAAAATTATTCCCCTGCTACAAAATACCTAATTTACAACACAAGGAGGTAATTTTGGTGGTCAATTCTTACTTCTTTTAAAGATTTTATTTATTTATCTGACAGAGCGATAGACAGAGATCACAAGTAGGCAGAGTGGTAGGCAGAGGGAAAGGGAGAAGCAGGCTCCCCACTGAGCAGGAAGCCTGACACGGGGCTCGATCCCAGAACCCCAAGCTGAAGGCAGCCACTTAACTGACTAAGCCATCTAGGCATCCCTCAATTCTTATTTTTAAATAAAATGAGTATTTTGACAAATAGGAATATGTAGATAAAATGTCTTCTACCCTGGATTTCTGATATTATAATATTTATTATGGTATCACCTTATCGGAAGAAAATTAACTGGCCGATGTATAACATAAGTGACATACCTCTTGGAAAGAAAAATCATTACTAATTGTAGTCTTAACTATAAAGCCGTGAGATGGTTCCTCATCTTACACACAGTTTCATTTCTTTCCTTTTCCATGTTTGTACAAAAACTTTTATACTTCATCATAAAACCTGTCAGCATTATTTTGAGACCGAAATGGATAATCAATTATAAATTTAGAAACAGGGTCTGCTAAGTGATCAATGTGATGATTCTTACTTTCTTGAGTTAAGGACCCATTGATCCTTTTTCTTCACAGAATATTTTTTTATTATAAAGATTATTATTGGTAAATGAAACTAAAATTTTTCACTATAGATTTGTAGTCGAGAATTTTTAAATGTCTCCTCTTCAAGCTGAAGTCTTGACTTCAAGACTTGAATTTGACTTCAAGACTGAAGTCAAAACTTCAGTCAGGTGAACCAAGGAAAACTTTGAGTTAAATAATTTCACTCTTTTTTTTTTTTCTGTGATAAATTAATGGCCCGCATCATCCTACCTCTCATTGTACAAGGTGTAAGTCTGGAAGGGATGTTAGAAATTACATAATCCATACCACTCATTCTTTGGGAAGGAGAAATAGCCCAGGATTGGCAATGCAAATGAGGACGAGGTAGCAAACCCCCTTAACTTGTTGGTAGGTCACGAAGAGAACCCATTTTTTTTTCTTGATGCAGACTTGCTTCTTTTCTTTCAGGAGTCACAAAACAACCAAAAGTCTCAGCTTATGGATGCGTGACAAAGAGCTAACATTTACCATGTCACTGAACACTCAGACTACTCCTATGAGATATTTACTATTGCTATCCTGATTCTAGAGGCAAGCACACTGAGGCACAGAAGAAGGGTTAATGAAGTAACTCAACCAAAGCTCCCAGTTGGTGGATGGCATCGCCACAAACCCATTAGTTGGACTCAAGAAACAACCCTCACCCAACACCCAATGCTGCTACTTCATGTATCATTGAGTCAAATGGGAAGCTAATTTTGAAGAAAAATTCTTGGTGTTAAGTCAGGTAAGATTTGCTTTGTGTTGAATTTTTTCTTCTGCTGGTTGTTAGTGAACAAGCGTGAAAAAGTTAAAAGTGAGCTTTTAGATACCTTCCTGTTTTGGAAAAGTCCTAAGAAAGAATTAAGTAGATGGAGGCTGAGATTTCATCCAGCTGGATTGAACAAAACAAAACAAAACACCTAACTATTCTACAATACATCTCAGAGATGAGATTCAGCTGGAAATGCACAAATGTGGGCCAAAAAAATAATGATAAAAAACAAATAAGCTAAACAGAAAACTTTCCACACAAAAACCCCAGGGAGATACAAGAATTCGGCCCCTGTGGTCCTCTGACTTCAAAGTTAGCTAGCCCCACTTTACTCCTCAAATGTGATCTGATCTGAGCTGAGGAGTTCTCCTCACATATGCTTCCAAGTTACTGAAAGGAGGCACCACAAGTTTCAGGGATTTTTAAAAATTACACTGAGTGCTGGATTCATATCAAAGAACATGTTAAAACATTTTGGTGATTCCGAGAGGTGATGAGTCTTAAATCGATTTTAACTGTATTTGCTAAAGGTATACAGTAGAAGGCACTACATTTTAATGTAGCCCAAAGCGCCCAAGAAACAGCACTGAATTGGAGGTAAAAACAAGTGAATTCTACCATTATTTCTGCCAACAACCACCACCATAGGCAAATTATAGGAAAATACTAAAGGTATTTGGGCTTGAGCAGTGATCTCAAACTAGGGACCAAATCAAATCCACCCACAAAGATGCTTAATTTGGGCAGGGTAGCTTTTTATTTTTATTTTTTTAAAGATTTTATTTATTTGAGAGAAAGAGAAAGTGAGCGAAGGAGAGAGCATGAGTGGGAGAAGAGGCAGAGGGAGAGGGAGAAGCCGGCTCCCCACTGAGCAAGGAGCCCAAAGCGGGGCTCGATCTCGGGACCCTGGCATCATGACCCAAGTCGAAGGCAGATGCCTAACTGACTGAGCCACCCAGGCACCCCCAGAGTAGCTTTTTAAAATGAAGTGTGATTGGTCAGGAAGACCTATGAGCACTCGCACTTCCAAGTGGTTGGTACTTTCTGCCACTGTTGGCCCCTGATGATATGTGGATTTCCTACCTCCAGTTTGGGGTGAGATTTGTTCAAAAGGATAGTGATGGGAGCACTGAACCTCTGAGAAGTTGTAGAAGAGATCCACTCTGAATCAAACATAACCACTAAGATTAATGAGGTCCATGAACTCATTCTTCTCCCCTCCCAGTAACCATGCCTGCTGCCCGGAAATGTCCGCATGACGTCCTCTGTGAGTATGGTACGCTTCTCTGCCTCCTATGCTGGAGTGTGGGCATATGACTTGCCTTTCCAGTTAGAATGCGACAGAGCGATGCCATGCTCACTCTCAGGGAGACTTGTGGGGTTTTGCTTACTCTCTGGTACCTCTATCATTACCATGACAGCAGAATGACTGGGTTAATCATTAGTCTTAGAAGGAGACAGCACACAAATGATGATGTATTAGGCATGTGCATTTTAAAAGTATTCACATGTTCAAATTCACTAGAAATCAAAAGTGCAAATTAAATCCCTGAAAGATCCCCTCAGGTTGCATATCGAATTAGGAATTAAAAAGTACTGTAAGCCCAGAGTGCGTAGTTTGGGGAATGGCACTATAAGGATATGGTGTTCATACACATTTTTGTAGGGTTGTCGATTACCTCCACCGCTCTGGAAAACAATTTGGAATCCAATATCAAAAGCATTAAAATACTCGTAAGACTTGGAGGAGCAAGATGGCGGAGAAGTAGGAGGTTGAGATAGAGTCGGATCCCAGAAGTTCATCTAGATAGTTATTAAATCATTCTAAAAGCCAGCATACTCAACAGGAGAGAGACGAGAGGAAGAAGAGTAATCCCAGGAGTAGAAAATCGACCACTTTCCGAAAGGTAGGATGTTTGGAAAAGTGAATCCAAAGCGACGGGAAGAGAGACCACAGGGGGAGGGGGCGGATCCCTGCAGCTGCAGAGCTGTGGAGCACAAAATCGGAACTTTTAGAGTCTGCTTCGCTGAGGGACATCCCTCCAGAGGCTAAGCAGGAGATTTAGCCCTTGTGGGAACGGAGTGGTTTCAGGACCCACGAGGTTACAAAGAGACCGGGGGTGTCTGAGTGTGGCAGAGCTCCCAGGTATCGGGGTGGAGATGCCGGTGGCAGAGAAAGAGCCGCACAGTGCGTTTTCAACTGGGGCTTACCCTAGACCGTGGCTGCGGCCCTTCGAGCGGGGACCACATAAGGCATTCCAGAGAGACCCCCCCTCCTTCCTCCTTGGGGAGGAGCAGCGCCAAAGCGCACAGTAGGAATCTGCTGGGTTTGGAGACTACAGATGGGGCCACACGCCGGAGATAGAAACGCGCCGCCACCGGTGGCTGAGCTCGGAGCTTGTGCGGGGACCTGGGAGACGGGAGTGATTGATTGCTTTCCTCTGAGGGCGCGCTGAGGAGCAGGGACTCCAGTGCTCAGCTCCTCCAGCCAGAGACTGGGAGCCGACATTTGCATTCCCGGCCTCCAGGGCAGTACGGAAAGCGCTAAGGGAACAAAGACTCCCGAAAGCGAACCTGAGCGAATTGCTTGGCCCCTCCCTGGGCAAGGGCGGGGCAATTCCGCCTCGGGCAAAGACATCTGAGAACCAAGTTGAAAAGGCCCCTCCCCAGATCAGTGAGAATATCCCGCCAAGCCCAAGTTCATCAATCAGTGAGAACTGTGGAACTCCAGAGTATTTTTCTCTCTCATTCATCTATTCTTAGCTCGATAAAAATGACAAGGCGGAAAAACTCACCACAAAAAAAAAGAACAAGAGACAGTACCAACGACTAGAGACCTAGTTAATACAGACATCAGTAATATGTCGGAAATAGAGTTCAAAATGACAGTTATCAAGGTGCTAGCTGGGCTCGAAAAAAGCATGGAAGAGATTAAAGAATCTCTTTTGGGAGAAATAAAATCCCTTTCGGGAGAAATAAAAGAAATAAAATCTAACCAAGATGAAATAAAAAAAGCTATCAATGAGATTCAAACAAAAATGGAGGCTCT
>CM052802.1:125837161-125863661 GCA_028533885.1 Nasua narica
CCATTTGCAACGACGTGGGTGGAACTAGAGGGTATTATGCTAAGCGAAATAAGTCAGTCAGAGAAAGACAATTATCACATGATCGCTCTGATATGAAGAATTGGAGAGGCAGGGCAGGGGGTAGTGGGGGGGTGGGGGAGAGAAATGAAACAAGATGGGATGGGGAAGGAGACAAACCATAAGAGACTCCTAAACTCACGAAACAAACTAAGGGTTGCTGGGAGGTGGGGGGGATAGGGATATGGACATTGGGGAGGGTATGTGCTATGGCAAATGCGGTGAAATGTGTAAGCCTGATGATTCACGGACATGTACCCTGGGGCAAATAATACATTATATGTTAATAAAAAATTAAAAAAAATACTCGTAAGACTTTTTTACTTAGTAATTCCACACTGATGAATTTTTCCTTAAATAGATTTGTACAGACCCAAGTAGAGAGCTCTTTATTATAGCTTTGTTTATAATAGCAAAACATCAAAATCACAGTAAATAATTGAATTTAAATGATGACCCCAAGACATAATTGAATTCTATAAAAGCCGTTAGGAATATTGTGCTAGAGGTACATGACTGACTTAGAAAGAGGGAGAGAGAGAATTATTTAAATTGCAAGGGAAAGAACATCATAGAACACTATCTAGAATATTGTCTCTCTTTTGTGCAAAACTATTCTTTTTAGTTTACTTTTTAGTAAACTATTTTACTTTTTACATAAAAGTTAAAAGTCTATACCACAAATGTGAAACAAGTAATATAAATTTTACCATTTAGACCTATCTGTACTTTGTAGTTCTCTGTATGTATTATTTATGTGATTAAAAATTAAATAACAAAGGCACAGCCCCACTTACCACAGTAGATTCAATGTTTTAGAGTAAAGAACAGATCAAACCTGCTCTTTAGCTGTAAACTGAATACTGAATTTTATTTCTACCTTATTTCCTGGATCCAGAGTATCTCCTCCTTTGGGGCTGTTTCTACTCCTAATTCTTGACGTGAACAATCAGGGATCCTTGGGTTTTGGTTTTCCCTCTAGCCTCCATTGCTAAAAATATAAAAAGGTGAAAAACACAATGTGGATTTTTTTAATTCACCATTATAATCACAATACAAGTTTTCTCTTATTTTCTTTTCTAAATACTCATATTCCAACTTTCCCTAAGCTATCTGTGTTACCCTCATAATAATTTCAATGTCTACAAAGGAGAGCCTTAGAAAGATCATAAATTCAGCAATAATCATTCGGTAGTTTTAATCATGAGAGTACTACTCACACTTCAAAAAATGGCTGTGTCGGTAGCTCCTAATGTGGCAGAAACCTGCAGAGTTGGGGGAAAAAGTGAATGTCAAACATTTATTGAGTATTAGCTCTCTTACTGACTATTTCTAATATTAAGAAATGAAAGTAGGTAGTCTGACACTGCTAATGACCTTGAAATGTTGGAAATTAATTTCATGGTTATATTTGGATTTCTAATAAGTGGCATTGAGACAAAAGTTTTTAGCATCATCTGGTCCAACCACTGGAAAGAATCTTAGAATCTTAGAAGACAAGGTAAATCCAACTTGAGGTCATGTTGCTGTGAAATGTAATCACTGTCTAATCTTCCGTAATAACTACAACTGTAGTTATTCTATATATACTTCTGTAATAACTACAATGCCCATTCCCTTAGTGCTTTGCTAAACACAGAATTTTACTGATTTTGATTTTTCTGTAATATCTTTATCAGCTTACGTTTTCTTTGAAAGTATTTGAATTTTCTTCTATCACTCAACCAACAAAAGGATTTCTTTGAACAGAAATCCTCAGTCACTGAGTTCAGAAACAGTCCCTCTCTCTCTTTTCATGAACCAAAGTACAGATTGAATCTGGGGTTTCTCTGATGGCTTTAGTTTGTTTTTATTTTTTCTGTAGTTCTCAGGAGAAAATAAACTTCAAATGTTGAATTTAATAGGATAATTATAAAGAAATTTAAAAACAGTGATTTCTGAGTCTCTTTAAGAATATCATTATTTTGAGGACACCGGCATGGCTCAGTTGGTTGGGTGTTCCAATTATTGGTTTCAGCTCATGTCATGATCTTAGGGTCATGAGATCAAGCCCCACGTCAGGCTCTGTGCAAAGTCTGCTTAAGATTGTTTCCCCTTCTGGCCCTGTTCTCTCTCTCTCTCAAATAAATAAAGTCATTTTTAAAAAGAATATCATTATTTCCCTTTTTAAACCACCAAAACAAATACATAGGAAAATATAGACAGGAATAAAAGCCATTTTAAGGAGTCAGACAGATACAAATACATAGGAAACTAATACATAGGAAACACATACATAGGAAAATATAGACAGGAATAAAAGCCATTTTAAGGAGTCAGACAGATCTCTCTGCAATACTTGATAATGGAGACGTAAGGATTTATCTAGGGAATTCAAACTTCATTATTTCTTTCTAAGTTTAAGCTAAGAGCATACAAATATTTAATATTTTTCCAAGAAGGTCTTGGGAAATATGAACCAGATAGTTTAAGAAAGCATCAGCTCTAACTAGAATTTAATGTGTTTTTCCACAGAAAGGGACTTTATCCCCTCTCGAAGTTGAACTGAAGTTATAAATTGAATTATTTTATTTTGCCAGTGAAAAAGTAATTATATACTCATTCTAGTTATGTGACGATCACCATTTAAATAGCTGTATGGCTTTTGAGTTATTAACATCTGCAATTCCACACGTCCAATTGTGAAAGGGGTTTAAATATAAGCTCAAGTATTCATTCACTCAGATATTCATTTATTCTACCCTCATTCAATAGTCATTTTAGACTGCGTGTTCATGACAGACCCTGGAGGTACAAGAAAGGCATTGTGTCTGCCTCCTTAAGACTTACCTTATAATAGGAAAACCCGACCCTGAAGACAACCGTCAAAAAAGTATAAATGGTAGAGGTAAAATGGTGTCATGGGACCCCTGAGGGGGAAGGACCCCTGGTCTGAGCCAGTTGCCCCACTGTCCAAGGGAAGTTTCCCAGAAACACCGGGGTTAGGACCTGAGGTAGGAGTAGTTATAACTAGCACCAAAAAATGAACAGGAGCTCTTATGAATGCCTCTGAAACAATCAGCCTTGTATGGACAAGCACAATCTAAGCGAAGAGGATCACGTGGTGTCAACTCACAAACACGGGGACAAAACAGGTACCATCCACATGAAGCAACAGCAAGGGGAAAGGTGATATTTTTAAGATACGCCAACTCTACCTTTTCTCCCCTTCAATCTATACCTTAGACTACTATTGACTCTGGAGGTTCAATATTGGCAGTTTTCTAAAAGGCAAATTAGCAACATTCGAGTTGTTTATATATCTGGTCCAGTATGTCCATTTTAGGAATTAATCTTCCACAGAGGCTTATATATATGAACAGAAATTAATGCTCAGTAACAGCAAATGTTGGGAGAACACTCAACACTGGGGGGGGGAATAAAAATAAAAAATCAGGATATACAAAATTAAAAATGCTATGCTCAGAAAACTTGTGGAAATAATTAAAAAAAAATCCAAAGTAGAATAAGACAAATCTTTTCTACAATGATTCTGTATTATTTAAATAGTAAGAAAAATAACGTATTTTGTCTTTTAAATTAAAAAGAATACCTATATACCATTTGTATCAGATCATTCGGTATGTTTGGGAGCTACCTCTACCTCCCTAATATCCTAATCTATCAAAACTCTTTAATTTATAGCAGCTCATTGAATCATTGAATCCACCTCACAAACTTGAGGTGGAAAAAATGGCTATACTGATATGTCTCAAAGTGGTAGAAATCTGTAGAATTAGGGGAAAAAGGGAATGCTGAAGATGTATTGAGTGACTCTCTGAAACATACAAAGCTTAGCAGTCCACATCGATTATCTCGTTTAATCCCTTGCAACAATAACAGCACCATGAGCAAGGTGATATTAATCCTCTTTTTATATTGGACAGTCTGAGGGTCAGAGATATCAAGCAACTTTCCCAAGGTAACACAGCGTGTGTGTGATGGGGCTGGAATCTGAAACCAGCCTGAGTTATTATGACGAAGTAAGCACCACGATGATACCCATCTTGGTTGGGCAGGACTTGAGGTTCTTAACCACGAGGAAACAGAGTGACTACATCCAACACTGAAGGTGATACATCTATGAAAGTTGCTGTCGATTTTCAAATTCATGTGTTCCCACGCTAAATCTCATGGGTTTTGCCCACTAGGTTACCTCTATCTGCTCCAGATACAAAGTCTTTTCAGTTACCAGCAATAGATGGATTTTCAAAAACAAGTAAAGTGCAAGGGAGAGCCTGGGGGTAACAGTGTTCCTGGTGATTTCCCTATCAGCTTTCCCAACTCCACAACTTGAACAAATAAATAGGCTCTGTGGTTGGTTTGGCCTGAAGATCTGAAAGCCTGATTTCATCCATTTAGACTTAGTGCGAGTCCTTGCCTGATTTCTTCCTTAGACTCTTTCTCTGTGTCATCTCCAGGGCTACAGGGTGGTCCTATCATGGGCTCTGGATTTTCCTCACCTTCAGAGTCTTGGGTCAGATGTTAGCAATTTAAAATATATACTTGATCTGGTTTGATAACACAGAAGTCAAAATATATTTTAAACAAATAAAAACTCGAAGGGTATCCTGTGTAGTTAATTAGAAATGAAGCAACAATAGACATTATCTGCCACTTTCTCAATTGTCTTCTTATCTTACCCAGTTTACCTAGAAAACAAAGCTTTTGTGTAGAAAGGTAACAAGAACATGCTATACCTGATAAATAAAAATAATGAGTTTCCTCTGCTCGTTGAAACTGGGCCATCCACAACTATATCATCGCTGAGGTGGAAACCAATCACCACTCAGCCTACATTAATGTCATGATATTATAATTGTGATTCACTCAATGGTCTTCTGCAGACAGCAATTCTTATAAATAAACCCCCTCATTCAGAATGCCACAGAATGTGCTCAGATGACTGGCAGAGGCAACATAAACATTGATCATCATCATAATTGTAATTTATAGTGGCATAATGTCCTCCTTACAAAGCATTTAAATGGCTATGAATATTTTTTTCAAATTTGTCCTAATTCAAATACATATGTGACTGGTGTTTATCTCTGCCATGATATGAAAAATAAACTAAGACTATAATCATGATTTGTTTTGTGGAGGAAGATGATTTCTAGCTTACTTAGAAAATAAAATGATTTTTAAAAAAGAGGAAAAAAGAAAACTGATTTTACAGGATTTTAAAAAAAACTGGTTGGTAGGTATTTAGAATGTTGCAATATGCATTGTGTTAGTAACAAAGTATTTTTATTTCCTCATTCAAGCCTGGGAGGTTATTATTCTTTTGTAATAACTCTCCCAAGTCCAAGATTTAAAACTTAATAGTATTTATTTGCAAATATTGTGCAAATCAAAATTTTCCTTTCTGGTTTTCCTTTCTTTCACTCATCCCAAATTTCAAAATAGTTATACTTCAAAATAGCTTTTTTTTTTTTTAAACTTGAACACCATTTTCTAAATGGAGCTTGTTCTGTAATATACCATGATTTCTACATGCAGTCTCTAGGCTCTGCTCATCTACCTCATTAATTTCCCTTTCTCTGTTAGATCACATCCATTATCACGCCCACATGTTCCAGCATTTCCCATCATAAAAAGTAAACCTTGACTCCAGCGTCCTTCTCCCAAATGCCCATTCCATATTCACGGAGAAATTAGGAATTCACTTCCTTACCTTCCATTCTCTCTTGCATTCTCCCCATTGCCTCATCTCCTTAACCATACCAGAATTCTCATGGTTTTCAAATACCATTATGGTTAGAATTAAAGTATATATAGGCATTATACGTGCTAGACACAGGCTCCCATCAGCCTCTGCCATAGGGGCTGATCCCTTTTTCATGCTACACTTGTCTTCTGTGAAAGCACCCTTTCTCAGTTTTCCTTCTACTTCTCCAGCAGCCCCCTTCCCATCTCCTTAGCTAATGTCTCCTGTCAAAATACGTGTTAAATACTTGTATTTGTTTCATTAACTTCTTTTTTCCCCTGAGGTTTTATCTTATTCTTTCATCTTATGCTTTCATTTATTCCATTTCATTCTTTCTTATTCTTTCATTCTTTTATTTATCTTATTCATTTGTTTTGCTTGACTGCTTTGGTTTCCATGTATTAGATATCCCCCAGTCTTGAAGAGTGACTTAATATAGGGGAGGACACTTATCATTCAACCTTGTCCTAGCTTTTGGTTGTCTCTCAACCCTTTGTGATTGTCCAGGCAGTTTTCTAATTATGTTCTTTCTAGTTTCTCTCTTAACTCAGGCAAAAGACCCTGATGGGAACCAAAACTCCCCCTCCAAGCAATAAGGACTACCAAGATCCTGCCCATTACAATCATCAACTTGACCTTCACTGCCTACCAGCATGCACCCACTGACTTTTGCCCCACATTTTCCTTTTCTAAATCTGGAAGTATTTTGGAGACAGTCTTTGAGATGTTAGTCTGCACTCTTCTGTTGTTGGCCTCACAAATAAATTCCTTTCCCATTTTACCACGACTTGTTTCTCTGCCTTTGGATTTTGTCAGCAGGGAGTGACTGAACCTTTTCGTTTGGGACCCCAGACCCAGGTGCTCTGGCATCCCTATGCACTGGCTACAGCCGCCTTTTAAGAGCTCTTCTCGGTTTACGGTCCTGAAGAACCTACAAAATAAGGCCCCCTGGCCACCAGAGCCTGGCAACATTGAAGTGTGTGGGGGCCGCAACCACACACATCAGGGTTCCAGACAAGTGAATGAGCTCTTCCCTGGGAGGTGGCCCTGAGCTGGAGGTAGGTGGGGGGGAAGGTGCCAAGCTCATGACCACCATGTTCCCAGAAAGCACCCCCTGGATCCAGAGCTGGCGCCAAACTGGAAGCCTGCATCTGTCCCCGCCCCCCAGGCTGCAAAACAAGCCAAAAGGTCTCCTGCCCAGAGAGCCCAGGGCGGGGGAATTGGACGCAGATGGTGGGAGTTTCAGTCCGCAGTGTGTGCACCGCTTGCTACAGTTCTGGGGGACCCGGGCCTCCAGAGCTCGGTGACCTGGGGCGTCCCCGGGGGGCAACCACGGAACCACAAAAGCAGATGCACTTGCACGCTCACCTTGGGAGCGACCCGGCTCTGGGCCCGGCGGGCAGCAGGAAGACTGCGCGTGCGCAGAACGAGGTGGGAGGAGCGCGCCGATGGCGCCCAGAGGAGGACGTAAAAAAGAGGGGGAAGCTCCAGGCGGGAGCGGGACAGAGAGAAATGCCGGGGGAGCTGCTTGCCCGCCAGCCGGCAGGCCGTAGATAGGTGCCAAAGGAGATGACTGCCTCTCAGGCTGAAGGGTTTTAACTGGCCAATAAAAAAAGCCGCGGGGCAGAAAGTGGTCTGCCTCGGCGCTGGGCCCCGCCGGTGAGTCCCCGTGCCCCCGCCATTTTCCAGCCAAGTCTGTCACAGTCTCTTGGGTCTGGGAGACGCCAGCCCCGTGGGTCTGCGAAGTTAGAGGTGGGGCTAAGGCAGATGGGGGCTCCTCTCTCGGGGGCATGTTTTAAAAGTTGGGGGCCCGAGGGGGGTTCGGGCCCTTCGCTCCTCAGGGCGAAGCTCCGGGTTCCGAGCTGCTCCGGGTTCCGAGCTGCTCCGGGTTCCGAGCTCGCCCGGGTTACCGTGGCCGTCGGCCCGGGGAATGGAGTTCGTGCGCCGCTGGTGAGCCAGCCTTCGCTCCCCGCCTCGGCGTGTGGTTTCCCTCTCGGTTGCCTCGAGTGTGGTGTTGCTTAGCCAACACTTCCGTCTTTGTTTCAGAGTCACCTGTTCCTTTGGTGACGTAGACTCGGCGTATCCCTGGGAAGAGGCGAGCTCCGGGTCCTCCGCCATCACCACCGTGAGCTGAGAGCTCCCAGGTATTTCTTGATTGTCGGGTTATGTCGCGAGCTCTGGCAGAGATCCCCTGTCGTCTTCCTTTGGGCCTTAAAGATCACGCAAAGAGGCTTCTTCCTCCTAAGTCTGAATTTCCACCTCTGACCTCTTTGAGTTTTGAGACCTAATTTCTCAATTGCTTTTGTGAAAACTCTACTTGGATGTCCAGTAAACATCAGGGGCTTGCCTCCTGTTGGTTTACAAAGCAGAACTCAGGCATCTACAACCTCCCTAAATATTTTCTGCCTCGTTGCAGGAAACAACACCATTTCCTGATTTTCTCAAACCAACGTAAGTAATTCCCATGGATCCCTTTAGAAAGAATGACATTTATTTCCAAAATAAGTCCCAAAGTCTCAGGTCTGTCCACCCCTTCTGTCCATTGCTACCGCTCTACTCTGGTCCAAGTCTCTCCACCCCTCCCCTAAGCGTCTGCAAATCCTGCAATTGGCCATCCGCATCCAGAAATGAACTTCCCCCAGCTTATTATTCATACAGCAGCTACATGAGCTCTTTAATAACACAATTCAGAACCTACCACTTTCTAACTTAAATCCCTTTGATGGTTTCCCATATCCTTAGGATAAAACAGAGAGGTCTGACCACGCACGTCAAAATCTGCCATTTTCCCCTGCATTTAGCACTATTCTCGCCACTTTTCCTGCTATCTATTTGCATAAACTTCCTTGTAAGTAACTATAGGACTTAAAATATTCTACCTGCAAATGTCCCCCACTCCTAATTATTCTCTAACGTATCATGTGTTTATGTCCTACCTATCACTCATTTACTATGCTTCATAATTATCTTGTGTGTGTTTAATTTACTTAAGGATCTTCTAATAGGAAGGGGCATTCATATTATGAATTCCACCAGACCAGAGACTTTATCGTTTTTTTAACTATTTTTTTTACTCACCAACTAGAAAACGCTCTGTCCTATTGTGGGTATTCAGTGAATGAACCATAAGGCTGTCCTCATCACATTTCATTGAGCCTTAAATTTATCCATTCACAAGTATTCAGTGAAAACTTATATGCAACATATGGTAAGAAATTAATATCTATCAGCTTCTAGAACAGAGGTCACCATACTATAGCCTGAAGGCCAAATTCTGTCTGCTGCCTATTATTGTAAATGAAGTTTTTTTGGAATGCAGCCATTCAGTTACTTATTCATTGTCTACGGCTACTTTGTGCTATAGAGTTGAGTAGTTGTAGCAGAGACTGTCTCTTGGCTTGGGAAGACTAAAATATTTATTTGCTCCCTGGTCCTTCACAGAAAAAGTTTATCACCTTCTCCATCTTGATCTCCCCATATTTATAGCCCTGAGTCTCTATTCCCAAGACTGGGTTTTAGTCGAGACTTATCCATGAACACCTGATAGTCATCAAGCCCTAAACGTTTTCCAGGTTCAGCCTCATCATCCGTGAGATGAGAAGAATAACATCTGTTTTGAGTAACTGAATGCTTGTGAGGAGAGAGTGAAGTGTCACACACCTGTGGCTGAGTTTTGGCTTTGACTTTATCTCTCTGATAGCTCCTTAAGCATGCTCTCCTAAAGGGTCCCCGCTCTCTGTTTCCCTTCTGGCGAAGGCTGTTTTGATTACAGATTATGATTATGAGTTGTGCAATTAGACTGTCTGGATGTAAATTCCAACTCTTACGTATAAGAGTCTAAAAAAATATTTTTATGAAGATGTCATTCATGTGTAACATTGTATAAGTTTCAGGTGTGGAGCATTGATTTGATACATTTATGTTGTGCTAAGATGGCTAGCATTAGCTGACACTTCTTTCATATCACATGCTTATCATTTCTTCCGGTGCCAGGAATAATTAGGATCTAATCTCTTAGCAAGTTTAACATTTATAATACAATTTTATGGTCTATAATCACTGTACCATGTACAGATCTCTAGAACTTATTTATTTATTAGTCACAGGTTTTAATAAGTTAACTAACCTATTTGGGGCACCTGGGTGGCTCAAGTCAGTTAAGCTTCTGCCTTTGGCTCAGGTCATGATCTCAGGGTCCTGGGATGGAGCCCCCAGTCAGGTTTCCTGCTCAGCAAGGAGTCTGCTTGTCCCTCTCCCTCTGCCTACCCCCTACCCCACATCTCTCCCTCTCAAATAAATAAGTAAAATCTTTAAAAAAAAAAAAAGTTAACTAAACTTTTCAAGTTTCAGATCTTTACTAGTAAAATGGGAAAATAAGAGGTAGTTCATATCAAGGTTACTATGAGTCAAGTAGTACTTTAAGCCTTTTAGGTATATTAATTTAATAATCTTAGCAACACAGTGAAGTCAGAGTTATTATTATTGGCATCCCAGTTTATAGGTAATAAAATCGAGGCACTAAAAAATTAAGTAACTTGTCCAAGATTACCAACCTGATAAATAGAAGAGCAGAGGTTTGAACCCAGTCCCTGGATTTAGCTTCTTAAAATATATCATAAAAGTCTGGTTGGGATCACCCAAAGGAAATGGTGAAAAATTCTTGACAGTTCCTGCAGTAGAAAGCATGCCATAAATGTGACTTATTACTTTATTCAATCTTATGTAGGCATCTATTCTGAGTGGAAAATGCCCTGCTCTATTCTTGTAGATTACTGGAAGAATAATAAATAATCAAATTTATTTGATTTATTTGATTATTTATTTCTGTATAAATTAAGTTGACATTAAAATATTTGATTTATCCATTTGTACAATACCATTTAGAGCAGCAAAACTCACCTTTAATTTTGTGTGTGTGTGTGTGTGTGATGTCACACCCTCTAGTAAGAGAGACTACCATACCGAATTTTTTGGTAGCCCCTCTACTTTCAGATTGGATAACCAAGACAAGTAAAAACTTTCTTCTAATTTTAACCTTAGGCCTATTTGTCCCTGAGACATCTGCATCACATAACAAACCAGGAATTAAAATCTAGGAAGAATAAAGTAAAGTGAAATATTCTAAAATTTGCATTTTTCAACTCATTTTTTTTTAAATGAGTAAACATGTGTCCCAGTAACAAATGTACCATTATGGCGAGCCATGCCACACCTTCTTCCCCAAATCCTCAAGGAAACCCCATGATACATTGGGAACCAAAACATGGAAGTACCTAGCTCATGTAATGATTTTTTTTGTGCCCTAAAATAGTGCTGATTGAAAAATAGAAGACGCTGCCTAAAGTTTGTTGCATTCACAGGTCCAGGCAGAGTGCTATAGCTCCTGAATTCCTCCAAAGAAAGCAAGTGACAACGTTGCCACATGATGGGATGGGTAGTGAACAAACTTTCCTTAAGTTGAAAGACAGAATATGAAATATATGGTGGGAATCATGCATGAGTTCAGGAACAGAGATCAGAATGAGCAATGTGTGCCCAGAAGAATTTGAGATTTGTTAAAAAAAACAAAGAATTTGAGATCTGCTTTCTAAAGAAGAGGTTTAATGCTGAGGGATAGCAGCTGATAGTGTTGGATGAGTAGATTAGGGCCCCAAAGCAGAGAGCTTTGAATATAGATTTAAGAATTTGGGAGCTACATGGGAACTGTTAAATATTCCTCTAGTGATACATTCTTATGACAAAGACTGCATTTTAAAACACTTGTCAGCACAGTGTGTTACTCAGGTTGTTCAAAGATGTCATCCAACCTAAGAGATTCACGAATTTGTCTTTTCTTCTTTGAGCCTATAGGAGGCTCCAGCATCATCACTTTAGTAAATCAGTGGTTGTCAGGAATTTTAGTTTCTGGACATTTTTTATACTCACCTTAGTTGGCTCAGGATTTCATAGGAAAATACCCAAGACGGGGTTGTTTAAAAAACAGACTTTTTTTTTTCCCCTCACACTTCTGGAGAATGGGAAGTTTGTGATCAGGGTACAAGCGTGGTCAGGTGGTTTTGGTGAGGGTTTTCTTTCCGGCTTGTAGATGGTTCCCTTGTCTGGTGTCCTCACTTCTGCCTTTCCTTGCTCTGTGTGTGGGGTAGAGGGAGAAAGAGGAGAAAGATGAGACATCTCTTCTTCCTATAAGGCCACCAATTCAGAGCACCTGGGTGGTTCAGTTGGTTGAACATATATGCCTTTGGCTGAGGTCATGATTTCCGGTTCCTGGGATCTCATCCTGTGTCAGGCTCCCTGCTGGGTGGGGAGTCTGATTCTCCCTCTCCCCCTCTGCCCCCCCTCCCCTCAAGTACTTTCTCTCTCACTCAAATAAATAAAATCTTCAAAAAAAATAAATAAGGCCACCAACCCTATCAAATTAGGACCTCACTTTTAGGCTCTCACTTAACTTTAATTACCTGTTAAAAACCTTCCCACCAAATATAGTCACTTTGGGGCTTAGGTTCCAATGTATGAATCTGGGGGAAATGCAATTTAATATATAGTGATGCTCCCCAAAATTCTTGAGGATTCCAAACAGCTCTTGTTTATTGGGTTATAGTCATAGATATTTTAGTATGTTAGAAATTTAAACTGAAGAATTTTTAAAACAATACACAGTGCACATTCTGTTAGCTATCTAGAAAACTATACTTTTATACTTATGGGAAAATAGAGCAAAAAAGGCAAGCAGCACTTTAGTATTATTATGAAAATAGATTTTCCTTCACAGACACTCTGAAGGGATCTTAAGGATTCATAGGGGGCCCAAATAAACTTTGATAATCACTCACATAGAAGAAAGTTGAGCTGCCTAGATATTTTTTAAATAAGCAATTCTTCCAGAAAGAAGCTGTTGTATATATAATAGGTATTTCTGTCTGTCTTCTATCATCTCTCTATAATACATATATTGGCAATTATCTCGAGTCTAAGGATCTCCCTCTTTGTTCCAAATTAAGATAACACACAAAAATTACAAGGCTAGACACCCCACCCCTCTTCCTGCCACCACCATTTTAATATCTGAACCCAAAGATAGTTTTAAGCTTTCATTCTTATCTGTATGACAGCCTACTCTTCTTTTAGAACAAATCAACTTTAGGACTGTGCCCGGGGACCAGACAAAAGATAGGCAGATATTGATTTTATTGGGAATAACAGAATGCTTATATCCTCATTTTCTTTTTTTACATCAAACTCTTGTCATTCTTAAAGCACTCTGCACAGACACACACACACACCCCCATCTTGATCTTCAAATATAGCAAAGATTCACTAAACTATTTTAATAGGAAAAGACCACTGCGGCATTGAATTCTAAATTCTTAAAAACACTGGTTTCTGTAATAGCTTTTTTTCCCTCTAGCACTGGCTGTGATTTTTTTTTATTAAATGTCATTGAGTATTTTGCCACCAAAGATTTGGCCTTTTCTTACAGTTTTATGTTGTCTCTGTATTTCTTCCAACATTACCAGTTGCAATGCGTGGGGCAGAACTTCATTGTTTTCTTCTTAGACATTGATGTTTTAAATAATTATAAAAACCACTGCAAAGTTAGTACCAAGCCAGTGAAAAAATGTCAGCAATTTGACACGTGGGAAGGATGAATACTCCTTTTGCACATTAGAATTTCAATATTATGTTGACTTTCAAAGACCTAATAAAACATAAAGTTTACGTTTTGACAACTTGAGTTAAAATTAATCTGAACAAAATGCCTGAAATGAAGGTGATTTCTTATGTAAAGAGCAGGACTTGAGTTGGGGAAGATACTAATTCTCAGTATAAAAGAACCTCAAATATGTGATCATTAATATTTCTATTCCCCTTTTCAGGCAGATGTTAAGATAAATGGTCTGGCTCCCCCAGTCTATTTTATGATCATGTCTTTAAGACATAATTACCTCCATGTACTCAATATTTGAATAACATCAAGAAGAATGTGCCACCTTCAGAAAGGCATCACCAATGGAAACTACAGATATTCAGTACTAAAAAGACAAACTGCTCCCCTGAAGCTAGATTTCTGACGTATGTGTGTCTTATTTAAGAAGACAGGAGACATGGCTGCTGTACTCAGAGTGGCAGAGTTAGTAATTGTGTAATCAAAATCACATATTTTTAAAATTTTAGAGGAGACTTAGTAATATATGTGTTGTTTTAAGTTATCCTTTAAAAAAGAGAAATGCATGAAGAAAATGGGTTGCTTCACTACAGTCTTTGGTTAGAGATTATAAAACTAAGAATATAATTGGTATCAGATTTCTTTATTTCTTTCACTCCAATCTTGCTTTTTTTTTTTCTGCCTAATTACCCTGGGAACAGTATCTACTTTTGTTTGCCTTGTAAAGGTATGAGTGAATGAATAGCTCACTGGTTCTTCCGGCTCACTTTAGAATATTTAGAAAATTACAGAAATTTTAAAAATCAAAATCACCCGGATTCTTTCCACCTTGAGAGACCAATTAATTTCTTGTGTTCTGTTAACGTTCTATTGGGCAATGTTCCCTACTCCTTAATGTCATTCTAAAGCATTATTTTTAATGACAGAGTGAGGAAAATAAATAAACACAAAGTCATTTGCCCCTTGCTTGCAAAAGGATATCGAGTTGAGAGAGACCTGATGTATCAATAGAAGAAGGCAGTTCTGAATGCTAAATCAAATTACACCTTTTCCTGTTGGGATTTTAACATCTGCCTCTGTGTAGATTGATTAGAATAAAGCAGCCATCAGAGGCCCTTTGTCTGTGTTTGACTGGGTGATACCCTGACGAGTGGCCATCAGATTACCCACAGAGGGGCAGCTGTGAGATGGGGTTTGACAGCTGACTTCATTATAATTCCTGCGCTGCAGACGGCAATGGATTTGTCCTTTAATTGAGCTGGGCCAGCAAACTGCCCAGAGAGGAAAGGGGAGGGACATGGCTGGATAGTGATAACAGAAGAGGTAGCAGGTGAATCACAGTCCAGGACAGAAGAGAGTATGAGGACAGCCCTGTAAGAACAGTCATGTATAAAAAAGCAAAGCTATGATTATCGCAAGATTCTGGAAGGGTTTCTCACAATTTTTTGTGTGTGTGTATTGTCAAATTATATGATTTACCACAATTCGGTATGTATAGATCTATTCAGGAACATTAAAGAGTTTGTGGTCAAATATTCCTGCATGAAATCCTGCAATCTGAAATATCAAAGGCAATTAGACTTAATAAAACACATAGGTCAAAATAATCCACTATTTCAGATTAAAACAAAGACAACTTAAGACTGCATACGTTGTGAAAATGGTATAGATTTTCACTTTGGGAAAATAGCTTGGTAATAGTCTTTGGCATTTAAATATATGGGCATCTATAATTTGTCTTCATTTGCTTCTGGTAGGTTTTTCTTTGTTCACAATAAGGAGTCAGTGTGAAATAATTACTAAAAAATTCACACTGCTCATAAATAAAATAATGCATATTATTCATTGTCACTGTCAGAAATGTTCTTTGTGAATGCTTCCATTTACATTATTATTATTTTACTTTATATATTGAAACTTATTATTTGCAATTGTAGGATTAATTGAATAAATTAACCAATGATATTGCCACCATATTTTTTTATTACTATGTTCAGCTTCCTTTCCTCCAAATTTTTTGTGATCTCATTGCAAGAAGAAAACTCTACATTTATTATTGTGGTTCACTCTTCCTGTCTATGAATGCAAAATCAGAAGTGTTAGTTACCAGGCATTCAAAAGAAAATCTGGATAAATGATACATTGATACTTGCTTTTAGAATCATAGAGGTTTATGCACTCCAATATTTAATGATCATTTACTCAAATAACTCATTTCTTTCTGGTGGTAGAAATCAATGTGGAGATGGGGTGACTCATCCCAGGACTTACAACCTATTAACAGAGATTTTCTGAACAGAAGAATTTGAGGTCTGGTTTATTGAGGCCAGTAGTTGAATGTTACTGTCAGACTCTTTACAGAATGTCAATACTTAACTCACAAAGGACATTTCCTCAATATATATCATGGTTAAGAATATAGGTTCTGAACTAAACTGCCTGAGAGCAGTTTTCAACTGTACCATCTACTACGTTTCATGTATTCTTGGGCAAGTCATTTAAAAAAAAAAAATCTCTTGGTGCCTAAGTTTCCTCATTTGTAAAGTTAGGACGCTAATGTTACCTACCTTTATAATATAGATTTTCTCTGTGTGTGTGATGAAGAATACATGTAAAAAGTATTGGAACAAATACAAGGTAAATCTAGCATTAAAGGAAGTGCCAACTGTGGTGCACTCCCCTGTCCCTCAATTAGCCTCATTTTATTTTTTGCATGCTAATGTATTGGAATATAGGTAAATGAATAATACATAAATGCTCTTTATGAAAATAGCATCTGGCGATGAAACTTATACAATTATCAGTATGTATTACTTGAGCAAAGAACCGTTCCAGAAATAAACTTTCCAAGTCATGACAATCAGTTCTTTTTTTTTTTTTTTTTTAAGATTTATTATTTATTTAAGAGAGAGTGTGCATACGTGCACACAGGGGCGAGGGGCAAAGGGAGAGAGAATTTTTTTTTTAAGGTTTATTTGAGAGAGAGAGAGAGAATCAGCTGGAGGGGCAGAAGGAGAGGGAGAGAGAATCCCAAGCAGACTCCACATTGAGTGCAGAGCCCTACACGGGACTTGATCCTACAGCCCTGAGATCACAACCTAAGTTGAAATCAAGAGTCAGTCGCTTAACCGACTGCAGCCCCTAGGTGCCAGAAGAATCAGTTCTAAAAGCACTTTCTGATTTTTCTTCATGAGATTTTGCTTCATTGGTATGCCCCTTCCTTGCAGTGGTTTCCAGAGTGACTGAGACATATCCAGAGGAGGAAAAAAAACAAAAGAAAAAAGGAAAAAATCAGCTGAGCTGATGAAGTTTTATCTCATATGTGACTATGGAAAATTATTACCAGCAAAGAAGGCCTGGATCAATTTTACATGCTTATTTGAATGTTGTCCATAGTGTTCAGATGCTATCTTGTTTCTGTCACCTAGAATCTGGTTGTCCTAGATTTCTTCAATCAAATACTAACAACTTTCAAACAATTCTTTTTTTTTTTTTCTTTTTGAACATTTTCAGGATTTCAAAACTAAGTACAGATTGGCAGTATGAGAGTCATGGGATAGGAATCACTTTATAAAATAGTGATGAATAATACATTTAACCCCAAGAAAGAATTCTGTAAATCTTTTTGTCTCTTTCCCTGAAATGCACAAGACAGTAATCTCCTAAAAGACCTCCCATAATTGGTTATGGAATAATCATATCTTATGACTTCAATATCCTAATTTACATGCAATAAAATTTAGCATATGCATAAGCTTAGATGTGTTTTTCCATAAACTGTAAAGCAACCGTGGCATTTTTAGAAAGTAAACATGTCCATTATACAATGGCCACTAAATTCGATTATGTATATACCATATGCTATAATTCCTGAAATAATGGAAAGAAAGAATTTATTGACCACCAATACTGCATCGTCTTGATTGTGCAGAGAAATCTCTCACAGATAGAGAATGCCGCTTTATTTTTTTAAAGATTTTTTTAAAAAGATTTTATTTATTTGAAAGAGAGACAGATAGTCACAGAGATAGCAAGAGAGAGCACAAGTGGGAGTGGGGGGAGAGGGAGAAGCAGGCTCTTGCAGCCTGATGTGGGGCCCTATCCCAGGACCTGAAGACCTGAAGATCATGACCTGAGCTGAAGGCAGATACTTAACTGACTGAGCCACCCAGCCTCTCCAAGAATGCTGCTTTAGATGTTGCATGATTTGTGTTTATGCAGAAGAAAAGATAGAAATTAAAATCAGGATTTTCTGTATTCTGGGCTCAACTCATTGTCTGAAATTCGCATTGCTAAATAAAGTCAGCCAATTATAAACTTCTTAAAACTTGTAACGTAAAAAACACAGGTCTTAAATTTCTCATCCCCCTGGGTTTGTCTAGGATCTGTGATTTGGAACTCATGCTTCCTTTGTTCAAGGCTGCTTCTCCCAAGTCAGATATAAACACTAGATATGAGAACCATGCCGGTTCTCTTTCTCATCCTGAATTCGGCATTCGGATGAGTAGCTTACTACGGTTCATTTTGGGAAACCATACTGGAGTTCAGTGCTTCAGTTTTAACTTCATTCCAAGGACATCTGTGAGTCAGATACTCGTTTTTCATATTTATTCCTAAGGGCGTGGCTTTGGAAAACAATGGCCTTAGGAATAGCACACCTTAGTCCTTCAGAGCAGTTACGTTTTAATCTTCAGAAAAGTCTACAGGACTGATAACATCAACAGTACTAATGGAGAGAACTAGAACAAGAAGACTAGGGAATCTGACTGAGGATTAATTCAGCCTCCTTCCTTTAGGAACCATCAGTGGAGGACCCGAGATCAGGACATGAGGGAAGAGGAAGAAAGAAATGGAACAAGCAGGTACACTCAATCAAAATTTATATAGTTAACTAAATATGAAGACTTTCTTGGGCTGAGTGAAAAGGGAGGTTGAAAGTCTAAAAAGTCCAAATTTATAAAACTACCCCTTTCCCAAAAAATATTGGATAACCTGTTTTATCCTGGGGGGATTTAAAATTTATCTCATTTCTCCTTTATCTCTGAGGTAGAGTACTCATTACTTCAATCTCTAATGGAAGTATTTAAGGCAATAATTTCCCTCAGTACTGATTAATCTGTATTTGACAAATTTTTATATGCTGAATCATTATTAATATTCAGTTTGAAATATGGTTTAATTTCATTTGTGATTTCTCTTTGACCCTTGGGTTATTTTAAAATGTCTTGTTTAATTTGAAAATATTTGTGGTTCGCCTAGATATCTTATGGCTTTTGATTTGTAATACGCCTCCTTGTGACCAGAGCACATAGTCAGTATGATTTAGTTCTTTTAAATTTGTCGGGGCTTGCCTTATAGCCCCACATCATGTCTGTCTTGCTGAACATAACATATGCTCATCAAAAAAATGTTTTCTCCAGTTGTTGGGTGCAGTCTTCTGTGAACATCAATAGGTCAAAGTGTTTGACACTGCTATTGAAACAATGCGTCTATTGATTTTGTTTAGGTGCTCTGTTAATTGCTGAGAAAGGGGTGCTGAAATCTCCAACCGTAAGTGTAAAAGAGTTTCTTTTTAATTCGGTCAACTTTTGGTTCATATATTTTGAAGTTCTGTTATTAGGTGCGTGAAAATGTGTGATTAGATATGTTCCTTCAAATATCAAACATTTTATAGTTATGAACTCTGTTTCCCTCTGGAAATTCTTTTCTCTTAATGACTAGTTTGCCTGATACGAACATAGCCATTCCAGCCTTCTTAGGTGTACTGTAAGCATGGTCTATCTTTTTTCCATCCATTTGCTTTCAGTTTATTTATGTCTTTATATTTAAAAGGAAACTCTTGTAGAAACTGTCAGATAGTTTGTGATTTTTAATCCATTCTAATCACTGACTTTTAATTGGAGTGCTCAGTGCATTAAGACTTAAAGCAGTTGTTGACATAGTTAAGATTTAAGTCTATTCTTATGCCGTTTGTTTTGTTTGTTACTCCTGTGTTTTTTTTTTTTTATTGTTTTACTTATTTTTGGCATTCTTTTGGATTATTTAAATATCATTAGAATTCCATTTTAATGTATCTACTGGCTTTTTAGCTTGATCTTTTACATAATTTTTTGTGGTTGCTCTAAGGATTTCACAATACACTCTTTATTTTTCAATCTACTTAGTATTAATATACCGTTTCAGGTAAATTGTAGAAAACTTGAAGATATCTTTTATGCTGTAACTGTCATACGTGTTACGTATTCACAAAATTGCAGGCCCCACAGGGCAATGAATATTTGCCTTAAACTATTCTAAAGAATTTCCTTTAACATTTTTTATAGTACTGGTCTGCTGGAAATTATTTTAGTTTTTCTTCTTTATTTGAAAATGATTTTATTTCACATTTATTCTTAAAGGATAACTTTTCTGAATGTAGTATTCAGTTTTTTTTTCTTTAATTACTTCAAGATGTTAGTTCACAGCTTTCTCACCTATAGATTTTCTGATGAGAAATCCATGTTAATTCAATTGTTTCTGTATACATAATGTACTGGTTTTCTTCATCTGCTTTCAAGATTTTTCTTTCTTTAGCATTTGGTGTTTTGACTAGGATGTGCCTTATGAATGGTTTTCTTCATATTTAACATACTTGATGTTTGCAAAACTTGATGAATTTAAATTTATATATTTCATTATGGAAAAATGTTGAACACTATTTTTTCAAATAAATTGTCTGCCTGGTTCTCTCTCTTTTTCTGGGACTTCAGTTACATGTACATTAGATTTCTTTGATAGAGTTCCACATATTTGTGAGCTCTCTTGTTTTTTTTTTTTTTCATTTTTTTATCTTTTTTTCCTTCTCTGTTCAAGTTCACTCACTTTATCTCATATTATGTAGGAATTTTTAAAATTTCAGATATTGTATACAATGCTCACTTGTTTCTTTTCATAATTTTTATTTACTATCCCCTTTCTATTCATTGTGAGCATATTTTCCCTTATATTCTTGAATAGTGTTATAATTGCTATTAAGGATACTTGTTTGCTAATTGTAACATATGAGTTGTCTCAGGATTGTCTTTTCTACTCAAAATGGGTCAAATCTTTTGGGTTCTTCATATGTATAATAATTTTGGATTGTATTTTGGATTTGTATTATAATGTGGAAGCTGAGGACTCTGGTTTATTCACTTAAAAACATTTAAAATTTTCTTAGTGTTTTAATCTCTTTTTTGATTTCCTGGTTGACCCACTCATTGTGTAGTAGCATGTTGTTTAACCTCCACGTATTTATGGTCTTTCCACACTTTTTCTTGTAGTTGACTTCAAGTTTCATAGAGTTGTGGTCAGAAAATATGCATGGTATGATCTCAGTCTTTTTGTACTCATTGAAACCTGATTTGTGACCTAGTATGTGATATATTCTGGAGAATGTTCCATGTGTATTCGAAAAGAATGTGTATTCTACAGCTTTAGGATGAAATATTCTGAATATATCCGTTAAGTCCATCTGGTCCAGTATGTCATTCAAAGCTATTGTTTCCTTGTTGATTTACTGCGTAGATGTCCATTGCTATAAGTGGACTGTTAAAAGTTCCTTACTCTTATTGTATTGTTATCAATGAGTTCCTTTATCATTTTTATTTATCATTATTTATTTATCATTAATTGTTATATACATTTGGGTGCTCCCATGTTGGGTGCATAAATATTTTCAATTGTTAGATACTCTTGTCAGATTTTCCCCTCTATTGTGATATAGTGTCCTTCTTCATTTCTTGTTACAGTCTTGGCTTAAAGTCTAGTTTGTACAATATAAGTATTGCTACTCTGTCTTTCCTTTGTCATCCATATGCATGATAAATGTTTCTCTGTCCCTTCACTCTCAATCTACTGGTGTCTTTAGGTCTAAAATGAGTCTCTTGTAGGCAGCATGAAGATTTTTCTTGTTTGTTTTTTTTATCCATTCTGACACCTTATATCATTTAAATAGAATGTTTAGTCCATTTACATTCAGAGTAATTATTGATAGATATCTATTTAGTGCCATTTTATTACTTGTTTTGTCATTTCTTCTGGAGATTTCGGCACACAAAGGATCTCCTTTAATATTTCTTGCAGGAGGGGCGCCTGGGTGGCTCAGTGGGTTAAAGCCTCTGCCTTCAGCTCAGGTCATGATCTCAAGGTCCTGGGATTGAGCCCCACGTCAGGCTCTCTGCTCAGCAGGGAACCTGCTTCCCCCTCACTCTCTGCCTGCCTCTCTGCCTACTTGTGATCTCTCTCTCTCTGTCAAATAAATAAATAAAATCTTTAAAAAAAATATTTCTTGCAGGGTTTGTTTAGTGGTCATTAACTCTCTTAGTTTTATTTATTTGGGAAACTATCTCTCCTGCTATTCTAAATGATAACCATGCCGGATAGAGTATTCTTAGCTGCAGAATTGGGTTCTCATTCAGCATGTTGAATATATCATGCCACTCTCTGCCCCTGGGGTGTTTGCCTGCCTCCTCTCTAGGCTTAGGGCAGTGCCTTCAGGGCTCTAGCCCCACCAAGCCCTTTGACCTTGAAACCTCCAATCTTTAAGCCCTGCTGGTTGCAAGAACTTGCAAAAAATCAGCTGCTCTCATTTTTCCAGCCAATGGCTTTGGGGAAATGTTCTTGTCCTTTCCCCTGTTACTCCTCTCTTTCACTTTTCTCTTTGACCCCAGCTCCCTACCCTCCTTAGCACCAATGATTGTGATCCTTTTCTTCCCCAAACCACTTCTCCACACTTCCTGCCTTCCTCAATGTGGCCTCTTCTTTCTCTTTGGTGTGGAGTTGTTCTGTCGATCTTCAGGTTGATTTCTGGGATATTTAGAATGATTTGATAGTTATCTAGTCATGTTTGTGGGATGAGAAAAACCTAGGGTCCTCCTCTACCATCTTCTCTTCCTCCTCTTAATTAATTTTTTGTAAAAATGTATCAATAGTTTATAGTCATAATCTGCAATAGGATTAGGCCCTTTGGAAATTATTTGCTTATACCGGAAGTGGGACAGTGATCATTGTTTCTTGAAACAAGAAGCTGCAACCACCCAAGATTATTTGAGCTTGTTTTGGGCTGGTTACCTGGGTTAAATGGTTATGTGTTGCCCAGTTATCTTTTTCCCAAATATCTGTCAATAAATGGAGCCTGAGAAAGAAAGTCATTCCGGGACTGTAGGAATGTTGCAACCACATATAAATATTTAAGGAATCTGAAAAGGTGCAATGTATAGTCTTGCTTTAATTCCGATAATGAAGAACACCTTAGAAACATGAGCAATGAAGTGGGAGCATTTATGTGTTTAAGAATATTTCTGAATTAAACTTCTCCCCTTTCATCTAAATTGGTCAATATTGCTAATTCCTGATGGGAGGATATGGTCCAGTCTTTCTTACATAAAGATTGGACTGTCAGTAGGAATATAATTAGAACCACATTTTCAGATAGTAGTGATGCTTCTGAGCCAATCATCCATAGCAACTTACTTAGCAATCTCACCGATTGTTACAGAATAAACTACTAAAACTAGAGGCTAAACATACAACTGCAAGAAAATAAAAAGGATAAATGGGGAAAAATGTAATTTCAAAACTTAGATTTTATTAAAAACAGAAAATAAATGTTTATGGAGGAATATAAACATGTAAGCCGTCTTGCTTTAAAATCTAATCAAGTGGATAAGCTTTCCAAAACTTAGGACTGGACTAAAGAAATAAGGAGATGTGTTTTATCACACAAAACATAAGACCGTTTATAAAATATTGGAGACAATATTTAGAGCTTTGGGGAAGTCTGTGTGTGTTTCCACACATGCACACACTTGTGTATATGTGCACACGTTTTTCATTGAATATTTTTTAAAATAAGAATTCTGATAGAAAGGGAATCCAAATAATGTCATTCTTTTCTGTGGCTTCTTCTCTATTCATGTCATTCTAATTTATCAATCCTGCTGAGAAGCTTAAAGACTAAGGTTTAGTTTCTTACTGAATATCATTTTCATTCTTACTGTTTAATCCAATATGAATTTTTATTAGACTCGCTGAATTTTAACACTAGTTTCTCTGCAATATCCTAATGAGTTTTTGTCACTGTGGGGCACTTTATATTGCTATCAGATTAGTAGGTGGAACACATGTTAGTTATTAGACTTCCTATAAATAATGTATATTCACTTATGTAGTACCAGTCAATACTGAAAAGTATTTCTTAAGGAAAGTTGAAGTTACCAACTTAAAGAATAAGAGAAACCAAGTTGACAAAGAGAGAAAGGTGCTGAATTTTTAAGACTGGACTAAGGATGTCTGCTAAATGTTAAAATACTCTGGGTAAATATTTCTATTACACTTTGATATATAAATACTTAACTTTATATTCAAAAGCTGGTCAATTGGAGAGGTTTTTTATGACAGCTAGAGTGGAAAGACACATGGCTAAGCTATCTAACAACTTAATTCTCTGGGTTTTATTTTTATATAAATCAAATAAATGTGGCAAAAATGACATAGCTCAATGGTGGTTAGAGTTGAAGATTTCTCATTTACCATCAGCAAAGTATAAATTAAAACTTTTTTAGTGGGAAATTGGGCAATATAAAGGTAATATCATAAACATTACAAAATCCATTAAATATAATAATTCTGTCCTCTAGAAACAAGCATTTCCTTGCTTAACCCGAGGGAATAATTAAAAACATCATGAGACATTAGATACAAAGTTGTGTGTCAGTTACGGCAAAGGGCCAGTTGTAGCCGAGGAGACTGCATCTGCTCCATTAAAATTCTTCTTTTGTGACTTTTGTAGAGATCAAGGCACTCCACGACCAGGAAGGCCATCTGGATACACATGGTGTGAAGGAGCAGGCAGGGTTGGAGTGTATTGAAAAACTTTTGTGCACCATTTCATAGCTCTTTGTTCAGCTGGGGTGTTTATTTTGGTTTTGTTTTTGGAAAGTTTAAGGTTAAGTCACTTGCTCTTTGAAAAACTGTATGAAGAGGTCCCAACAGTGACTAGTACAAAATGGAGATTTATTTCCATGAGTTCATTTGCAGGATTTTGAGTAGTTTCAAGATTATGAATAGTAACTTACTTGTACATGCTCAAAACATGTTAAGAAATCATTTTACTAAAAAATGTCCAATATAAAGATTCATAAAATCAGAAAACTTACATAATGGTCTTGAATAACCACCAGTTTCATTCTTGGAGAAAATTTAGGAATGAACATAAAATATTACACACTGATACCTGGTATATATACTGCTTTTTTCCAGCCATGAAGAGCTGAGTGGTCATACAACTCAGTATGATTGTTCTATGTAAATGTTTTGCCTTGGAGTAATGCAGTACCCACCACCAACATCTGTTTTGAAGAATCTGTAGCCATTAGTTTATTTCATTATCTTTCTAGCAAAAACTGAGCATGTCAGAACTATTAAAGTCACAGCTTTAAATACATTACCAAACCGTGATTTAAGGTCTGCTATGAGACCATACATTGGGGATGGGGAGGAAGAAAAAACCAATAGGGAAATAATTGGCTCAGGTCTTCCCGTTGAGATCATGGTTAGAGGTGAGATACTTGCCAGAAACCTCGGAAAAACATCACATATTCACACATCACTCCACCCTTCACCACAAGGAAAAATAAGGCAGTACGAGGCTAACATCTTTCCACCTTTTCCAAAAGTCAGGTCAGGAATAGCCAGCCTGTGCAGACTAGATCATTAAGTTTCATGTCTGAATTCACAGAGAAATCGAGGAGGTCATAGGTGAGATATGGCATCCTACAACCCTCTTTTAAAAGCAATTTTTCAGGTGGCATTCGCCTTGTCCTAGAGTTAACCATTATTAAACACAAAAATATCCTGAGGTATAACTGCCAAAATACTTAAAAGCATATCCTTGAGGAAACTGGTGTGCATCATTTCACTCTAGGTCAAAACTTGAAATAGAATTATATAAAGAGTATCTAACTCCTAGGTAACTTAGTTTGTTGCTATAATTTACTGTGATGGTTTAATATTTGAATAGACTTTGGAAAATATTCTTATTAGCTTTTTGGAAAGCAGGCATAGAGGACCAGATGAAACATAACAACCCTTGCTTTAAAGCACAGTCTCATCATTGGGTCATTCTGTACTGATGTTATCTAATCATTTTATTATTTCTAGTAACATAAAAAGTTCCTAGAAACACACCTCCCAACACAACAGCCAAGATTGATTGATTGATTATTCATTCAGTCATTTATTATTTACTTATTTATTTCTTTGTTTTTAGAAGCTAAGATCTTAAAAATAAAATACAACTAACCAAAGACCCCTCACAATGCATAACTCACATTCTGTCTACTGGGGGAAAATAAATACCATCCCGAATATATATTAGTCTTTTTCTTGCTTTCACTTTTTGAGCAGCTTTATGGAGATATAATTGATATAAAATAAACTACACATCTTTCCAGCTTTGCTGAGATGTAATTGACATGCATTGTGTAAATTTAAGGCATACAGCATAATGATTTCCTAAATGCAGATATTGTTCAACACACACCACAACAGAGTAAGATTAGTTAAGATCCATCACTTCCCATAGTTAGAATTTTTATCTCATGATGCGAACTTTTGGGATGTACTCTCTTAGCAGCCTTCAAATAAACTCATGCAGGATGAGAAACCAAAATTCTCCTTTTATTGTAGGTTTAATTTACTTTTCCCTAATGAATAATGTGTTGAACATTTTTTCATGTGTATGTTTGTCATCTATAATTCTTTGGTAAAATGCTTGTTTAAATCATTGCCCATTAAGTTGTATTTAAAAAACTTTCGCATACAAAATCACAGATTTTGTTCCTTTTCTAAAAGTTTATAGGTTTAGATTTTACACTTAGGTCTGTGATTCATTTTTTTTTCTCCCCAAATATGTTTATTTTAATTTTTCAGTGTTACAAGATTGATTGTTCATGCACCTCACCCAGTGCTCCATGCAATACGTGCCCTTCTCAACACCCACCACCAGGCTC
>CM052802.1:125864161-125928763 GCA_028533885.1 Nasua narica
GTTGCAAATGGCAAGATTTCTTTTTCTCTTGATGGCTGCATAGTATTCCATTGCATATATACATATATATACCACATCTTCTTTAACCATTCATCTGTTGATGGACATCTACGTTCTTTCCATAGTTTGGCTATTGTGGACATTGTTGCTATAAACATTCGGGTGCATGTGACCCTTTGGATCACTACCTTTGTATCTTTAGGGTAAATACCCAGTAGTGCGATTGCTGGGTGGTACGGTAGCTCTATTTTCAGCCTTTTGAGGAACCTCCATACAGTTTTCCAGAGTGTTTGTACCAGCTTGCATTCCCACCAACAGTGTAGGAGGGTTCCCCTTTCTCCGCATCCTCGCCAACATCTGTCATTCCCTGACTTGCTAATGTTAGCCATTCTGACTGGTGTGAGGTGGTATCTCACTGTGGTTTTGGTTTGTATTTCTCTGATGCTGAGTGATGTTGAGCATTTTTTCATGTGTTTGTTGGCCATTTGGATGTCCTCTTTACTGAAATGTCTGTTCATATCTTCTGCCCATTTCTTGATTGGATTATTTGTTCTTTGGGTGTTGAGTTTGAGAAGTTCTTTATAGATTCTGGATACTAACCCTTTATCTGATACATCATTTGTGAATATCTTCTCCCATTCTGTTAGTTGTCTTTTGGTTTTGTTGACAGTTTCCTTTGCTGTGCAAAAGCTTTTGATCTTGATGAAGTCCAGTGGTTCATTTTTGCCCTTGCTTCCCTTGCCTTTGGAGATGTTTGTAGGAAGAAGTTGCTGCAGCTGAGGTTGAAGAGGTTGTTGCCTGTGTTCAGGCACCTCCAAGGTTTTGATGGAGTCTTGTCTCACATTGAGGTCTGATCCATTTTGAGTCTATTTTTGTGTGTGGTGTAAGGAAATGATCCAGTTTTATTCTTTTGCATGTGGCTGTCCAGTTTTCCCAACACCATTTGTTGAAGAGACTTTTTTCCATTGAATATTCTTTCCTGCTTTGTCGAAGATTAGTTGACCATAGAGTTGGGGTTCCATTTCTGGGCTCTCTATTCTGTTGCATTGATCTATGTGTCTGTTTTTGTGCCAGTACCACACTGTCTTGATGATTACTGCTTTGTAATAGAGCTTGAAGTCTGGAATTGTGATGCCACTGACTTTGGTTTTCTTTTTCAACATTCTTCTGGCTATTTGTGGTCTTTTCTGGTTCCATATAAATTTTAGGATTATTTAGTCCATTTCTTTGAAATAAATTGATGGTATTTTGATAGGGATTGCATTAAATGTATAGATTGCTTTAGGTAGCAAGAACAATATTTGTTCTTCCAATCCATGAGCATGGAATGTTTTTCCATTTCTTTGTGTCTTCCTCAATTTCTTTCATGAGCACTTTGTAGTTTTTGGGGGTACGGATTCTTTGCCTCTTTGGTTAGGTTTATTCCTAGGTATCTTATGGTTTTGGGTGCACTTGTAAATGGAGTCAACTCCTTAATTTCTCTTTCTTCTGTTTTGCTGTTGGTGTATAGGAATGCAATGATTTCTGTGCATTAATTTTATATCCTGACACTTGACTGAATTCCTGTATGAGTTCTAGCAGTCTTGGAGTGGAGTCTTTTGGGTTTTCCACATAAAGTATCATATCATCTGCAAAGAGTGAGAGTTTGACTTCTTCTTTGCCAATTTGGATGCCTTGAAATTTATCATTTTTAGTTCCCTTCTCCAGTAGCTTTTGTTCTCTCCTTTTTTTTCTGTTTCCATTTCATTGATTTTATTGTTTTTTGCTATCACTTCTACTTACTCTAGGTTCAGTTTGCTTCCTTTCTTCTATTTACTGAAGGTAAAAACTGAGGTAATTCTTTTTCTTTTCTGATACAGGCATTTTGTGTTATAAAATTTCCCTTAAATACCACCTTGGTGGCATGGAACATAATTTGATATGCTGTGTTTTCACTTTCATTCAGTTCACAATAGTTTTAACTTTTCTCTTTCTTAAGCACATGACTTTTTGAGAGCCATATTCTTCAGTTTTCAATTATTTGGGGAATGCTTCTGTATCTTTCCGTTACTTGATTCTAATATGATTTCATTGTCTTTGGAGAAAATACTTTGTATGATTTAAATCATGTTAGATATTTTGAGACCTATTTATTGACCAAGAATATAGTCTTTTTAAAAAGCTTTATTTGAGAGCAAAATGGATGTGAGAGAGAGAGGGAGAATGTGTGTATATGTGTGTGTGTGAAATCTCATGTGGGGAGAGGCGGGGGAGAGAGAGATAATTTCAAGCCGACTTCACACAGAGTGGATCTCATCACCCTGAGATCACAATTTGAGCCAAAATCCAGAGTTGGATGCTTAACTGACTGAGCCACCCAGGGGTCCCCAGAATATTCTTTTTTGATAAATATTATTTTCTTTTGAAAATAATGTGTATTTTTTGTAGTTAGATAGCATATTCATTAAATATTAATGCTGTCAACTGGATTGATAGTATTGTTCTAATCTTCAACAACTTTATTGATTTTCTATCATCTTCCTCAATCATCTATTGAAAAAAAGTATTGAAATTTCTGATCATATTGTCAGATTTCTCGTTTCTTCCTTCATTTCTCTCAGCTTTTGCTTTGTGTATTTTGAAGATCTATTATTAGCTTGATGAACTGACCCCTCATTCATTATGAAGTGAACTTCTTTAACTCTGATAATATTCTTTGTTCTGAGATCCACTTTGTTTGAAATGAATATAGCCTTTCAGCTTTCTTTGATTAAAATTAAGAGGGTATATATTTTTTCATTTTTAAACATTAACTCACTTGTCTCTTTAATTTAAACTGGGTTTCTTATCGGTACCCTGTGTTGGGGGTCACTATATTATCTAATCTGACAATATCTTCCTTCTAATTGGGATAATTATGCCATTTGCTTTTTATTTAATTTGAATACATTTGTTTTTAATTAAACTTTTTATTTTGGGATATTATAGAATTACATTCACTTATAAGAAACAACAGGGAAATATTGCGTGCTTTTTACCATATTTCCTCCAGCAGAATCATCTTGCAAAATTATAACATAGTGTCACAACCAAGATATGATATTAATGTACTTAAGATACAGAACATTTCCATCGGTACAGGGGAGCTTCATGTTGTCCTTTTACAACTTAGCCCCTTCTCTTCTGCCTCGTCCTTAACCACAGTCAACTCCTTATCTATCTGTTCTTCTATTTTGTCATTTCAGGATTGTTATATAAGTCAAACTATATGTTACCTTTTGGGACTGTTTTTTTTTCATGCAACATGATTATTTGGAAATTCATCTATGCCATTGTCTCAATAGTCCATTCATTATTACTGTTTAATGATATTCCATATCAGAGATGTAGCAAAGTTTAACTATTCACTCACCAAGGACATCTGGTTTATTTCTAGTTACTAATAAAGTATGGCTTGCAGCCAGCAATATATGAGTGATACAGTTTCTATGAATCTTTGTTAGCATTTGGTGTTGTAACCATGTTTTATTTTAGTGAATGTAATAGACGTGTAGGGATATCTTGTTGTGGTTTTAATTTGCATTTCCCTAGTGAGTAATGATGTTGAACATTTTATTGTGTTTATTTGTCACCTGTATGTCTTCTTTTTTTTCGGTGAAGTAGTGTTTATTCAAATCTTTTCGAATGTTTATCTGACACATGTTTTACCTATGGTGCAATGTCTGTTAATTTCTTTTGCCAAATTTTTAATTGGATTATTTTATTTTATAGTTGAGTTTTGGGAGGTTTTATATATTATAGATAGTAGTCTCAACATATATATTGTTTAAAAATATTTTTTCTTACTCTGTACCCTTCATTTTTATCTTCTTCATGGTCTCTTCTGCAGAGCAAAAGTTTTTAAATTTTGATTAGTTCCAATTTATCATTTTTCCCTTTTATGGATTATGCTTTTTATGTTAAGTCTAAGAATTCCTTGCCTAATGCAAAGTCCTAGAGATTATCTCCTTATCATTATTTTAAAAAAGTTTTATAGTTTTACATATAGCATTTACTTCTATATCCGTTTTGAGTTAATCTTTGTAAGGCGTCATTTTTTATTTTTTTACTGTGGACATACAATTTCTCTAACACCATTTATTAAGAAGGCAATTTATCCTCCATTGAATTACTTTTGCATCTTTATCAAAAATCAGTTGGATATATTTGTGTGAATCTAGTGGGTTTTCTCTTCAGTTCTATTTATCAATGTAGATACTCTTCTGCAAATACTATGCTATGTTTATGAGTATATGTATATAACAAATATGTATATAACAAAAAATTGCCCAGGCTGATTCCTCCCATTTGTTCTGCTATTTAAAAATTATTTTAGGGCACCTGGGTGGCTCAGTTGGTTGGGCGACTGCCTTCGGCTCAGGTCATGATCCCGGAGTCCCGGGATCGAGTCCCATATCGGGCTCCCAGCTCTGCAGGGGGTCTCCTTCTCCCTCTGACCTTCTCCCCTCTCATTCTCTCTCTCTCTCTCAAATAAATAAATAAAATCTTTAAAAAAAATTATTTTAACTGTTCTAATTCCTTTAACTTTTCATATGAATTTTAGAATAACATTGTTCATATGTATAAACATATCATGTTATTTGATAGAAATTATGTTAAATCTGTATATTGGAGGAGAATTAACATTCTTATGTTGAGACTTTTAAACCATACAGTATATCTCTCTCTCCTTACATCTTCTTTGAACTCTTTCATTGATGTTTGTAATTTTTAACATGCAAGTCTTGCACATATTTTATTAGATGCATACCTAAATATTTCATTTTTGAGTGATTATATATGGTATTGCATTATTATTTTTGGTATCTATGTAGTTAGTGTTATAGAAAGACAGTTGATCTGAACATAGAAATCCAATATATGGTATAACTTAGTACATTTTCCATGGACACTTGAAAATAAACTATCTTGCAGTTTGGTGGAGTGTCTATAAATGTCAATTAGATAATGGTGGTTGATAGTGTTATTTATTTCTTCTGTATCCTTGCCAGAATGTCTGGAAGTGCTAGAGGGAGAGGTTTTGAAATATCCAACTGTATTTATGGACTTGGCTCTTTCTGCTTTTATTTTTGTCGGTTTTTGTTTGCATATATTGTCATTATGGGTGCTGGGTACATGAACATTAAGGATCGCTATATGCTTCTGAGCGGTTTCCTTATCATAGTATAATGTCCCTCTGCCTCTAGTGAACTTCTGTGCTCTGAACTCTGATATTAATGTGACTACTGCTTTCTTTTGATTGATGTTTTCCTGATCTATCTTTTCCATCTTCTACTTTCAAACCACCTATGTCATTATATTTTAGGTGAGCCTTTTGTAAATAGCATATAGTTGGCTCATGTTTTTTATTTCACCCAGCCAATATTGGTCTTTTTATTGATGTATCTAGATCATTTACATGTAAGGTAATTATTGGTATGTTAAGGTTTAATTTTACCATTTTATTTTTTATTTTTCTTTTCTCTTCTTTAAATTTTTTTGTTTCTCTCTTTTCTTTTTCCTGCCTTCTTGTCAGGTACTTGAACATTTTTTAGAGTTTTACTTTGACTTATTTCTAGTGTTTTTCATGTGTATCTCTATATATCTAATTTTAGTGGTTACTATGGGTATTAAGTTACATATACATATCCTATCCTACTGTTACAGTCACTTTACTGATTTGAGTGAATGTAATAACCTTGCTTTTATGTCCCTTTATAATTTTCTTAAATATTTTCACTACATATATTTAGAACTATATTAGATGATGTTATATTTGCTTCAATTGTAAGATGTAGTTTTTGGATACTTGAGAATGAGAACATATTGTATTTACCCGTATTTTTCCTCTTTCCGTTGCCCTTTCTTCCTTTGTATTGTTACAATATTCCTTTTTGATCATTTCTGTCTGTTTAGAGAACTTCCTTTAGCCATTATTTTCAGGGTGGAAATGCTGGTGACAAATTCTCTTATTTTTCTTCATCTGAGAATTTTAATTTCTGCCTCATTCTTAAAGTATATTTGCATTGGCTAAAGGAATCTTGGTTGACAGATTTTTCTTTTAGCATTTCAAAAATATTGTGTCTCTTCCTTCTGGCCTCCACTGTTTTCTAATGAATAATCTTCCTAAATTCCAATTATTTCCCCTCCTGTAAGCTCTTTCCACTTTCAATATTTTTTCTTTGTCTTTAGTTTTCAGAGGTTTGATTACGATGTGTTTTAATGTACAATTTTTTATATTTTTGGGATTCTTTAAGCTACTTGAATTTCTAAATTTATGTATTTTGCCATATTTGAGACGTTTTCAACCATTATTACTTGGAGTATTTTATAATCCTTTCACCCGTACCCCTAACCTCCCGCCACCCAGCTTTCTCCTCTCCTTTTAGGACCCTAATGACACAAATGTTAGATTTTTTTGTTGTTGTGATATTCCCACAAGTCCTTGAGGGACTCTTTTGATTGTTTCTTGGTCAGAAAAAAATCTCCGGGGGCACCTGGGTGGCTCAGTCGGTTAAGAGGCCGCCTTCAGTTCAGGTCATGATCCTTGGGTCCTGGGATCAAATCCTGGATCGGGACTCCTGTTCATATGTCTTTATGTTTACCTATGTAGCTGCCATTCTTGGTGCTTTTCATTTCTTTGTGTAGCTCAATGTTTCTTTCTGATACCATTGTCCTTCTGCCTGAAGACCTTCCTTGAACGTTTCTTGTCACTCATATCTGTAGGTGATGAATTCAATTTTTTTCATATCTGAAATGCTATTTGGTTCTCATTTTTCAGTGTTTTGCTAGGCAAAAATTATAGTCTTTTTCCTTCGGTACTTTAAACATGTTGCTTCAGTGTCTTCTAATTTGCTTTATCTTCAGTGATAAATCTGCCATTTTCATTGTTTTTTTGCATTTATTGTCATTTTTCACTGAAGACTTTTTGAAGTTTTGCTTTATCTCTGGTTTTAAGAAAGCTGATTATGATAAGCTTTGATAGAATTTGCATGATGGTTTTATGTATGCGTGTGTGTGTGTGTATACATTACAAGTTAGATCAACAAAGTTTTGGATCTGTGGATTTATAATTTTCATCACATTTGGAATATTGCTGACCTTATTTCTTCAAATACCACCACTTCCCATTTAGAACTTCTATTTCACATATATTTGACTGCATGAAATTTTCCATAGATCAGTAACATCGTGCTCATTTTTTTTTTTTTCAGTCTTCTTTTCCTTAATATGTTTCATTTGGGATATTTTCTTTTGTTATGTGTTTAAGTTCTTTTTTTCTCCAGTATTTTTGCCATGTTCATTGTATCCAGTGAGCTTGTTATCACAGATACAAGAATTTTCATTTCTTGAATTTTAATGTGTGCCTTTTTAAAATATGTGTATTTCTTCTTAATATATTTAGTCTTCCTCCTTTAGTTTCTTAAGCATGTGGAATTCATCATAATATTTGGTTTAATGTTCTAGTCAGTGAATCCTGCCATCAGTGTCATTTCTGGGTCAATTTCAATTGATTGATTTTTGTTGTATTTTCCTGCATCTTTACATATCTGATAATTTTTAATTGGATGTCAGACATTTTGGATTTTACATTACTGGGTGCAGTATAGATTTGTGTTTTACAAATATTATTGAGTTTTGTTTAGGGACATGTTGAAGTTATTTGTAAATAGTTTGATCCTTTGGGTCTTGTTTTTAAGTGTTGCTAACTGTTCACAGAGCCGCATTTCCTAATGTTAATTTTTCTGCATTAGTGAAGCAAGAGCCTTCAGGGTATTAGGACCAATATCCTCTGAGTTAATAAGGCTTCCATTCTGGCAGACTTGGCACTATTCACTCTAATCCTTCCTGGACTTCTTTCTTGGACTTGGGTAGTTTTCTTCTTGTATGCATGTTAGGATCATTCTCAACCGAATACTCAAAGGAGATCCCTGGATTTCTCTGTCTGGTCACCCCTCTTCTCTCCTGTGTTCTGCTCTATGATATTGAGACCTCTTGGTTGCAGTAGACTCCCAGATCCTCCTTTTCAACTCGGAAAAGCCCAGGCAGTGTCTTGAGTTTTTCCTTTATACACCAGGGTTTAGAAACTTACAGGACTTTTAGGACAATTGTAGTTCTCACCTCATTTATTTTCTGTCTCTGATATTCAACATTTTAATTGTCATTATAACACTGTCATGCCTTATGTGAATTTGCTATTGTTATTTTTGTACAGAAGGTAAATCTATTTTCATTTCTTCATCTTAAAACTTTTTGCCTTCCTTTCATGTGTTTTGTTTTTTAAAAAACGTTCTCAGAGGGACACCTGGCTGGCTCAGTCAGTAGAACATGTGACTCTTGATTTAGGGGTTGTGAGTTCAAGCCCCACATTGAGCATAGAGCCTACTTAAAAAAAAATGTGCTCGCATATGCCTAAATAGTATATATTATCATGTTAGAAGCTTATTTTTAACTTTATAAGAAGTACCCTATTGCAAGTAATATTTTCACACTTTTTTAGTGCAGGTAAATTTTTCACACTTAATTTCATATTGCTGAAATTAATTCATTTCATTGAATTTTATTTGTTTTGACTGTGGCATAATACTCCATTGTTTTAATTTTTTTTAGTTGATATACATTTCTTTTGATTGACATTTGGTATTTATTTCTATTTTGAGAAGTATTTTAACAAAATGTTTATAAATATTTCCTCCTATACATATGCAAAATGTTCTCTTATACATATGCTTAAACTTGTTTATAGGATGCATCAGTCTTTAGGTGTGGGAAATAATGTCTGTTGCTTTCCAAAGTGCTGTAAAACTTTACACTTTCACTAGCAAGTATAAGAGATCTCATAAAAACACATCTCAAAAATTTTGTTATGTCACATTTTTTAATTTTTAGCAAATGAATTGGTACAAAATGGCACTGCATTTTGGTTTTGATTTACATTCACTGACTTTCAGAAGAACCAACCTAATAAATACATTGTCCTATTCTTAAATATAATTTATCCCTCCACTTATTTGTGTTTTTAAATATCTCATTATATTTTCTTATTTCATTTGAAGAAGTGTTTCATAACTCTGGTTAGATTCCTAGATATTTGTTATCTTTGGACGCTAATGTAAACATTTCTTTTTTTAAACTTCATTTCTTGTTTGTTCCTGGCTTATATATTTTGTTTTTTTTTATCAAATATATTTGCTTCAATTTTTTTTAAAGATTTTATTTATTTATTTGACACAGAGAGAGAGAGATCACAAGTAGGCAGAGAGGCAGGCAGAGAGAGAGGAGGAAGCAGACTCCCTGCCGAGCAGAGAGCCCCATGTGGGGCTCGATCCTAGGACCCTGAGATCATGACCTGAGGTGAAAGCAGAGGCTTTAACCCACTGAGCCACCCAGGCGCCCCTATTTGCTTCAATTTTTATATAAATTTTCCACCCATCCACCTTGTACATGAAGTTTTCAATTTCCTTTTATGTATTTCTCTTACCTGACTCTTGGTTTTCCAATAATTGTGATTGTTTGGACATAACTTTCCTGAAAGGTTTTTTCAAACCTACTCGTTGGCATCTTAATGCTCAGCTATTTGCTAGAAAGTGATAAAGCATAACTTCTATGGTGATATTGCTGTTAATGGCTGTTAATCCTTCAAAATATTTGTGTTTTATGGTCCTAAATAGAACATAGTATCATTGTATCTTAGATATAAGGAAGGAGTGATTTTAGATGCATTTGGCAAACCTCTCATATCTGATAATTCAGTTCTTCTTTTAGCATGCATATATTGGTGTTAAATACTGTTAGTTCAGCCTAGGAAGCTGAAAGTAATGAAGAAAAATAATGAAGTCATCGAGTAGTGATTAAGTCGCCAATAACTAGTGAATAAGGAAGTAGATCTGAGGCATGAAAAGGGACACTTATGTCATCATGCATTCATTTATTAATTCATATACTCATTCTAGCCCACAAAGATTGATTGGGTCCCTCCTTTTTCGCCTAGAAGTATGCCCGGGTGTGATGTATATGGGAGATGCACAAGTCTTGCTTTCTCACCAGTGCCACTAAGTTTATTTCTGGGCATCATAGCAGATTCAGCAGAGATTGCCTTCTGTTTTTATAATCAAAGACATATTTAACATATGAATTCAGAATTAATTTATTTTAAGAATAATATATATTATGAGTGTGGCAGAAATACAGATTTTTAAAACTAAAGGTAACTTTGAAATTATCTTGTCCAACTTCTTCATTTTATTGGCTGTATGACTTGCTAAGTTTTGGATGAGCTAAGAAAAATATTCTGTACAGTTAGGCTGCCATGGTACAATCCCAGACACTATTATTCATTTTCTATATTTCCTTAGACCGTGGATCTAATTGTCCATTATGTCTCTAGTCTCAGAGTCCTCATCTATAAAATAAGGATATCATTTTAGTAGTACTTAGTAAACAAAAATCACTTACTAACAATGAGGAACAACATCATGATTTGAACCCACTTCTTGGATTCATCCTCCAGGGAAGAAACTGTCTCTAAATCCCCTTCTATCCATGAGAGCATAGTCATAGACATAATCTTCTATGTTGCGTGAGGCATGCCAAATTTTACTGCTGTTGCCCATTACTTGCTTTCTCTTCTCATGAGAGAATTATACTTCCCTGAGACATGGAAGTCAGCTATGTCCACATTACTTGTTTTGGCTTATGAAATGTGTATGAGCTGGGCATATACCATTCTCTACCAGAAGGCTTAAGAGTAATTGTATAGGTTCTTTTTTTCTTTTCCTTTTTCTGTCTCCATGAGGCCAGCTTTACCTGGTAGAGGTTGAGACTTCTGAGGATCCAGAACAAAGAATTTGTGGAGCAGAACCTCAGCTAACTCATGATGGATATGTATTGTGGTCAAGGAATGAACTACTGCTGTTATAAACAATTGAATTTTCAGAGTCTTTAGTACCACAGAAATAACCTTTGTTACCACAGAATAACCCAGTAAAAGCTGATCCATAGAGTGATCTATATATGTTCTCTGTGCATTGTCATGTTATTTACTTCCATGGCAGCCATGTCCTCAAAACCTGCCAAATATATCATGGAGTAGTGCATTTTATTTGGCAATTTTATTTGTAAAGTGCTAATCTTCTTTCTGGATTCAAGGGGAAAATATGAATGAGTAATTTTTTTTTTAATTTTGGTTTTTAGTTTTCATCCCAGATGTTTGGCAACAAACAGACAGAATAGAATGTTAATGGTTTTGAAATGAAATTAGGCCAGAATGTTAGTATCATCAGGGAAAATTGTATTTTAAAATGGGAGGAATAGGAATTGTCTTTCTGAGGGTAGCCCTTTATTCATTTATTCAGAAGCTGCTGCTTTGTCATCTGGTCTAAGAACAGGTTCATTCAGCTCAGCTCAAACAAAGTCAATGAGATGGATTTTTTCTTTTTTAAATACCAGTCAGATAATCACAGCCAATAAAAATACATGTTTTGAGGCTTTTGTAACACTAAGTATTATTAAAATAAAAAAACATGATGAGTCAATTATTGTGAAAATTCCTTAAAAATAAGAATATTATAAAATCGTTTAATGGAAAAGAGTGATCATCAGAACCAAATAAATTCCTTATAATTGTCTAGTAGAAGCTTTCATAAAATAATACTGTTAGGCTATCTGCTTTGTTTTATTTTTTGATGATGCATCTGAAGGGAGATGTAAAGGACTAGGTGGAGAGAAACAATGAGGACTTCATTTATTTTTTATTTTTCGTATTTTTTGAGAGAGAGAGAGAGAGACAGAGGAAGCGTGTTTTGGGGGGAGGAGAAGAGGGTGAGGTAATCTTAATTTAAGCAGGCTCCACCCCGGGTGTGGAGCCTCATGTGGGACTCGATGATCTCACAATCCTGAGATCACGACCTGAGCCAAAATCAAGAGTTGAATGCTTAACTGACTGAGCTACCCAGGCGCCACTGATGGGGACTTCAAACACCATAGTGAAATCATGTTTCTTCAACTCTATGTTGTGTTCGATCTTTAGCTATTAAAGCTCTCTTACACGTAGTTTTATCTCTTCAATATTTAACAACATTTTAAGGAGGAGAACTCCAGTAAGTTGAAAAATGGAAAATAACTATTTGATTTTTGATATGTGAATTGTGAGTGACAGTATAGCAGGAGCTGCTTCAGAAAAGTGATGAGAGAGGGAACCTGATGGGAGACAGGTGGGAAGAGGGCAAGAAGTGATAAAATGAAGACATGGTACATTAATGACTTTTTCAAGAAAGATGATATGGTAGTTAATGGAAGAGGATGTGGATTAGGAAAAGGTGGTTATTTGACTTTAGTTTGTGGAAAAGGAAGGATTGACAGATGTTTAAAAGCCAGTAGGAAGCATCAGTTGAGAGGAAGAGGATACTAGACAAAAGGATACAGAATAGTGAAAGGTACTTGGGAAGAAAGGAAGAGTAGAATCCATACTATACACAGAGAAAATAGTCTTGAATTGGAAAAATACATAACCCCATCGTTGTAACAGAAAATAAGAAGAAAAGTATTGGAATTTTTTCCAGAAAACTAGGAGAGAGATGCCTGTTTCCTGAATTAGGGAAATAGCAAAGACAGTGGAAAGAAGTAAGTGCAATCAAAACAAATTTGGTGAAGGCTAATATGGCTTTGTAATTGCTTAAATTTTTTTTTGGCAAGGTGGAAGAGTGTGCGTGGAAAAAGGAAGAGTACAGAAATAGCTAGACTTCTGGCTTGCTTAGGCAGATGGATTAAAATGCCATTTTAATGGCCAACAAATGACCATTTGAGATCAAAGATGATGGTAGATTAGAAGCCCATTTTAACTGAGCATCAAACCTACACAAAAATTCTCTCAGAAACACAGATCAGAACAACCATATTGTGGGTACTACGTAGCCAGTACAGGGGATTAGTAAAAACAAACAAACAAGCAAATAATAGGAGTCAGGAGACCTGGATTATTTTCTTCTGGTTGTGCCATCACATAACATGAATCTGAACACATATTTGGTGAACTCATTGTTTTTATTAGGCCACATCAAATTTTGGTCCTTCATAATATTTTAATGAGGTCTACTGAGAAGCTATGTTTGAGAATATCTTTAAAAATCCAAGTTTCAAGGTTTTTCTTCAAGAAGTATATGGTCTTTTTGGTTTGAACCTGGTTAGCAAGATAGTGTTAAAAAAGATCGATTGTTTTTGGAGCACAGCTTTTAGATTTATATACTATCAGTATTCATTTCATCATCCCACAGAAATGTTTTAAGCAAAACACAGTTTTCAAAACATAGCACAAGTAAGTGAAAACCCTTCTGCCCTCAAAAAAGAATCTGTGCCTTTAGGAGGCTTAGGTTTGGAAGAGGGAAAAAGGTAAGGAACATAATACGTACATGATAAATGAAAGAAGGTAATATGTTTGAAGGGGACAGGTACCACGAAAAGATAAAAAGAACAATGAAAGAGGGATCAAGCGTGATTCGAGGTTATGTTGTAATTAAAATGGGATTATCAGCATGGGCCACATGGAGAAGGTAATGGTTGGGCAAAAAATGAGGGGTTTGGCCACTCAGATATTTGAGAGAGAAGGGAACAGCTGGTGAAATGCTGGAGAGAACATGGCGTAGAGCAGGAAGGCGAGGGTGGCCAGATCAGAGACCCAGGGGAGAGTGGTAGGTGATGAGGTCAGGGAGATAAAAGGTGGCGGCTCATTGGCTTCTGAGTGAGATGGTAGGCACATGGTCACTAGAGTAATTGAAGCAGAGGAGAGATGTGAGATAACAGGCTTCATAAAGGCCCTCCAGCTAGCTATTATGTGGAAAGAATTACTCTAGCTGAGTAATTCTTTAATAGGTGAAAGGGGGGGAGTATTAATAGTAATAGGTATACTAATAGTAATAGGGAGTACTAATAGTAATAGGTGAGAGGGGAGGGCAAGGAGTCCGAGAAGAAAGCTATCAGCGTTAAGAGGGATAATGGTGGGTAAACCTAGGTGGTAGTACATCCTATTTTAAAGGGGGAACCATATACCAACACACTGAATATGTGTGTAGAGGAAAAAAGAAAGTCAAGAGTAACTCCAAGGGTTTTGGCCTGAGCAGCTAGAAGGATGGGGCTGCCATCCCAACTGAGATGGGAGAGTGGTGAAGGGGTAGGTTTTGGAGAGTGTAGACCAAGAAGTCCGCTCTAGGTAATTTCAGTCTGAGATGTCAGACAGACGTTCCAGAGAGTTGAAAGCATTGGTCATGTTGTCCATCTTCCACCTGACCCAACGCCTCATCTGGTTAGCATGGGAATAAATGACACAGTACTACATGTTTCTGCAGAATGTGCTCCATGTTGAATGATTGGTTAATATTCAAATTCTTGATATTCAACCAGAGTTGTTTTTAGTTGTTTGACTGCTATATCAGGGAACAGAAATAGCTTAGCATATCCAAACAACTAACTTAGATGGCACAAGAATAGGTTAGAATACCCCAAAACAGTTGTAGTTGTTTCTTTCAAAATGTTCCAAGTGTTTGACTCTTGTGAGAAGAACCTCTCCATGTTTTTTTAAAATATAATTCAGATTTTAATACTGCTCTGAAATATTGAGCATCATTTTCTATGCCAAGTTTACTTGCTTTGTATATTGCAAATTTCCAAGATAATTATTCTGCCATTTGGCAGTCAAGAAGAACATTTCAGTGTATCATAATATAATCATAAACCAGCAGAAGACTAAGCCTATCCCATGTTTCTCTTATTCTGTAAGTAGGTTTAGGTTATTCCTGATGAGGAGATTAATTCCACATATTCAAGTCAGTAATGATTGCCAGACAGGTTTATGGGATGGAAATGCTTACAGACCATTCAGGGACCTTGATTGCAGAGTGGTATGAAATATATTTGCAATATTTTCTCTTAGTTATTTTTATCTGCTAGGCTTATAGACCTGTAAATAAAAGTGGCAGATTTCCCAAAAGAATTAAATTTCAGCTTATGAGTTTATTTTATGGAGCCTCTATTCTACCTGTACAAGTACTTCAGGTGGTAACACAGGCAAATATAAAGCAACATCCTATTCTATTTTATTAGTGTATTTTACAACAATTCTGCAGATACACAAGCTTCAGAGATCATAAACACCCAAGGTCTTGAAGACTTACCTTCCTATAAAGTGCTTTTTGAAAAGTGGTACTGCCTTCCAACCTATAAATACACTGCTACCCTTGAGGGAGCCAAGATTTATCTCTTCTCAATTTACAAGTAAATCCATTGTTAACCTACCTCACCTCTTCACCAATAAAGGGTTGATTTATGATCAACAGTCAGTGAGTCCATCTGAAGCGGTTTCTACTACAACTGAGGAAAAAAAAAAGTATAAGAAAACCTAGTAAATTGTGCACCATTTAATGTAGATAAAATGAAGTGAGCTATATTATACAGCACAACATCAATCCTCAGGAACCACCTGACTCTTGATTGTTATATTTCCATGATGGGAATGATGACGCCAGGCAGTAATTATTCCTCCAGTGGAACATGGTTCATCATGCTTGGCAATTGGGGCCATAGTTGTCTCTCAGAGAATTCTGACAAATTCCTGCTAACAAAAAAAATGTCACTTGCCCATTGTGTCCTGAATTTCTTGCCGAGTAATTTTGGAATCCATTTCATTATTTACATGAATATATTATCCCATGCTAAACAATAACAACAACAAACCCAAAACAAATAGTGCATTATATGTTCACAAATAAGAAATGTTAAAACTTGTAGATGGAAATAGGGGTGGTTCTTGTGGCTTATAGAAGAGTGTTTTGAGAACAGAAGAATAGCATATGGAGTCAAGGTTTCATCTCAAATTCCACCAGTAACTCTCTCTTAAAATGCCCTTTCCCAGGGCTTCCTGGGTGGTTCAGTTGGTTGAGTGTCTGACTCTTGATTTCAGCTCAGGTCACGTTCTTGGGGTTGAGGGATTGAGCCCAGCCTCAAGCTCAGGGTCATCAGGGAGTCTTCTTAAGATTCTCTCCCTCTCCCTCTGCTCCTTTCGCTGCTCTCTCTCTCTCTCCAATAAATAAATCTTTTAAAAATGCACTTTTCCTGGGGTGTAGAGCCTACTTGTGTTTTCTTAAAACATCTTTCCTGAGGTGTAAACCTAAAAGATCCTTCATTGTTCCTCTTTCTTAGAGGATAAGTAGCCAAAAATCCATGAAGAGGTTCTCTGGGTGAACTTACTACATCACGGTTAAAGGATCTCCAATTTGGGATCACGGTGAGCAGTAATCTCTTCCCAGTGTTGTGTGGTGAAAGAACACTGGAGGAATGCTGAATGCTGAATCCTCTTCTTATAGATTTGTAAATCACATTAATATTAAAATGCTCTGAGGAGTTCTGTAATAGAGAATTCCATTGCATGGGGCACTGTCCTCATGTATCTTTCATCATAGATTTTTGTTGCTGTCAAGTCGAAATAAAATTCACTCACACATTGGTTATGTTAATCAAATCCCACTACTCTCAACATGAAAAAAATGGAGACCAGGAAAGGTAAAGGATATGACTGTGGTGTCTCAGACTGTGTCACGGTCTAAAGCAGACATGGGAATGGTCGGTTACCAGTTCAGTGCATCTTGGGGTTTCTGCTAAAGCCCTTGTGAGAGGGTCGAGCTGTGTCTAAGATCAGGGAAACATAAAGGGAAACAGGAAAACATCTTGGCTCAGTATTTTAAGAATACTGCAATGAAACCAATATTTCATTTATTTTCCCTGTTAGTATTTCACTATTTGAAACGTATTTCCTCATTTACCTACCTTCATCAGACAATAAGATGTTCTAGTTTGAATTATCCAGAGACGTGAGTCCTCCTTCTTTAAATTTGGAAACATTAAGTTGTATTTTCCTACGTTGGTTGGCTCCAGCTGCTGTAACAAAATACCACAGACTGGGTGGCTTAAACAACAGAAATTTATTTTCTCAAAGTTCTGGAGGCTGGAAGTCCAAAATCAAGGCAGTGGCAGGGGTGGTTTCTGGTAAAACATCTCTTCCTGGCTGGTGCATAGCTGCCTTCTTGCTGTGTCCTCACGTGGCCTTTCCTGTGTGTAGCACTCCTAGTGTCTCCTCTTCTCACCAAGACACCTGTCCTATTGGATTATGGCCTCACCCTTTCACACTGAATCTTAATGATCTCTCTAAAGGTCTTCTATCCAAATACAGTCACTCTGGGGATTAGGGCTTCAACATGTGAATTTTGAGGGAACACAATCCAGACCAACACGTTTCCATCCATAATTTTTTTAAAGATTTATTTATTTATTTGAAGGAGGGGAGAGAAAGTATGCAGGGAGAAGGGGCAGGGGGAGAGGGAGAGGGAGAGGGAGAATCTTAAACAGACTCTGCACTGAGCATGGAGCCCGACAAGGGGCTCGATCTCATGACCCTGAGATCATTACCTGAGCTGAAATCAGGAGTCAGACACTCAACCGACTGAGCCACCTGGGCATCCCCATTTCCGTCCCCATCTTTACCTCTTCTGCTATCATTGTTGTTCCAGAAAATATCCATTTCACCCCTATTCCCTCATTTGCCCCAGGTTAGCCCTTTCTTTGTGATCTCTAAACTTATTTCACATAACCTCATAACTGAAGACCTCTATAAAGTTTTGGAAATAGGCCCAAGAGTGGTCTTGATTTTCACTACCTTCAACCTTCATGGCCTTTATTTCCTGCACACACTGATCTCTCTCTAGGCTCTCAGCTTTGGAGCCCTATGCTTTTCCAGTGAGCCCCCTGCACCATCTTCCCATGGTCTTTCCACAACAATCAGGTCAACAATTGTTTTATAGTGTGGGCTCATGGGCAGCATTGCACCTGGGAGATAAGACTTTTAATTTGCACCAGCACATCAGGACTATTCATCCATTCAATCTTTCTTTAAACAGTCTTACATTGCATTTAGGAAGAAGTAAGTATGGTTGCATCATCACTTCTAACATTCTGCTGGGTCATAGAGAGCTACCAGCATGGTATGTGTTTAGGGAACAGGGTAGGTTCTGCTTCACATTCACTGTTGCCAAAGAAAGAAGCTATGTAATAAACAGACCAACCAAGAAGTCAGTGGTATTTGATTACTTTCATAACCTTTACATTGTGCATTATTACTATATAATTAAAATAAATAAGATCTCTATATTGTTTTCAGTAGTGCCTTTTTTATTGCTTCTTGTAACACTGTTGCAAGCGAGAAGCAGAAGTAGGTAGTTCTATAACTTGGCTCAGATCACACAGCTATTAAGTGAACCAAACTTAAACCTAATTGACTTAAACTGAAATTCAATAATTAATTCATGCAGGATTGACCATGTGCCAGACCTCGGTAGTATACGGTGAACAAAAAGAGGCACCAGTTCCACCTTTGAGAAGAATTGGGTGATTAGAGACATACAAATATTAATACAACAATTAAAAGCAAAAAAAAAAAAAAAAAAGCAGACTAAAATTGCAGCCCTGAGAAGTGCTGCGTGGAGGGGCAGATGTTGGAATGAGAATAAGTGAGAGGGTCTCCATCCTGAGAGAGGGATTACAGATATTAACATTCTATATGTTTTCAGTAAAACAGGTTATCTCCTCTATGGGAATGTCACCAGCTATTTGGTCCCCCTGTTTGTATAGTACCAAATAATCTATCAACCTCATTAATATACCAGGATTGCCTTCCTTTTCAATTACCACAAGGTTAGATTTAAAAAAAAAGAAAAAAAACCCCAAAATATACAAAAACAAGATGATAGAGCTCTAGTCGTACCATAACACATCTATTTCAGACAGAGCTTAGAAAACAGATGGAATTTATATTCCACCCTACCTCCCCCAGCTCCAAGTGGAAAGACAGACTCCACGTGACTAGTACGGCTGTCTTCCAGGCTCTGATTGGCCACAGAACTCAGGAAAGGACATAGAATTAAGATTGCACAGAGGACCAAAGTAGTTCAGTAGGAGAAGAGCACTGTAGTCACTGAGGAGGATCAGAGAATGGGGCCTGAGGTTAGAGAGATACTAGATAGATAGATACATAGATAGATAGATAAGGTGTTAATTTGAGACAAATAACAGAGACACAATAGGACACTACTATAACCAAAGATTATTGGAAATAGTTTTTTTTCCCCTATAGGAAATGCATATTTTGATTTTTTTTTATTAAGTACATCTCCTTTGTCTCAATCTAAGAACCTAAGAGATATCCCACTAAGACCAGACAATGAACTTCAATAGCCAGATTTTGATGTCTGAGTAAAGTTACAGAATGTGTGTGAGAGGGTGTGTACTCCATGCCTTTAGTCTTAAGGAGTGTAAGACACATTGTGAACTTTGCCTTAGTAACTCATTATCAAAAGCTAGGTCTATAGATTACACCCATCTTGAATATACGTATATTCAGTACACTCTGGGGTACTGAATTCATTACTTTAATATTGTACTACTTTTGTTTACTTCTTTTATTTTTTTTAATTTTTTTCTTTTGTAAGTGTTTTCTTAAAGCGTCAAGAGGTACCGCATTCTCATGCAGTCACAATGTTTGAAATCTAAATATTTATTTATTGTCTTTATGTCATTCATATTTATAGAAATATCGATAACATCAGTTTTTATCTTTATAAGAAAAGTTTTCATTTATTTTATTTTCTTGCAATTTACTCAGGGACATAGCTATTATTTTCTTTCAGATACAGTTCTGTGTTCAATAATATTTTTATGATTGGTAGAAAAAAATCATCAGATTTTCTTTATAATTACTTTATGTTTAGTTTATAATTACTTTAAACTTACCTTTTTAAGTAATCCATTCAATACAATATTAAAAACTTGCCATATGCCATCTATTAATCATGTAATTCAGCAACATGGTGACTTTTTCTCTCTTTTTAAAGATTTTTTTTGTCTTGCCATAGAGGAATCCAGCAAGATTAAAAGCCCATGCATGCAAGCAAGTAGTTACCAGAAAAGCTTTTTATGATACATGATTGTAACATGCCAGAAGAAAATTGCATTGAAAATGATGTAGTCTAACTAATAAGAAATACATTTGAAATTGAAAATTAAATATACTTTTGCATATCCTGATATGGTACTTTACTTGCCTCATTTGCATGCAAATAAGGGTTCAATAACTATTTTAATTGCTATATTCTCCCAAAAGCAAGGAAAGAAGATTCAAAATATATGTATTATTTTGTATGGGAAAGAATGTTAATATTCACCAAATAATTACCTAATTTACATAGTGATTAGACTCATCTGCAATAAAGTATTTTTATAAATATACAGAGGGAACATTAGACGTTGTGAAATTTGACAAGTGAAATCACAAGCAAATCTAATAAGGAAAATTGTATGCAGGTGAAAGACTTCTAGTACATTATTTTTAATATAACTTTATTACTAATGTCAGAATAATAAGTCAAATCCTTAAGCATTTGGTGCATCCTATTTGGTAGGTGAGAGGGGAAAAAGCAAATATAATATAGTTAAAAAAATATTGAACATGATCAAACACATCTGAAAGAGATAAATTCCTCAGGGAAGAATTTCCACCTACATAATTTCAAGTGGAGTAATCTATTTTCTAATTAGCAAGGAAAAAATCCCCTGTATATGACCTTGAATTCTAAAATATTAGCTCAGAGGGAATATTTACAATCCAAAGGCTCAGATGCATAATGAAAATACGGACATGACTTTTACTGTTGTTAAGGTTCTTTTTAAATCATTCTTAGGCATAATCAGCCTATGTTGACTGACATTTATAGTATGGAAATTGGCTGGAATACAAATGCAATGGCGTTTGAAATTAGAAAGCACATTACTGAGGAGACAGGTTAAATATTTGTGGTGTTCAAAGCCATTTTTCTTGGTAGAACCAATACCTTTGTTCATTTTGATCAAGCTTATATTCTAAATGAGTTTTGCATATTGGAATTATTTTAGCTCTCTAATGCTCCTTCTTTTGTCATTTTCTGTGTCGTGCTGTGACTCGTTTCGGAGAAATGTATTTTTCAGCCTTCAACATTTTAAGTATGATGAAGGAGAGGGGACTTAAGGATTTAAACAAGGAGGATTTGGCAGATGGAAATGTGTGTTAAGTGAACAACTGACTACTTGAATCAATGAAAGAGAGAACTGATCATCCTGATTATAAACAATTACTCACTTACCTGTTTGTGGGTTTATAGTGATCTAGAAACATTTATTTTAAGGTGAGGCTAGGCAGAGAATATCAAGAATGAACAAACCTGATGAAAAATTCTAGTTCACAACTGCTTCCCTAGAATATGGGACAAGATAGAGATTTCTATGCTTCTAGGAGAAGAATGAAGTACTGTGTATGTACTCTGAGTTGGGAACTAAAATTATAACAGAGAGAATGCCGCCGGAAAGTGTATCTAAATTCTGGAGTTAGTCAATGATGCCTGACTCCTTCATCCATTCATTATGTGACCCTTGAAAATTACCACTCAGATGTTCAGGTTCATGAAAAATGAGAATGAAAATACTTTCTTTCAGGGTTATTGTGAAGATTCAGTAAGATTGTTAATAAGCATAAAATCTGGAGAACATGGCCATTTTAATAAATAATGGCAAGTTATGTGTGTTAGAGAAGGTACAGGAACATAGATCCCTGGGATTTTTCTTCCTTAGGCAACTGACTTGCCTTATCCCTTTGAGATACAAGGATTCTGCATCTGTGATGGTTTCTATGGTGTGTTTAAGAGAGCTGACATTTAACATCCTCAAGGGCACAGATCAATCATGCATGTATTTTGAAATAGTAAATTAACATGATCATGGGAAATAAAACTCTGTATAATTATAATTTACTATGCGTACTACAAAATGTACATTAATCTAAATGTTTCTACATAGGTAGTCACTGTCCCTGAACTTGGTGCTCCTGGTATAAAGTTTTATTGTACCTGACACATAGTGGAACCTGAAATTTATACATAGCGCTGCAAGGCTTTCTTAACCTTGATATCCAAACCAAAATAGTACATTGCAGGCCAAACAAAATACTGGCAAGATGAAATCTAGCAGCGTATATATTGTGACCAAGTTGAGTTTTTCCAAAGAATGCGAGAGGGGGGTGGGTGAGCATTAGAAAAATCTATAAATATGACTCTCCATATTAAAAAATTAAAGGAGAAAACACACAGATAAAGCATCTGATACTATTTAACACTCATTTGCAATTCACATTCTTTACACACTAACATTAAAAGGGAATTTTCTTAGCTGAAAAACCGGTATCTAAAAACCTCCATAAAGAGGGAACCGTTCAAAATAGAATGTTAGGACAATCGTTTATTCTGGAAAACTACATTTTGAGAGGCCTGTTTATTCTTTATGTTGTATTTGTCATGAAACCCAGAGCCAATGCCATAAATCGTGTGTGCTACAGAATCATAATCTCTGTAAAGGGTTCGTTGCCTGACCCCTGTCTAACTTAATGAGATGAATTCAATTAAAGGAGAAAGAAGCTAATCTATTCATGTGCTAGCAGTCAGTGTAAAAAAAAAAAAACAAAAAGCACTGTTCTTTCATGCACTTATGTTGATGGGCGTTCTGTGATCTTGCACCTCAATTATTCCTGCTGTCAAGGTGGAGGATATTGCTTTAGCCCTCGGTACTCTGAATGCAGTGGAGAAGCGGCGGCCCTGGCGTCACGCGGGAGCTTATTAAATATGGAGAATCTCAGGCAGACTCCACCCCAGACCCACTGAATCCAAGTCTGCATTTTAACAAGGTCCCAGGGCATTTATCTGCACATTGTAAAGCATGAGAATACCATCTAGGCTACCGATCCTCCTGCCTTTAGAAATACTGTGAGGATCCACGACCAATCCCCGCCCCCCCGCCACGCCCCAAAGAGGAATTTTACTTTTGGTATAGAATGTAGGATATTTGCAAGTTTTTGTTTTACCTGAAGGTGTGGGAATTCATTTGCAAGTTTCCCCATAATTGTGATATTAATAGATAACAATTATTAAACTGTTCCTGGCACTGTCTAGGCAATTCCAAGGCATTTATTCATTTCATTTCTCCCACCATCCCTGTGACTTGCGTGACTCCATTGTAGAGAAGAGGAAACGTGCGGGCTTATATAACCTGCCCAAGTTGAAAGCTGCTAAGATCCAGTCCATTTTTGGAGCCAGGAAGTCTGAGTCCCTGGCTTCAATCAGGTCACTAAATCTGTTCAGCTTGTTCCCCACATTTATCAGTATATTTAACAAAGTTTCATAGGTAGCATGTATCACATTTTTAATGATTTGCTAGGTACTCTTTTAAGGCTGACGTTCATTTACTCCTGTAGTTTGCACAACTGTGTGAATTTCATTGTTTCCTTTTACAGATGAAGAATTTTTTTAATTCCTTTTAGAGGCAGAAAAAAATGAGGCCCAGAGACATATGACTTGCCCAGCATCAGACAACGAATAAGATTTTTTACCAAAGATTTTTTACCAAAGAGTAAAAATTAAAAATAAAATAGTCTAGCAGACCTGGTCCCTGTGGAGGGAAATTCAGATGCTTCTGCTCTGGAATTTTCTCCTTGGCATTCTCTCAAGCAACTACATGAAACAAAGTTTCCTAATACTGAGGTCAGGGGTAACAACTTCTCCAAAGTAATTGTAATTTTAAAATTCTTGCCTGTCTACTTTACCCGTGTCTTGTCTCCTTGGCTGCAGAAACTGCCCTGAGGCAAAAGCTGCTTTAACAAAGAATGCCAAAATGCTAGAGATAGTGCAGAGTAGAGGTGAAAGGTCATCAGAATCCATCATCATATTCTGTAACAGTGTTGTCCACTAGAAATACAATGCAAGCCATCTAAGTAATTGTAAATGTTCTGGTAGCCAGATTGGAAAAAGAAATAAGAAACAGGTGAAATTCTTATCGATCATATATATTATTTAACCTGCCACATTAAAAAAAATCTTATCATTTTAACATAGTCTTATAGCATTATTATTAAAGAGATACTTTGCCTGTTTTATACTTTGTCTTTGAAATTGGTGTTTATTTTATTTTATTTTTATTTTATTTATTTTTAGAGAGAGAGAGAGAGCACACATGGGCTGGGGAGGAGAGGGAGAGGGAGAGAGAATCTTAACCAGGCTCTGTGCTCAGCGTGGGGCCAATGCAGAGCTCGAGTCATGACCCTGAGACCATGACCTGAGCCGAAATCAAGAGTCAGGTGCCTAATCAACTGAGCCACCAATAGCATCCCTTAAGTTGGTGTATGTTTTAAAGTGACAGCACATCTTACTCCGACTAGCCATGGTTCCAGTGCTCAGGGCCACATATCGGCCATATTGGTTCATTGGGCAGCACCCTGCTAAAGACTCTGAGCACCTGAAAAAAAAAAAGTTTGCAAGTTAATAAGGAAGAGTAGATCAATAAGTATGACTAATGTCAGAGGAATTGTCTGTAAGAGCATCATGGTTCACACACACTGGCACTCTGTTTCCTTCTGAAGTTTGTGCAATCCTATTGTTCTTATTTTTTTCTTTATATATATGTGTGTGTAATGAAATTTACATATATATATTTTATATATAAAATTTTATAATATATTTATATATTTTTAAATTTTTTTATCAAAAAAATTGGGGTGAGCCTGATGATTCACAGACATGTACCCTGGGGCAAATAATACGTTATATGTTAATAAAAAATTTAAAAAAAATTGGGGTGAAGTAACATGTGTTATTCTCATATTTTACTTTGGAATCTATTATGAGCTTAGCTTCACCCATCAAATGTTAAGAAATGATCTTAATAATTGCATACTAGTCTGAGTGATTTTTGCCCTTTTTTAAATGACATTATCTGAGCTTTAGCATTTATTTTTTCTAGATAGCAACAATGCCCTGATGAAATCTTGCTACCCAAATCTTTGTGCCCATGTCTGATTAAACACACACATTTGTGTTTTGTTTTTTTAAGGATTTTTAATAAAAAAAGATTTTATTTACTTGAGAGAGAGAGAACAAGGGGGGTGGTCAGAGGGAGAAGCAGGGGGCTCCCCTCTCCATTGAGTAGAGGGCCAGATGCGGGGCTCGATCCTGGGACCCTGAGACCAGGACCGGAACCTAAGGCAGGCACTTAACCAACTGAGCCACTCAGGCACCCCCAAACACACACATTTGTAATGGGCTCCATAATATGACCAAATTGCTTTCTAGAAAGAGAGTATCAATGGTACCCAACAAAAGTGCTCCTTTACCACTCTGACTAGCCCTCCTGAAATTTAGAAAATATCTTTGCCACTCTAAGAGATGGTACATTGTTTTATTTTTTTCTAGTTAGCGTTTTTTGAATTACAGGTTAGGAAAATTTGTGTGTGTGTGTCTATGCATGTGCACACATGCACATGTGTGTTTATAGACCATTTGCATTTCTCCTCATGCATTTCTTTTTTTTGACTGTGGACAAATTCTTTACATATTGAAGAAATTAATTTTTTTAAAATCGGGGCGCCTGCATGGCTCATTCAGTTAAGCAACCAACTCTTGATTTTGGCTCAGGTCATGATCTCAGGGTTATGAGATCATGGTGCTCAGCACTGGGGGTGGAGTCTGCTTAAGATTCTCTCTCTCCCTCTCCCTCTAGCCCTCCCCCCCAGCTTGTATGCACTCTCTCTCTCTCTTTAAAAATACACATATTTTTAAATCGAATATATTGCAAGTGTTTCCTAGCTTGAAGAAAGATATTGGGATGATCTTTGGCATTTAAAATTATACGCAGATATATCTACCAATATTTTCAGTTGGTGTGCCCCTTCACTTTTATCATTGCATAGGATCTTTTCCTTCTCGATTCAATATTAGTCTACATTGTCTCCCTGCTGTTACCCTCATATTTAATGTCTCAACCCATGTGGAATTTATTTTTTTAGAAAGTATGTAAATGAAGTATAATTTAAAAAAAAAAGTCCACTGATTCCAGCAAGTATCTTAATATTTGTTAATTGCAGAAGCCATTAGGTGCATAGAATTGGGTATTTAGTCCACCTAAAAAACAATGATTTTATTTTTCTCCTAAGGTTTTGAGCTAGGTTTTGCATAAAACAGTGTAAGTCTTTTCCTAAATCAGTCCCAAATGATGTGAGACGTGTAAGGTTTAGAATTAACACAGCATTTCTGGTACTTGGTCAGTGATCCACCAAACAGCTGCAGGGAGGGGAGAAAGCCTCAGGAAAGGTAAATGCTGTGGTGGCCTTTTCTTGTGCTGATACATTTCTCTATCCTGGAACTGTGCCTTTTCTTTTCTTTTTTTTTTAACCTCCTGGCTTGTCTTCCTTCCTCCACAGCCAACCCTAGTAAAATCACTCTGTTTGCCTGATGGGAAGAGCCACATCAGGTGCAACATGCAATAAGTGCCCACATAGTCTCCAGGCTCGATCTAGAACCAGAATCACTTCCTAGTGTCCTGAATGGGACCCAGATGCTCTCGCTCAGAACCCTGCTTGTCCCATGTCCCCAACCCACATGCTTCCCTTATCATACACACACACACAAACACACACACACACACACACACACACACACTCCTTTCACACCCTCAGAAATATAAGTAGCATTCTGCCAGTACCATTTTGCCTTTGCTTCCCTGGTACACAGGTCCTTCCCCTAAGAATCACAGCTCAGTCCTCAAGTCAACTCTCTCTTGAGTCACCTGGATCCAGCAGAAATGCCTTAAAGTTCCCGACGTTTGTGGATCTTTTTCTTCTTTCATTTCAATTTCTTTTTCCTTTCTATATTTATATTCCACTGGTGTATTTATTTGGCAGGTCTGAAAGTGAGCGAGTTAAACGCCTGTTCCGTAGTTATCATATTATTAACTGAAAGAGAGAATGTCACTGACATACTAACCATATTGTTAATGCATCACTATTTAGGATTTGCTTGTGCTAAATGCATACATGTCAGAAAACAGTGCAGAATGTGTCCTAAGCACAAATCTATCATTGTGTTTGCAGGTGTTCTTTCAATAGCATTGAAAGGGCCAATACATTTGAGTATTATTTCGTTTGTTGTCAGCAATATCTTCAGTATGAAGGAGAATAGCGTTAATGTATGGACTGCCTTGCTTGCACGTATGGACTTGCTCTGTCAGTAGCCGTGCATTTTGCACCTATTTTCAGCAAAGCGATATAAACCCTCATTTAACAAGTTGGTTGATGGAGTACTGTGTGATTTTCCTGAGACCATAATGATGGAAAAAAACCCATTCCTTTTGGTGCCATCCCTGGGGTTACTCTGCACACCTCTCTTCCAATAATTGGGCATGGCCATAACAAGCCAGAGGCTGTATGGGATAATTGGCTCCTCCACACAGCATTATGGGTGGTCAGTCTGAGAATTACTGAGATCGAACAAAAGCCGCAGTGACTACAAGACTGAGGCCCGTATTGATCCAGTAGAAATAGGTGGGTCTGTCATGTCTGGGCAGAATACATCATGCTCCTGGTGGGAGAGTTCTTTCCCCAGAAAGGGAAATAATTTTTCTCTCCAAGGAAACACTTGAGTCCAAAGTATACACACTCACGAAGGAGTCTAATAGAACACAGAACAGAAGTAGCTTTTTCACCCTCTTTTTTTCCTTCCTTCCTTCCTTCCTTCCTTCCTTCCTTCCTTCCTTCCTTCCTTCCTTCCTTCCTTCTTTTGGTAGTTTGTGCTTGGGAACACGTTACACTGGGGTTATCTTTGTTTTTCTGAATCTCCTTCAGTCTATCTGGGCATTTTTATGTTTGAATCAGTGCATTCACCTTTCTAACTCTGGTTTAAAAGCCTTCAGTTCAAACAGAAAGAGGCAAATTCATTTGGTGTATATGAAGTAGGCAGTAATTGCATTGGAAAACCCCAAAACCCCCAGACCAGAACCAGCTGTAACCAAACATGTGTGGAAAGCAGCACACAGACTTTTCCATGGCCTGGAGCAACAATGTTGTACAAATAGTCCCCGAGGTGTCTCAGCAGTTCCATGCACAGTGGAAGGAAATTAGATAATGCTAAAGACTTACCAGATGGATATTCAATCAGCTGTGTGTAAAATTCTCTCCGTAAATTGAATATTGAAGACATAGCTACACTGAACTTATAAAATTAGCATCTTTGTTTTCTCGCATGGTTCCCTGATGTGAATGAGCTGCACTAAGAATGCTAAGGACAAAGTAAGTGTTATATATGTTTACAGGACACGTGAAAATAAGCATCAAGGATAACCCAAAAGCAATTGGCTGAAAGCAAATAGAGTAGATGATGAGAAAATGCACAGAAAAAGAAGAATTTGCTCTGTCCTTGATTCAAGATTTGAGATAACAAATTGCCCTTTTAATAAGAAACAGACTTCTTGTGTAAATCACTTTCTTCTTGCAGAATGCTCTAACTTCCTGAGAACACAGTCATGATGTTCCCGTCCATGTAAAAAAAAACGCCTAAACTATGTGCTCCTTGTCACACTGAATCCTGACCTTTCTGTTTTATTAAGTCCCTTTCTAATCAAATTTCGCCTTCACCTGGGTGAACATAGATCTCCCTGCTCGCTAATCTAGAACTTAGTCCAATTAGTCTTGTCTTCAGTGTATGCACTACACTGTTATCAGTACGCTAGACATTGTTTCTCGAGGAATACCCTCTCTTTTCCTTTAACATGTTCAAATTCTGCCCAGCCTTAGAGGCCCAGTCTCTGCCTGATCTCTTCCAAAGCTACTCCAAACCTCCATGACCTCCTGTTGGAATTCTCCCACTCTAGGAATATATAGACCACCCAGGAGGACTGTCATTCATGGGTGTTGATAGTTGGAAAGACAATAGGCATTAGACAGATGCCAACAAATTGAACTCGGAGTGTTGGGTCAAAACCACAAATTGTAGGACGTGATTTCTCCACTCATGATAGCAACTAATCAGGATGAACATGCATCGCCATTTACTCTAGGTGATTCTAGTTTATACCAGTTGTTCCTCTGTGTTATCAGTAGTACCTGTTACTCTCAAAAGTTGTTTCTACTTGGATGATAAATAATATGACCACTTTACTAATCCTTCTTGAGCATTTACTCCAGGACTAGCCATAGTCTGAGTGCTCGGTGAATTAGCTTCTTTGAACTACACAATAGCCTTGTAAGATGTTTAATAAACCCATTTTTATTTTTCAAATGATGAAATAGAAGTTCAGGGATTATCTTTCAAAAGATCACACAACTTTTGTGTGTCAGAAGGGGTTTGGGAGCTGAAGCAGGAGTAGATTCGGCTACTAATAAAATAGCCTCTAGAGCCCATCAACACGAATGACTCTTTGTTAGCATAGTAGAGAGTATCGTATAGATTTTCAGTATCCTACAAGTACTTGGGTTCTTGGAAGTGATTAGAGTAGGGTAGATGTAGAAACTTAAAATAATTGCTTTGGAGTAATGTGTCTTACTAAAGAAATGTTAATATCCATACCCTTCTGGGTGGTGGTGAACCTAAGTGAAGCTATCTGTAGATATTGGCAGTGATGGTATTCCTCTAGGATGTAGTAATTGGCTCCACTGAATCTCCTCCTAGCATGTGTGCTTATTATACTCACAGGTGCTCAATAAATTCTTTATGGATGATTTTTGCAACTGAGTGAATTTACATATGTTCATATCCATGAATAATCTTGCCATATTAAATATACCTTAAAAATTATAAAAATTCAGGGGGCGCCTGGGTGGCTCAGTGGGTTAAAGCCTTTGCCTTCAGCTCAGGTCATGATCTCAGGGTCCTGGGATCGAGGCCCGCATCGGGCTCTCTGCTCAGCAGGAAGCCTGCTCCCTCCTCTCTCTCTCTGCCTGCCTCTCTGCCTACTTGTGATCTCGCTCTCTGTATCAAATAAATAAATAAAATCTTTTAAAAAATATTAAAATTTAAAAAAAATTATAAAAATTCAGTTTAATTTTAATGAGTAACACATTGAGAATGAATCCATTTGTTAAAATGACAGTTTTATTTGAATATTTGATCCTTTGGGGTCCCTCGACCATAACTATTCTATCCAAGTTTGTTCTCATCCTTCGGGTTTATAATTTTCGGATCTATCATAATCCTTACTCTATTTACATGAAGTTCTTCATCTTTGATATTGAGTATCTTCAAAGTTTATGCATCATCATTGCATTTCTCAGGAAGTTTTGCTTTTCTTCTACAATGGTCTGTAAATTGTTGACTGCCTGCTTTGCATAGCGCGTTAGGAATGATTTCATGTCTCTTCCGTTAATGCTGCAAATCTTCCATCTGTCTTATCACAATGCTTGATGTCTGTCTTTTGTTCTTTGACCTGATAAATCTGTGTTCTACTTTTAGAAGTAAAATGGAAGTAGACATCATAGTTTTTTTTTGAATAGCGTAATTTCTTGAAGAACACAAAAATTAAAAATAGATCCCCCTAGTAGACAGAACATAAATGTCATTGATTTTCTCCGTAATAACATAAACATTTCACATATGTACAAGAATTCAAGAACACCTATAAAAACGCCATCTTAATTAACAATTACTTTCTCTTCTGTGATGCACAGTGTTTGTAAATGGGCATTTACATATGTCAACTAAAGCTTTCTGTGTACTAGCACTTCACATTTTATCGTTAAGTACCAATATACTTATATTTTTAACACATAAAGTAACAATAATGTGCTTGCTCCCTCATCTCTCAAATCAGTAGCGCACTTCCTACTTCTTCACTTCTTAATGTGAAGACACAAGCTATGGTACTTTGCACTGGTCATGATTGCCACGTCAACATCCAGTACCCCCACACTCCTGCAGATATCATTTCTCATTCATGCAGGATACATGCTTCAGGGAAATTGGGTCGCACCCTCAGCCCCAGAGGTGTGTCCCGATCAGTCCAAGCAGTTGTGGACAATCTAGTATCCCTGGCCAACAAAGTAGGTTCAGCTTGATGACATCAACATAGCCATTAGGACTTCTGTTTGATGCTGAGGAAGGAGATACTTTGGAGATAATTCAAGATAGCCTAACACATAGTTTTCTTGTCCTTATTTTGCTACTTACAAATAATTTATATAAAACTAATTAAATTTCTAGAAAATTAAATAAATTTACAATATTTAATTCATATTTATTTTCAGTTTACAATTTACATAAAATTAATTAAATGTTAAATACAAAATTTATATTATGATATATCTTTATATATCTATGCTTCTATATACATCTATATATCTACATATATATATCCCCAAACTGGTAATAAGATTTCTTCTTAAAACCCACTGCTAAAGGAAGCAAAACCCAAAGTGCTTTCAGAGAATTTTATAACTTATGGTAGCTACTACAGCTGTGCAGTCTTTTTCCTAAGGGACAGTTAACTAGTATAGGACTTTCTGCTGTGGGAGCTTTCTAGAACATGGCACAGGAACATGGAGCTCAGGCAGAAATCAGAAGTATAAGGTAACTAAAACTAACTCCACTCAGGCTAAATAGGCAGAAATCTGAGTCCAGGACTGTGGAGGTCCGTGGAATTTGTGGGAGGCATAGAACCAGAGAAAATGGAGGTATGGGAAGCAGGGCAATATCTTTGTGGGGGTACCTTTTGGGTCTTCGGCTGAAGCCTAGATAAGTTTACAGAGTCTAACAGAAATGAGGGGCTGTGTACCTGGAATTGAAGTGAAATGTCTGAAGTCACACAGTGCTGGATGTCTTAGAATATTCCACCCAGTCAGAGTGGAAAGGCCACATGGAGCACATTGGGCATGGAGCTAAGCTCCCAGAAGGGTAAGCTTTATAACTAGATATTACCTAGAGTAGGATCTATACCATAGGACTAAAGAAGGTAAAGATAGACATGGCCAATTACATGTAATATTAGTTTCAGGTATACAGTTTGGTGATTCATCACCCAGTGTTCATCACTGCAAGTACACTCCTTAATCACCTCTTTCACCATTTCACCCATCACCATCACCTGTTTCACCCATCCCTCACTCCTTAATCACCTCTTTCACCATTTCACCCATCACCATCACCTGTTTCACCCATCCCCCACTCCTGCCCCTCCAGTAACCCTCAGTTTGTTCCCTACAGTTAAAAATCTTTTTCTTAGTTTGCCTCTCTTTTTCCTCCTATGATCATTTGTTTTCTTTCTCAAATTCCACGTATAAGTGAGATCTTGTGGTACTTGTCTTTCTCTGATTTTACTTAGCATAATACATCCATCCATATTGGTACAGATGTCAAGATTTCATCTTTTTTATGGCTGAGTAATATTCCATTGTGTGTGTGTGTGTGTGTGTGTGTGTGTATGTGTGTCTATACACACACATACACACACATATATATAAAATATCACATCTTCCTTATTAGTTCATCAGTCGATGGACATTTGGGCTCTTTCTGTAAATTAACTGTTATTGATGATGGTGCTAGAAATACCAAATAGTAGCCTTTACCAAAAAAAAAAAAGGTGTGAAAGAGCAAATTACCAATCCCAAGATTAAAAGAGAGGATATCTTGCTTCTGATTCTATAGCTGTTACAGAATAATAAGGGACTATTGGGAACACCCACTTAAAACTAAATATGACAATTTAATTAAAATGAGGAAGTCCCTTGAAAAACACAACTTGGTGAAATTGACACTATAAGAAATAGAAAGTCCAAATAACCCTATATCTATTAAACAAATTGAATTGAAATTATCAAAAAGGTTCCCAGAAAGGAGAGCTTGGGTGGCTCAGTCAGTTACACACCTGACTCCTGGTTTCGGCTCAGGTCATGATCGAGCTGTCTCAGGCGCAGAGTCTGCATGGGGCGTCTGCTTGAGGATTCTCTCTTCTCTTCCTCTGACCCTCTACGCTCTCACCCATGCATCCTCTCTCCTTCTCTCCCTCTCTTTAAAATAAATAAATAGATCTTAAAAAAAAAAAAAAGGCGCATAGTGCATGGAGCACTGGGTGTGGTGCATGAACAATGAATCTTGGAACACCGAAAACATAAAATAAAAGTTAAAAAAAAAGTTTCCCAGAGAGAAAATTCTAAACTCAGTTTTGTGGATGACCCTCACCATAAGGAAAGAAATAAGGAAGAAATAAGAAATAAGACCAAGCTTACCCAAAGAGTTGCATAAAACAGAGGGAAAAAAAAATCAAAACATTTCCCAAATCATTTCATGAGGTCAGCACACACAAGTACCAAAACCTATCGGACAATATAAGAAAAAGAAAAATCACAAACAAGTATGTCTCTATTAATACATTTTAAGAGGTTACCTTGAAAACTCACCTTGAATGTTTAAAGGCTAAAAAGTCAGTCAACATATTTACTACCCCTGTAAGGAGGACCATCAGGACTCTTTCTGAATTTGAGACTGTCCTAGGAAAGGTCAGGCTCGGTGCTTGGTGAAAATTGGCATTCTGACAAATGAATTTTATAGAAGTTAGTGTTCGTTATGATAAGTTTAAAGTAAGACTGTAACAGAGACCTCTGGCTGGGAATGTTCCATGAGCATGACTTCGTGAATTGTCTCAGTTCCTCATGTACATGACAAGGGTATCCGTGGGTTGGGGGTTCCCTACCAGATGCATTCACTGCAAACGGGGTGCCGCCGGCTTGCTTTCTGCCATATACAGCAAACTTTCAGAACATGCTTAATTCCCTCCAACCTAACATTTTTGAACTAATGAGCCACTCAGCCAGGATGTTCTACTCCCGTAGTTTTGTGTGGCCTGTTCCTCATGATCATTCAGCTGTCAGTGAGACATCATCACTGCGCCGCACACCCAGCCCCAAACCACGGCTTCTTATCCCAGCGTGATATTTTACTTTCAAGTTGCTTATTTTTATAGAACATCACAGTGTTTTATTTCTTTTGTAGACGGTCATCTCCACCAAGAGGCCTTCCTAGGTGACCTGCCACGAGCAATCTCCAGTCACTCTGAGATCAGACCACTTTATCTATTTTTTATTTTTTCCAGGAACAACATTTTGTTTTATTTCCCCAATGTTTATTTTTTCAGTGTTACAAAATTACTTGTTCATGCACCACACCCAGTGCTCCATGCAATACATGCCCTCCTCAATACCCACCACCATGTTCACCTAACCTCCCCACCCAAAACCCTCAGTTTGTTTCTCAGAATCCACAGTCTCTCATGTTTCATCTCCCACATCCAGTTTTCCCCAATTCACCCTTCCTTTCCTTCTCCCAATGTCCTCCATGTTTTTCCTTATGCTCCACACCTAAGTGAAACCATATGATGATTGACTCTCTCTTCTTGACTTATTTCACGCAGCATAATCTCTTCCAGTCCCGACCATGTTGATCCAAATTTGGGTATTCATCCTTTCTTATGGAGGCATAATATTCCATTCCATAATATTGCATATTCCATATAGACCATATCTTCTTTATCCATTTGTCTGTTGAAGGGCATCTTGGCTCTTTCCACAGTTAGGTGATTGTGGCCATTGCTGCTATGAGCATTGGGGTACATATGGTCCTTCTTTTCACTACATCTGTATCTTTGGGGTAAATATCCAGTAGTACAATTGCAGGGTCATAGGGTAGCTCTATTTTTAATTTCTTAAGGAATCTCCACACTGTTTTCCAAAGTGGCTGTGCCAACTTGCATTCCAACCAACAGTGGCAGAGGGTTCCCCTTTCTCCACATCCTCTCCTATTTATGTATTTCTTATTTTTTTATTGTTTCTCTTGTTCTTGCAATGTAAGTTCTTTGAGGGAGAGACTCAGCTTTTTTTTTTCTTTTTAATGTATACCCAGTGGAGTGAACAGTGTCTAGTACATTGTAGACTCAACATTAATACCTCTTGAATGAGTAAATACGTGGAAGTGAAGCATGGTAAGAAGTGTTAAAAATATAAAGTTGAAAGAGAAAATCAGAAGTCTGGCTAGGTAGTATAACATTTGTGTCTTTTAAAAAGGCTTCACTCAGAAAAGCATGTTTATTAGTTATCATTGTCCCCAAAGTAGAATCTTTTAGGGATAATGAAAGCTTTTATTTTTTAAAGACTTCTGTAAAAGTAAAGGTCCTCAGGATTGGAACATCTTTAGTAGAGAACAATTTAGTATGAGTTAGTGAACACAAACAGAAAACTTGGTAAGCAGCTAAAAGATCCCAGCAGAGGAGAAAATAGCCAGAATGGAAACACAGGAAACTACCCAAGACGAAAGCTTTATCAATTTTGTTCCCCCTGGGGCTAATCATGAAAGAACATGATTAAATCTAGCGACATTAGAATTTTATTGAAACAACCACACTCCTTTTTTTGTTCTCCCCCTCAATCCTTAAAACTACTGTATTTATGCAATGACAGTTTCTTAAAATGAAAAAAGATCAATCCCACAAATTTTTAAAAAAATCAATTATCCAATGGGAAAGAGATGGATTACCATTGATTGCATCCTGCCTGTGGTCGAGATGATGGATGACCGCGGTCGTGGCATTGATCTTTGGGAGCAGGCTTACGCCGGTCTTGGATGGCTTATTACGGGGACCACCCACTCAGAGGACGGCGTAGATCTACAACAAATACCGCATTTTACATTCTATCAGTGTCTCTCTGCCCTTCTTTTGTCCATATAACTTTGATGCTCTGTTCCTAAATTCAAGCGTTGTTACTTGCTTTAAAAAAATGTGTTCAGGTACAATGACTCTAAAGAACTTCTGGAGAGACTAGGACAGTCACAGCAAGAGCGAGCAGCCATATAAATGATCTTTTGACAGTCCCTGTGGTTTGTTCCTCAGAGAAGCACCTGAGAGCTCATCTTGTAACTCATACAAATCCTGCACATTTTCAAATAACCAGGGGACCTGTGAAATATTATAGGTTTAGCCCAACCTGCAGCATTTTGAGATGATGAATATTTCCAGTTCAGTTTCAATTTATGTACTCTCTGAAATATATATATATATATATATGTATATATATTTATATATTTTATCAGTAGTGACTTGTCAGTTAAGTGGAATTTATTGCGACTCCAAGAAGGCTATTTTTATTCAAATTTACTTAAATGGTACATTCTTGGTCGAAAGGCGTCTCAACTTCAGCCTCCTGCATGGTTCTAAGAATCACATGAACTCAGGACTGGTAGCAAGAGCCGTTTCAGATGCTATAAAGCATGTACTGTCCTCCTGGTTGTTTACCGAATGCAGCAGTTGAGCTCACTGCCGCATCCTTTAATCACTGGGGGATGAACAGGCCTGCCAGATGCACATTTACGGAGATGGCTGTTGGGACCGTGTTAACCATCGTGGCACCAATTACAGCGGACAGATGTTGACTCATCTTCGTCATCCTAATGTTTGCGTTGCTCTTTACACAAAGTACGCGGGAAAACAATGTTGATGAGTAAGCACACTGAAAGGTGTGAGAAAAATAGCTTGGTCTGTGTTACATGTTAGCCCAAGTCAAGTTTGACTGTTCAGCCAAGGTCAGTTTTTTATTTTATATTATTTTATTTTTTTTAGTAGAAGTTGGTAAACTCCAGGGTTAAAAGAAGGAAGAAAGTACATTATTTTTAAAAAGGAGCTCTTGTGACGAATTATGCTGAATGTGGTAACATTTATTAGTAAACACCTGGAGAATAGGCATTCAAACCGGTCTGTGCTTTGGGCGAGCCTTTGTCCTGGGCACGTGGATGCACCTGGAGTGCAGAGCCATTCTTCAGACGCAATACAATGAGGGTAACTCCTAATCAATGACAAAGATTAGCGTTCAGTAGCACATCTGTGTAACACTTATATTTGATCTATTTTGATAGTGACATGTTCGATACACAAGTATCTTAACAAAAATTACCAGATAGACTTAATACTTTCAGACTGAAAGTTTTCCTTTAGGGGGCATAACAACCTAGCCAGAAGTGACCACCTAGACTTGAGAAGTATTCTAAAAGAAAAAGAGGCAGAAGTGAACCTCTTTGCACTGTCTCTGGAATACGTCTTCCCATTCTGTTTTTGGAGACTTCACAAATGCCAACATGCAGAAGTACAACACGGAGCAAGATTCAGGGGTCAGCCCTACTTTGGAACTGGGGCCCGAAATTAGATGTATTGGATATTATTACTAGTCACAGGTGAGTGTTTATATCTGAATCAGTCATGACTAGGCCCATATTATACACAAAGTTCTAGGAAGTTGAGAACATACTTGGCTGAGTTATCATATCCACATAAACTGACGTGCCAGATGTTGACTGTAGTTACAGTGCAGATTAAGAGATCATTTATGTCACCTATTTTTTTTTTGTTTCAAGTTTTTATTTAGATTCCAGTTAGTTAACCTAGAGTGTTCTATTAGTTTCCTGTTTTTACAGAAAAGCAGTTGTAATAGACTAACCCACCCAAGCAAGCAGATCTGTACTAAGGGAAGGTTAAGGAGCAGACAAATACTGGTCGAATGGCTGTTTCAGGCACGGCATTACCTGGGATCACAGTACACTGTCTCCTTTATTACTCTGTGGGGCAGGGCGTATCATTGTCACGTTCATGGATGATGATTTGCCCATGACTCCTGCTGGATAGAGCTATGTTAAGTATCAAACGGTTGTACCGTAAAACAATATTCAAACAACTTCTGATATTGGGGCGTGAAACGTCTGGATTTCTGCCTTAATAGAAGTTTTTATTGAATCTGTATCATCTACACGCAGTTGTTCCCTAACTCTGAAATGTGTAATATTGTCAACTTGCCAGTTCCTCTCTAGAAGGTTGGCTGTACATTTTCTTTTTTTCCTTTCCTGGGCACTATCTGGTCATTATGTCATGTTTACATTGTTTTTGTATCCTTGAAGACTGGAGAGATGATGTCTTTGTGAAAATGAGTATTACCTTTGTCTCAGGATGGCTGTCTAGTGTTGCCATCAGAGCACACTGAAATCTCTCATCCATCTAGGCACTGAGTTTATGATAGAACTTAGCGAGTGTAGAGCACTTGCCTTCAAGAAGCATATCTTTGCTTGGAAATGAAGCCAGACGTTTTTCTTGGTGGGCAACAGTGGAGCTAAATCACGTAGACTTAGATGATCACTTTCTTCTTAGAAGGCTTCTCTTTGCTCTTTGCCCCTAAGACTGAAGGACCTCGAGAGAGTTTATCCATAAGTTCTTTTCTAATTGGCACTTGCCACCAAAAGCTTGCTAAGAGAGCAGAAGGCTGGTGAGTGCTGATGTTTACCAACACACAGCATCCTTTGTGATGGGCTTGTGGGGAGAGATAAAGATTGGCAACCTCTCTGCTCTGACCTGCTCCTCCCTTTTAAAATATTGATACTTGCTCTGAAGTCACTTATAGCCCTCTGTTGTGGCTAATTGGAGGCACTTAGTCCCACTGCTAGCTTCTTGCTGTGATAAATATTTAATCACAGAGGGGAAAGCGCCTTTTTGAGAACATACATTGGTCTGTGTCTCTTGAAAACAGAATAAAGGGCACTATTACCTGGAAGGAGCCTTCACTCCCTAGTCCAGGGTTGAGAAAGGTCCACCTAATTACCTCTGCTGAGAAGCAGCAGTCTCTTCACTGACTGTCTGACATTTAGACATTTCTCCCCACACCTCTTCCCGTTGGTGTGAAAAGGAACTGAATACAAAACGAAAGTCCACTTTGCTGGCAAATTTTTTACCCATCACAAAGTTAGGCCATGGATATGTGGTATGTCACTCTAACTGTGTCATTTTTCTCTCCAATTAAAAATAATGGATGCTATTGGCCTGTCGGGCTGCACCATATTCCTGGAGGGAGAAAATTAGTTGGTCTCTCCACAGAGCCATTGTCCACTAATTTGAAGTTCAAGGTCTGACTACGATCCACCTCCATGTCTTTCCACGTATCAAGAGTGTCACTGAGAATCCGCACTTCCCGAGGGAAGGACTCTGAAAGGCACCATTACAGCTGAACCCATTTTTCCTGGAACGGTTTTCATGCAAACTGGGAGTGAGAAAAGATTATCACATCTTTCAATTACTTAACTATATTTCCTGGAACGAAGTCTTCTGAATTTGTCAGAAGCTGCTTCATCACGGGGTTGTTAATATATATCGTATGGGCCAATTTTCTGTGACAAATGCACTTTGAGGACAAAAAACAAGAAGCTTTTAATATGTCAGGTATTAGAAGAGAGTGAAGGATATACAGCCACCATTGGTCAAAGGAAGCAAAACATTCTGCTTGTGTTCTCTTTATATTTTGATTTCTCCAACACAAAGAAGAATAAACAGTTTCTCTGTCCTTCCTGGGCCAGTTGGGCAGCCGGTTGTTCAAATAAATGCTGACAATTGGAATTTTGGATACAAATAACTGAACAGGTGCAAAAACATTTAATTAAATCTTGTGAGCCAGAAGTAAATTTTAATGGCTAAAAACATTTTATTCCTCTTCAATTACACCTACTCAGCCTTCAGGATCTTCTCTTTGAAAGAGAGTGCTGTTGCTGATAGCGATGATTTTCCTTGAAGGGAATTATATTCTGGGTTATAACTGTAGTCAATATTAACTCCTGACTGAAAACCACCCCTCTAAACCCATCTGTAAAGATTGCAATATATATGTGAAAGGAAGAAAATATTACGATCAAAAACATTAAAGGGATAGAACTTAAATTATTCAAGACACAATCATTAGCCTTGAACTTAGCAGTATTCCAATAACTAGAATTCCGAAGGGGACGAAGCTGTCTATGCCCAGCTGAATATACGGAGCTTTCTCAAGTTCGTGTCACGTAATATTTTCCCATTATGGTTCTTCAGAAATTTGTTGAGGTTGTCTCCAGGATATGAGTTACAAAAATTCCAGACATACAGCACGAATAAAGACATGTCTTCTTATTCATAAGAGTTCCTCATGATTATTTTAAGGAGAACCTAACCTAGCATTTCACCTTGTCTGACAGTCAGTTAATTTTCATTTTTTTTCATAAGTATAGCTGATTTTGCATGTGTATTACATATCTTCTTGAGCAACTTACGGAAGTTCAGGTAAGTATCCCTGTATAAGAACTAACATTTAAAATCTATCTGTAAGTTGGGACGCCTGGGCAGCTCAGTGGGTTAAAGCCTCTGCCTTCGACTCATGATCTCAGGGTCCTGGGATCGAGCCCTGCATTGGGTTCTCTGCCCAGCAGGGAGCCTACTTCCCCCCCACCCCCCGTCTGCTTCTCTGCCTACTTGTGATTTCTCTCTCTGTCAAATAAATAAAATCTTTTAAATAAATAGATAGATAGATAGATAAAATCTGTAATTTATAGGAACCATAGCCTTAGAAATTAGAGGTTTCCTACCTCACCTGCCACCCCTAAGAAAATACTGGAAAATCCTTATAAGATGAGAGTTTAGAAAATAATTGCATTTTGGATTCATCTACTATTATGCTAATTTTAACAGACTAGAAAAATTTTCTGTGTGAGAAAAAATCAAGTGGCTCTTCATAGCAAGCAGTGGGGTATTTTTGTTCATGAGTTCCATAAATGTACATCAATTAATCTAAAATATCTCAGGGATAGGAGCTGGAGGGAGACAGTACAATAAATCTCTGTGGTTCACGTTGACTAGTAAACTGAGGCCCAGTTAGGAGAAGGGTCTTGCATAGAATTTTTTTCCTTATCCCCAGTCCCACAGTCTTTGAACTATAACTGTATTTCTCCTTTAATGGAAGAAGGGAAATGAACTACAGAATTACTGGGTAGAAATAAACTTTGATTTTAATTGTGATTAAAAAACCAGGCTATGGAGGCCATGAATTAAAGATGAGTCTTTAATGTAGTAATAATGTAAGAAATTTGACAATGATAGAGATAACGTCAAGTGAAGTGCCTTAATATCATTCAATCCCTAATGATCACAATTGAATTAGGATATAGTACTTTGTTTGGGTTCCACAGCTGACCTATCAAGTGCCCCCAAGAGAGAAGAATGAATGTGATTAATTGCTGAATTTTTTTCTCCTGTTTCAGGAAAACACTTTAGACTCCATTAAGCCTGGAGAGGACAAAACTATCATTTGGGGATAGTGATTACTTAAGAATATTTCACGTATAAAGAGGACGATGATTCAGAAGAGGAAGGGTTGTGACATATTACTATTAAGACCATAACAGGAAACTAGGTTTGAATGGATCAGAAGGAACTTAGGTTAGACATAACAAAGTACAGTGTTATGGGTTGAAACACAACTTCATGTTGCTATGAAAATATCTTCCCAGGAGAACTGGAAAATACAAAAGGAAAAAAAAAAGGCAATGTGTGTCTAGATCATTAACGTAGATATCTACCTAAACAGAAGTTAGTAAATTTGGAATTCCTTCCAATCCTAGAATTCAGATTACTAATGACTATGCAGTCTCCAGGCTGAATGCCTCTCTGTTGAGACTTTACATATTTATGCCAGGAACAATAAATCATCTGTAGAATCCTATACATAGTCATTTAACTCGAAAATAGAAACTGAGTGATCCCCACTCTTTCAGAAATTGGTTAAAACAAAAACGGAAAGGAATTTATGCGAGATTAGTTCCGTGGAAAATGACTTATGACAAATGCAGGTGCCTATGAGACACACACATGTACATATTCTATAGATGGATTTGTAACAAAGGAAGAGTTTGGGATGGCATTTAGTCTTATTTTAGTTAAAGGGATGCTTAGGAAAGTTTTTCTATTTTGCACAAGGAAAAGCTTATTAAAATAAGACCTTTGGAGCGAGACTCTATTTTTTTTTTAAGATTTTTAAAATTTATTTATTTGAGAGAGAGAGCGAGAGAGAGCATGAGAGAGAGCATGAGAGGGGAGAAGGTCAGAGGGAGAAGCAGACTCCCCGTGGAGCTGGGAGCCCGATGTGGGACTCGATCCCTGGACTCCGGGATCATGACCTGAGCCGAAGGCAGTCGCCTAACCAACTGAACCACCCAGGCTCCCGATTCTATTTTTTTTTAGATTAAACCAAAGTTAGGTCATATTTTACAATCTGTTGCCATAGTTAGCATTGCAAAGGGGCATGGAAGTAGAAAAAAATTCAAGGAGACAGTTCTTTGATGACATGAAGCTTTTCTAAACTAACTTAGTATTATGTTTCTTCTCTCTTCTCTCTGGCCATGGCACCACCACCCCAATCAGTCCAACACCCCCGTCCAATAGAGCAGGACACAATTTTGTAGCAATGTTACAGAATGAACTACAGGAATTGTGTGTCATTTTCCCGTTGCTACTGTAAGAAATTGCCACAAGGTTAGTGGCTTAAATCATGATGGTTTTATTGTTCTATAGATTTGGAAGTCAGAAGTGTGAAATCAGTCTCATGGGATTAAACTCAAGGGGTCATCAAGGGTGCATTCTTTTCTGGAGGCTCTGGAGAAGAATCTTTTCCAGATTTTTTCCTACCATAGAGGCGGCCCACATTCCTTGGCTTGTGGCCCCTTCCCAAGCCAGCCATGGTGGTCTGGGTTCTCATCACGTCCTCTTACTCTGGCCTTTTCTCTACCTCCCTCTTCCATTGTTTATCACTGCACTTATCCTTGTGATTACATTCTGCCCTCCTGGATAAATCCAAGATAACCTGCCATCTCAAGGTGGGTGATCTGAAATCCCCAAAGCGCTCTGTAATGTAGGCTAACATATTCTCGGATTCTGGGGAATAGGACTTAGATGTCTTGGTTAGGGGAAAAAGGAGGTATTCTGCTTGCTATGGTCAAAATGGCAAATGTGCACACATGTACATTATGTGCATGTACACATCCATGCAGGAAACTGAATCACAGTACCTTCAGATAGACTTGGAAACTCCCCTTTGCCTAAACTTTAGATAAAAGAAGAGTTCTCTTCTAAGAGACTTTGTATCAAAACTAAGGCTGCGGACTTGGCATTTTAACCAGATCCCTTACCTTGACATCATTCTCTCAAATGACATACCCAAAGTGAAAGAAAAGAGGAAATTTACATACATCCTGAAGATGACCCTTTTGTGAACACTTGTTCTTCCTTTTGTTTCCTGATTTTAAAATTCACTAGAAAGATGATGCGGTGGGCATGGGGGGTATGGAAGAAATCCCCAACACCTAATCCCATTGTAAAGGGGAAAGACTTCTGTGTTATTCAACACATAATGGATTTTTTTTATACGTGAAGTTAAAGGGCAAGAGTCTCACTGAATTATCTTATAGGACATGCTCAGCAATGCAAATAAATCAAGAGAAAAGGCATCTGCCTTCAATTAAGATGCTAGGCAGTGTCACGTAAGGGGTACTCTTTGTGTGAGCAAATGACCAAGAACTTGATTCATAGGAAGAGAGCTATAAAGAAATCAGTATTTTGGATGGAGATAAAAAAGCTTATCCACTTTCACACAGTGGTGTTCTTGTTTGTTTTGCTGGTGATTTCCTAGGATTCCCATCCAGACCACATGTAAATTAGAAGGAAATGCCCTTTAAGTATCTTTGAAAAGGATTCACTACCTTTGTCACTGTATTTTAGTTGACCAATGTGTCATGTCACATGCAATGATGTGACATTTTATACCTTCTGTGATTGAGGGTCATTCATCAAATCTAATTCCAGAGGATCTGGGAAAGGTAAACTAGATGTTCCTGACTCACTAGACAGAGTTTGACTAAATATTAAGATATTGATAGTTTTTTTTCCCCAGTAACTTATTAAAACTGGCCTTAGTGGGTAAAATGGAATGCCATGCTGAGGGATAAGGAATCTTTCCATCATGCACCTCAGAACATCCCCTAGAATACCACTCTTTAGCATCCTGTCCCAGCGTTCTTAAATCCAAATGCAGACCCATTGTCAGTTTCCTTTCAAAATTCTATAGCAATCAAGACAATTTTGAATGCTCTATAAAATCAAATATATTCACGACCAGAGCTTTCTTTCCACAACCAAAGAAAGAAATGTTTATGCCAAATGGCTTAGAATATATTGTCCTTTATAGCCTCCAGAGGGATCGATAGTCCTAAAACTGCACAGACATGGAGTAGCGTTCATTTCCCACATTCTGTCCAATTGTCGTTGAAATATATTCAGTGTGTATGTAAGATGCAGATTATTTCTTAATCTATGTTTTTTATGAGGGGCATTGAAAATCAGTGTTGAAAGTGATTTGGATGTCCAATCTTAGAAACACTAATAATTATAAAAGTCACATATTCCCGCTGAATAGTAATTTTTGTACAAGATTTATTTTTCTATGTGTAAAGCTTAAATCCTCGAACAAATAGTAAATCTGGTGAACAGTATACTCTCATTAATCCCACAGACTCATCCAATGACGTGCTCTCATGTGAGGAATGGATGTCAGTGAATTTTTCGTGTGGAAAATATTTGGGTGGCACAGACAGTTCAGAACATAGAAAAACATAGCAAACTTGTGTTCCTATAATTTGTGTTTTCTTTAACATATAATGAGAGTATCTTGGCTTTTAAAGCTAAGACAGATTGATTAAAATTATTAAGAGTGTCTTAAAGCAGTTACTTAAGATTTAGCATCTGCATAAGCTTCAGAGTGAAGTCTAGAAGTCTCCTGCATTTCCTGAATATAACCCACCATCTAAACAAAACACCCACCTTGTTTTCAGAAAAGGTCTGTTGAACAGTAGTGAAGATGAGTGAAGGGCTAAGATGAATTCCATATGTCCTCTCATTTTTTTTAATTGCAAATTACTCGTTACTTTCCTAACCTCTCAGTAAATTCAGGATACCATTGAAGAGGCAACATGGGCTTGGGTCTCATCCACTTTACTCACTGATTTGTGTTGGGGAGAGCACACACTTAGCACGTTAGGCATTTGTTACTTAGGTGAGGCTGGCTAATTACAGTGGGTCTGTCCAAACTAAAGGGGCTAGAACCTTGGGGTTATGCCATTCCACTGGAAGGCAAGGGGAGTGGAGAGAAGCAAATACAACCTAACTCTTGCTCAAGAGACCATTTGATTGTGTGTGTGTGGCAGTGAGACTCAGGGTCCAGGTTTCAGAAGTCACTTTGGTGGATAAATTCCACCTCCTGAATTTGAGCTGTATCCCCGCTGCTCTGATGTATTTATTTGTTGGATCCCTTGGAGAAGCCATAGGGACAGCATTGCCATGTTCTAGTTGGGAGATTGGGGGGAGCAAGGAAGGTGAGGGAAATAAAGGGAACTTGAGATGGAAAAACAACACTGACACAATGCCAGTTTTTGATGTATTTTAAAGTGTAAACAATGACCATGGATAATTTGGTAACTTACATAACCTGAGTAGATGACCCTAACTTACCAACATTCAGCCAGTCTACTAATATAAAGTCATCAGAAAAAAAATTGTCCGAAGGAGTTAGAGTCACAAATGCTCATACCCTGTGATCACTTTCTACAGTGGGCAGCTTTGCCCATTAACTCTCAGACATCTGAAGAAAGTTACTACTAGCTAACAATTACTTTTTCATTGAAATACAGGAGTGGCTTCCTTTTTATCACATGGGCTCTTTCCTGAAATGTGTTTTCCTGGAAGGCTATCTTACATATGCAAACTTGGGTTTAAAAGCTAATTAAAAGTAATTTGAGATGGAAAACTATATTTGTGCGTATGTTAGTGGAACCCTTAAAGTGTGTATGTAAGTTACTGTTGAATTTCCAAATTGAGTTAAATATTTTAAATTTCAGTAACAAAAATGCTATATATACCCACTGGATTGTTCCTTTCTTTAGTAATCTATCGTCTATAGCTCTCTATTTTAGATCTCTGATGCTCATTTGTTACCAGAGTGTAGGTTTCTATGCTTCTACTAGAGTTATTTATAAATTAATATCCTAAGTCATGGTTGAGCTTTGCAACAATCTTGCAAGATAGTTATTTCCTGACTCACAAAGAAACTGAGTCTCAAAGACGACCAGTAAGGTGCTAAGGGCCACGTAGGTAATAAACCCCACAATTTGAAAGCTCACGCCAGGACATGTGGAAAATAGTCTGCCTTCCACAAGGGTCAGTTTTGCCTGAGCCAAAAAAAAAAAAGAAAGAAAAATGGAAAGGTAGCTCTTTTCATAAATTTATCTATACTTCAGTTCTCTCAGGGTAAGTTGACTTTTTATCTCAATTAATCCAGATTAGCTTTCTGGTAAAATCAAAATTCACAGAATCATTGCCAGCTAATTCCTATTTGTGTGGTGGTAGGACAATCTGGCCGAAGAGACTTATGATATAAAAGTACTACATTATTAAAATACACTTATTAAATAGATTTCTTTCCTTCCTCCACCTCCTCCAAGTGGAGAAAAATGATGCACCATCAGTATTGACGTGCTCTTACTATACCATTATTCCTGGACCACCTTGAAGGGAGGGTACAATAAAGGTTCATTTGTTATGTGCCTACAACAATAGACAGATTTAAATGTGGCTTTTTTCTATTACTGCATTCACAGCAGCTTTCTTATTGTGTGACATAAGATGATATACACAAGCAAGGAGCAAAATTCCCAATGTGGCTTATCTTTTTTCTGAACCGGTGATGTGAAGGAGTATTATGTTTTACTACTTGTCTCGGTTTCTTGTTTTTATACACTTCATTGTAAGCAGTGAGCTATTGTTCATTCTTAGCTTGCTTTTAATCTCAAGGAAAAAAGTAACAGCCATTTGTACACTTTATCAATCACTTAGCCGATTCAATTGGATTTTTAAGACATTTGCGTATTTCCGTACTATGTATTATATTTGTTTCTTTGAATCTTTATTATATACAGGTTAACTCTAGGAAAATAAATACTCTAGAAACAAATCATTTCCCAAAGAATCGATTAGAAAAATCTTTATGAATATTTCACTAAAATTATTGCTATTTCTGGGGTGCCTGGGTGGGTGGCTCAGTAGGTTCAGCATCTGCCTTCAGCTCAGGTGTTGATCCCAGGTCTTTGGATTGAGCCCCACATCAGCATCTGGGTCTGTGCTCAGCAGGGAGTCTGCTTCTCCTTCTCCCCCTGCCCCTCCCCCATTCTTGCACATGCGCTCCCTCCCTCTCTCTCTTTCGCTCTCGTTTTCTCACTCGCTCCCAAATAAATAAAATATTTTAAAAACTTTAAAAATAAAAATAAAATTATTACTGTTCTTGAAGCCAAACAACATAAATGATCAAATAGTACACCTCAGTGCAATCATTTTCTCATGCTAACCTCTGACTGCCAGTTTTTAAGAGCTTCTGATTGGTAAGTATTACTAAACTCCCACTTAGTTTAAATCAGAACAGGCCAAGTAGAGCTGGACAAACATGTAAATGAAATTCATTAATAAAGCCATGTTTCGGCTAATTTAGGCAAAAGTCTTTTGTTTTTAAGGATACGTTCTTGAACTTCAATTATTGTCTTAACCTTCTACTCAATTTCGACTGCATAAAGAAGGCAGGAGTAATTGTATTAACAAAGCAGCATACTGTATCTCCTGCTACAATCCTCTGACAGCACGTTTGCTTACATAAATAAGTCCAGACATGCTAGGCTCAGGGGGATCACCGCCCATAAGTGATCAGTCTTCAAGTGGGAAGAGCTGACAAAAATGCCAACCTCTCTCTCCCTTTGTTAGATCAATATTCTTGAGTAGAACGTTAAAACTCCACTGATCTGCCTAGGAAAAACACCTCTGTGGCCAAAGCTTAACAGTTGAAAATGATGAAGTATGGGTTTGCCACATCCACACACCCATGCATTTTTCATTTTCAAGGAATCATAAAATGCAGTTAGCGATTTTCAGCAACTGGCATTGGGAATTTATTCAAGTTTATTTATCCTACATACATTGATATATAGGAAGCAAAAAATAGTTTGAAAAACACTGATGGAAACACAATGATACAATACTTCTTTTACCTCAAACAAAATGTCTTTAAACGTCCCGTAGACTGTTGTCTTCAAAGAAGGATAAAACCAAAGGTATTCACATTAGCATAAAAATGAGTATATATTTGCTTGCTTGGTGTCTCTCTGGTCAAACAATTACTCAGCCTAGTGTGCCAGGCACCCGAAGGCGAAGACTAATCAAACATCTCTATTTTGGATCAGTTAATGGGGTGGGGGTCACGGGGCAAAAAGCTAGTACAATCTGAGGAAAAGTGGTCAGAAGTCAATTAAAGATCTGATAGGCAGGAAATCAAGAGCAGTTATCAAGGAGCCAAAACAAAGAGAGCTCCAGTCCAGAAAGTAGACAATGAAACAAGAGATTGGAGGTCAAGTCCAGGCCACAACAAAGGGGGTTCCCAGTGTCTCCCTCACAAGAGAGAGAGCCGTGCGCCTTGTAGGCACAGAGTGATTTGTGTGGCAGTGGGTTTGGAACATGGAGCCTTCCAACCGAGTCCTGGATGGAAGGAGAGAGACTCCTCTTGCATAAACCCACACTGATACTCATGACCACACAGGTGCATGTGCACACATGGGAGAGGACGCTCACACACTCACTAGTGCGTGCAGGGGCCCATCTGTGCTGTCTGGTCACACACTCTCACTGTTCTCTGCTGTCCTCTCTCTGCCGCTCCCCAAATCCCGTCTCCACTGGGCAAAGGCAGAGTAGGGCCAGAAGCTTGCCCGCTCTGAAATCCAGGGTTGATAAATAGGTAAGACCATTTGTGAGATTGTGAGAAACTAGGGTGGCCATCCCCATGGTTGAAAGTGACTCCCAGCACAGAGCTGCTGGGGGTCAATCCGTGATATTCTAACTCAAAAATATTCTATTTGAGGAAGGAGTATCTTATGACTATATGAGCTAGCAGAGACTTGGGTCAAGTTCATGGTCTCTATATTCAAGAAGAAGCCAGAGGACCAAGCATGAATAGAAGAGGTGGTGGCAATGGAGACGTCTGCATTCATTTCCAGGAGCAGCTGAGATGTGAACATCCTTTCCTTAAGGGCTTTGTGCCTCAGCTCAGCACATTGAACAACTCTGGGTATTTGTTTTAATTTTTGTTTTATTTTCTGTTCTTTAGATGTGCTCCCTCTTATCCCCAGGGCTTTGACAGATAGCCTTCCTTCTGCTTGGAAAGGCTCTCATCAACCTTTCTGCTTTATTTCTCCACAGAGATCCTTTCCTTCCGACTAAACACTTACACATCCATTAGCTTCAGCTCAAGCACCCTGTTCCTGAAGCAACCCTCCCTGACAGGTGCAGGGTGGTGGTAGGGGGTCCTTTCTTATGAGAGTATAGAGTCCTGTTCCTTTCTTTCACATCAGTTTGTAGCCATGTGTGCACTGAGTGGGATGCTCATGATTGAGATTATAGAGGGGTTGCAATTCCATGACCTGAGCCCTGACCTGAACAAAGTCAGGGTAAGATCATGAGAATGGGTGGATGGGGTGAGTAAAGGACAAGATATTTACAGATCAAAGGATTGAGAAATATGGCAATGAGTTGGAACAGAGAATGAGTTGGGAAGTCAAGAAATGAAGCGAAGTAACTTGAGTAGGGGAAGGATGTGTCTGCAAAAGAAGGAAATGACTGCTATTGTCTGATTAAAGGAGAGTCCAGGGAGGATGACTTCATGGGACAGAGAGAAAAGATGGTCTAGGGAGTCACAACAAGCAGCAATGAAGGCACTTGTCCCACCTACAGACCCCAGAGGGAAGAGGAGTTTGAGATACAAACCATGAGAAGCTTTGAGAAGTTTGCAGGGAAAGCAGTTTCATGAGGAGAGAGTCAGGTTTCAGTTAGAGCAAGAAGACCAAGTGACTCTCAGAGCAGAGGCAGGAGATATGGGTTGTTTTGTTTTTTGTTTGTTTTTTTTTTTTTTACAAATGACTGAGGATTCTAGAAGCTCAGAGAATTGGTTTCACAGGTGGGGATAAGGTAGGAGAAGTGGTCAGAAAAGTTTGGGGTGGTATAGGGATTAGAGCTCAAGGGATAAGTGATGGTCTATAGTCCAGAACTTCTTTAGTTGACCCCCAGGAGGAGGACGAGGTGCAGTGAGATTAATCCTGGATAGTCTAACAGTCCTGAAGCTGTCAATTCAAGGGGAGGGAGGACTCCAGGACCTTCCCTAGAGCAGGAAGTGTTCTCATGTACCCATTTGGTTCCTGCTAATGGAAGTAAGGGTTTCCGAGGTAGTCGTACTTTGAATATGAGACAGTCTCGATCCCTGCCGATGGCGGTCTGCAGAGATCCCACTGCAAATATGTGAGTGAGCTACAGAGGGCTAAGAGGCCTTATTTAGGGTCATACATGCCTTCTTAGCTCTTACTGATGGTAGCTTTTAGAAAGGCGACCGTGGATAACAGAATCATTACTAATCTGTTCTACATTGTAGTGGCTCCATGGGTGAGTTCCTTGTTTTCGAGTCCCTCATTCTGTCCTTGGTGCTAAGGCCTAGACCAAACTGGTCAAACTCTATGCCAGAATAAGAAGCTCAATTTCCCTTTTATCGACAGAAAGTCTTCCTTGGTCTGGCAGCTTACACACTGCCCTCACTCTTTTCACTCGCCGCTCGTCATCAAGCCTGTCCCGGGAGACTGCACTTACAACATGAGCAGCTTCCATGTCAGCTGCTCATCTAATTCCCTTTTATTCATTTTTCAAATCTTTGGCTTGCTTTTCAATTAAGCAGTGCCGACTGAGAAGCTGGACTCCCAACTGGTTAATATTTCCTCCCAATTGGTGATTAGCTGACTTGATCATTCAGTGTCTCAATATTCCACTGAGTATAAAGGGTACCAGACCCTATACTCTCTGTCCTACTGAAGTCAGCCTGGCCATGCCTGGCTGTTGTGAAAAATGGGATATTTTCCCTGAACAGTCACGTGACTCTTCTCTAAACATTGCAGACATCACTGCTTGGAGCAATGCTGTCCATCGCTTTTGGGACTCAAGTTTACCAAAAGCCAACAAATGAACAATAATACCTGTGGGGTTTCGTTGGGTTGGATAGTTGGTTCGTTGGATAGTTATTTTCAGTATATGTTTCTTTGCCTTTCCGTCGATGACTCTTCCCAGTAGAGTTTGCTAACTCATTGAAATTGTGTTGAACTTAGATAAGAAATAAAATATTTCTCATTTCTAATAATTTAATAATTAAATTCACCAGTTCTCCTCTTTTATCAGGACCTATTCATTTACTCAACCAATATTTATTGAACACATACTAGTCATCCATTCGACATATGTTTACTCAGTGTCAGCTGTGTACCGAGAACTGCCTTGCATTTAGGAATACAGTAGGAATACGATAATGCATGAAAACAAATATGGTCCTTCCTTGTAAGTAGCTGTTTTGTTTTTCCAGGAAGAGCAAGCAAGAGAGCAGGGGAGGGTGGGAGGGCAGAGGGAGAAAGAATCTTAAGCAGGCTCCACGCCAAGCACAGAGCGGAGGTGAGGCTCAATCCCAGGACCCTGAGATCATGACCTGAGCCAAAACCAAGGGTCCCATGCTCAACCAACTAAGCCACCCAGGCACCCCCTCCCTATAAGTACCTTGAAGTCTAGTGGAGAACACACTGAACATAAAAATAAATGAACAGTTACAGCATGTGGTAAATGTCATAAAGACAAGTTTAACGAGTGCTTACCTGAAGAAGTGATGGTAGAACAGAGATCTGAAGGTGAATAAATATTAACCAGGAGAAAAGACATGCAAATGATCAGAACAAAAACCCTAAAGTAGAAGGAAGCATGGCATAATGAAGGAAAGGAGAAAATTCGAATGAAAAAGAAAGAATAAATCGCGTTAGTAGTGACCTCACCATGCAGTGCCTTGCAGGCTATTAATCATTCAAGGAAGAGGGAGAAGCCACGTAGGCTTTTGGTCAGGAGTCGGTGGGAGATGGGCGACGTGATGAGGTTTGACTTTGAAAAGATTCCTTTGGTGCTAGGATGGACAGAGCCCCTCGGTGAGGAGACCACTGGGTAATTTAGAAGAGGGATGATGCTGGCTTGGAGGAGGAAATAAAAATTCATGAAGAGATTAGAGACATTGTAAGAAAAGAGCAAACGTGTTGATGGTTGGCTTCTAAGTGTATTAAATGACAGGGAAAAGAGGCTTCCATCCCCCTGCGTGAATGGTGATGGCATTTACTAGGGTAAGATACCCCGGAGGAGAAACAGACTGGGTGGATGTGGGAAGAAAGGCAACGGATTTAGTGTAGACTGTTCATTTGGAGCACCAAAGAGATACTGAGTGTGTAGTGAAACTATATTCAGATTTCAGAAAGCAAGTCTGGACTGACAATAAACATTTGTGACTCGTTGTCAGGTTAGTGAGGATTGATTGAACCCATGGATGTGAATAGCATGGGTTAGGGAAACACAAAATGAGCCATGAAGGGGACCCAGGATGGAGTCTTGGGCAACTCCTAAATGTGAAATCCTTTCAGTTATTTCCCCCTCCACTCCACCCTTGTCCCTCTGCACATGCGCGTGCACACACACACAGACACAGGCATGCATGCACATTTATATGCATGCTCAGACACACACACAGGCATGCATACACATACGCTCACACACGTGCACACGGACATACCCCCCTGCACACACACACACAACACACACACACACACACACACACACCTAACTTCAAAAGAAGGGCTCAGCACCATTTTCCATCATTCCCAAAGTTTTTCCATCTGAAGTGGGGCTCTTGACTGTCAATATGTTTTTAAGGCCAAACCATTCTAACTAGAGCAAAACTAATTCTAACCCATTTTAATCAAATACACATTTGTTATAGTGCTGTTTTCCTTCTTCCAATGTGATATTATTAGAATAAGGTTTAGGGGTAAATTTCCCTGAAAAAATCGTAAGATTTGTAACCTGTTTTCCCATGGTGGGAGAGCAACACCTTGAGAACACAATAAACGGGACTCATCCCTTCTTTGAGGTAGTGGTTCATCTTTAGAAGACTTGTAGCGGTTTATGTTTATTTGTGTCTGAATTAATTTTAGCAACTCCCTAAACCCTATAGTCTCTGATCCTGAGAAAGCTCTGAGAAAAGACTAAAATTTTCCTGAGTTGATTTTTATATCTTTAAAGGATGAAAGTCATCATTTGGCTCTTGGCTCATAACAGAAAAAAAAATTAAATAATAAAGCCAATGTTGATGCTCAGTTTAAAATATTTCTTTCAACTGGGAAACGGAGCGTTCAGAATACTGACCCCCACACTTCTTGGTGTGGCAGAGCCTTTCATGCCCTCACCCCTGTCTTCTCTCCACCTTCCTTCTTCACTGACCCCCAACATAATGTTTAAACTTTACCAATATCAAATGAATTCTAACAGCCAGACTTTGCTGTGGGGTTTTGTCTTCTGACCCTTCTGGCGCTGGTCCTTCTACTTGGAACCCCCTTCCTTGCTTATTCACCTGGACCAGTTGTCGTGCTACCGACTCAAGTCTTAGCTTGAGGGTAGTTCCTTGGAAACTCACGACCACTCATGGAGACTCATGACTTCCGTGCTCAGAGTGGTCCCTGAGATGTCCCTGCCCCCCGCATGCCACTTATATCTTTTATAGTCTGACATGTTCATCCTCACAGCCTTGTAGTTAAATCAGTGTGTTTTCAGTCTCTCCATAAAACTGAGGGCAGGAATAAGGGCTTCCTTAGTCTTCGAATCTCTAGGACCCCCCATTTTTGTGTGCATATCATGTGACTCCACAACTCATTTAAAACCATCAGATAAAATAAACTTTAGAGTTGGGTAGAACATTTGATCCACTCTCTGCCTTTGAGTTGACAAATATTCCAAGTTTCCGGGGCTTAAAATGATTATTTTTCCTAAAGGAGGAAAACCAAAATTCTTACTCTTGCCTTGTTGTTTAGGATATTTAGAAATAAAAATGAAGACAACTGTTTGTTCATCTCTTTGACAAATGTTTATTGTCTACTATGTACCAGGCATTGTTCTAGGCTCTGAAAAATAGAATTTAAAAAAAATGAAAGAGAGATAAAAACATGGTTTTTATCTTCCTGGAACACAGTGAGGGATATGTATATGAAATATGCATATGAAAGAATTGTGCAAATAAATGTTAAATTAAAACTACGGTAAGAGCTATAGAAGAAGGTCATGGAAAATTATTGGGTGCTAGGGAAGTATTTACTGGTAGTTCTGGGACTGTTATTCAAGGGTGGCAAAGAAATGTCCAAGGGGAAGTGATAATTCATTGAGTTTTGAAGGAAGAGTGAGAATTCACCAGGGTGAAGGGATGGGGTGAGGAATGTGGGGTGGACGATAGAGAGGAAGGGAGGACCGCCAGCAGGTGGGTCTTTGGGCAGTAGGGAGTATTTGGCTCTTTCTCCTAAGTGCAACGACAAGCTTTTAAAGCCTCATCTTAAGTGGCATGCTGAGATATTTAAAAGATGTGATCACAGGAGTTAAAAGTTATACACAGTAAAGATCACCTTAGTATAAGTTGAGATGATAAAACATTTCTGGACTCTTGATTGCCTACCAAATGGGCGTAGGGTATATGCCTATGATCAAACCACTCCCCAGAGGTCACGACCGACCTCCCTGAGTTAACAATGAGGAGTAGAGGTCAGTGGGTGAACTCTTGTGATTTTAAAAGGCATATAAACCACATTTTGAAAAAATAAATATGAGCTTTCCTTCTTAAGATGTAGAACTTTTTAAACTCTGTTAGCCTCATACCTTCAGGCAGAAAGGAAGAAATGCAATATTGGCAAAAAATTCACTGGAGTTGGCTGGGAATGATGTGTTTCTGGCACTCTGAGATACTTAACACCTTTCAGAATAGAGGAAAAAAGTGCTTTGAAAATGTTTCAGCAAAGCACACATGGAGAATATTCTTGCTCAAGACAGGCTGTCAGCACTGTGTTTTACCCCTGCTTTGCCCCCACCCAATTCCATCACTAAATATACCGTGTTACTCTCTCCAGTGGGGTCGGAAGTGTAAGAATTGACTATGATTTCTGCCCTGTCTCAAGTAAATTTATTTGCAAAAGGCACAGGAAAGGACTTTCTTTCAAAAGCGAACAAACACGTAGGTGTGTGTGGGATTTAATTAGACAGTAAAGATGATACTACACCAGCTATCTTCCAGAACATTCACATGAGTTTAGGAAATAGGTCCAAATGAAATAAAATGTTTCTCTTACCTGGGTCAGGCTCACAATACCTTTCTGTCTTAGAGAACTATTCTGAAACATTTTACAATAGTAAGAGTCTGATCTCTTGATTATATTGTGAATTATTATCTATAGGTGTACATCTTCACATAAATAGAGCTGAAATCTCGTGTGATCAGATCAGACTGGACCACATTGGCTAACATTGTCTAGAGAGTGGTAGACAGCACTTCAAATTTGATCTGATAGATTCAGCCTAATCTTTAATGGCAGACGTTTGGAGAATGATAAGCAGATAGGAGTAATCCAATAAGACTGGACACAACTTGCCTTTGTTTAGGTGAGCAGGTTTGATTTACAGTGAAAATAATGTTGGACACAGAGTCAGCACATCTGGATGAGAACTTGAAGTCTGGTTCACTTATTAGATGCTTAATTTGAACCAACTCACTTACCCTCTCTAAACCCAAGTACTCCCTACTGTAAAGTGGTGTAACAATGCCTATGTCAGAGTGGTTCGTAAAGACTAAATTGCTTTAGCATATTGAAGGACCCAACAAGAGCCCTGGGAACAGTAAGCATTCAGTGGCAGGTGGTTGAATCCCAACGGAATGAGTTTACCCCGAACCTTGGGAAGTGTGGATTTCTCTGGATGAAACTAAGACATTGCTTTGTGAAGAGTGAGGGGAAAGGGCAAAGGAGGGTGGCCAGCCTGTGTCAGGCAACGTGCTGAGGTCTTGATAGAGTGTCTGCAGCATGCTTACTCTCAGGGTAAGATGAGCCTTTCCCAGCTGGCACCTCGGCTTCTCAGTGCCACGCCGGGCCACTTGGTGCCCAATGAACCTCCTTAAACTCATGAAATGATTTGTTCCAGTGCTCTTATGCTGAGTTTCCTGGGAAAGAGAAAAACTGCTATTCCAAAGAGTGATCAAAGGTAATCCAATCTCACTAACAGTGACCAGATTCTTGGTATGCATGACAAATATACGAAAAATAAACATAGGTGTCAATAAATGTTTCACATACTGCTGTGTGGTGCGAAGAAGGAAGCCCATGCTGAAACAGAGCCATGAAGACAGTTTTAATGGATCACTGAGATAAGAATTTAAGAGAAAGGGGATGGGAGGGGGATGGTATTAAATCCGAAGAGCAGAGGGTCACCTCTGTGGAGATGTCCAAAAGCATCTAGAACTGAGGGTTGGAACAAGTGAGCAGAGTCACAGTATGGCAGCAAAAAGCTTCTCCAAAGCAGACATTTCCAATATGTCTTTGGTGCTTTATTTTTGTTTTTTTGTTGTTGTTGTTTGGGTTTTGTTTTTTTTAGGATGTTATTTATTTATTATTTATTTATTTAGAGAGTGTGTGGACAGGGGGCGGGGAGAGGGAGAGGGAGGGACAGACTCTCAAGCAGACTCCCCACTGAGCACAGAGCCCAACTCGGGGCTTGATCCCAGGACCCTGAGATCATGATCTAAGCCGAAATCAAGAGTCTGATGCTTAACGGACTGAGCCACCCAGGTGCCCTAAGTATCTTTGGTGCTTTCAGTTTCCGCTTTTCCCTCCCTTTTCTCCATTTTTCTCTTTTCAAGAGAAAAGAAATACCAGACAGCTAACAGTGGCATTTGTATCCCGCTCTGGTTTCTCTAATCAGAAAGGAAGCCTCTTCCATCCGTTCAATTGGATTAGAGTTACCCCCCGGGGAGAATTTGTACTCCATAAGAGGAACCACTAGAAGAGAAAATGAAATGAAACCATAACTCCATACATTTTTCAGCGTCCATAGTGAAGGTCATGTGGGAGAGTGGGGTGAAGATCGCAGGATGGGACCCAACGCTTCCCACCGTGGCCCTGTTGGTGACTGGCTACTTCTCCAGGAGTCCCCTGGTCCTCTGCTTTCTCACATGGCTAATAAGGCAGCTGGCTTCCTGAGAGGGAAAGGGAGCGTCTAGAGGCGAATGAAGCCACTGAACGCTCAAAAATATGCGCATCTACTATTTTTTAAAGATTCCAGGTTGACTTGGCCATCGTCATTAGGAATAGGGTTTCCAGAAGATGGTGGGGACATCGTTGGTGCCCATGACCCAGGAGGTGTAACGGAAGGCTGTGTTTGGGGAGTGGGAACAGACGGGCTGCAGGCAGAGACTCCCTTCTCAATGCTAACCCCACATTCCAAACTTGGTCACAGAACCCCTGACAGAAAGAAATTCTGAACATTTCTATGATAGCAGGTTGAGATTCAAACAGGCCTTCATTTCCTGCCCTTCCTTGCTACTATCCATGCACTTCGTTAAACCATTGCCATGTTTTTTTCCTTCAGAGATGATGGCTTTTCAGTTCTGGGTTAAATTGCAGCTAAATATAATGGAACATAAATCAATCTGTAAACATCTGCTCCAGGGGCCTTTGGAAGGGAAGGTGAGGACGTGTACATACATACATAGACTCTCTGTAGCAAGACTGAATTTATTGAGATGCTCCCCCCATCCTTTCGAGAGCCCAGGATATGAAAAAGTGTCTACATTGAGCTAGGGGAAAACCTGCATATTCAGTGTCAGACCTTCCAATCTTTGCAGCAGGAAGTGTTGCATTAAAGTTTTTCATGAAGTTTTCTGGTAGGAGAGATGATCTTGCATGTTCAGGTGAAAGAACATAACTGAAAGCATATGTAAAGATTAGTATTTAACACAAGAATATGAATACGTTGTTAAAAATCTGTTAAAAATAAACATGCTTCTCCTAAGGAAAAATATTACAGGAAAATGTATGATGAGAGCCCAAACTTAAAACTCAAATATCAAACTTACGTTTTCTTTTTTCCTTTTCTCCTTCTCTCTCTCTTGAAAAAGAAGATAGTGCAAGAGGTTCCAAAACTGCAATGCTCACAAAATGGTTTATGATCATTTTTCAGTGATATGGCTAAAAATAATGCACGTTTAATTTTTATTTCATTGCATCAGCATGCTAAAAAAATTCGACCAGTAAGCATTAGAAACTTTCCGAGTTCTCGAAAATAAATGCTAATACCTGGGGAAATTGCAAACATGATACAATGTAGAGGTGATACATTTTAACACTTGTCATTCTGGTGTGCTAAACCATGTGATTTGAGCTCCTACACTGCAGGTATAAAAGCCCTCAGTATTTGTGCTGGGAAATAGACAAATTAGGAGGGGGCTCTGCTCCAGAGTATGTATTTTATATGCTTGTCTCCCTAAATCTTGCCAATAGTTACTGGTTCTAAACCTCTAGACGCATTCGCAATAGAATTTTTGGTCTTTACTAGAAGATCCAATTGGTGAAACTCTTGGCTGGTAAACAGGGTTTGGGGATTACCCAATCTTTGGGTTTGAAATGAGTTTGGAGTACATACCTTTGATCATTTACTTTTACATCAGGAGTGTACTGGTATTATAAAGAAGAGAAAATAAAAGGCCTGCGGGATATATGTCATCAACCAAAAGCAAAGACATGTTTTCTCATCCTGGATTGAGTGAGGCATGCCTATTTCACTATCATGTCTGCCCCTACACTCATAACCGTCATGTGTATGTAGACTCTGATAGAAGCTCAGATGTAGGGGGTACATCTGGTTTCTAATCCAATGTTGTCAGATCCTGGGCAATTCATTTATTCTCTGATGTCTCAAGTATAATGCTTTATCAGCATGATTTTTGTGGTTGTTAACTGTGATACAATATGTGATGTCCTGATCCAATGTGGACCGTGCATAGTTGTTAGCTCATATCCCCTAGTTAGGAGTTGTAATCGCATGAACTGATGGCTGTGTTAATTGACCTTATTGTGGTAATCATTTCACAGTGTATTCATACATTTCTTTTGATCATGTTGTATACCTTAAACATACACAATGTTGTATGTCAACTAGATCCCGGTAAAGCTAGAGAAAAAGGCAAATGAATAAAAACATTGATTTCACATTAAAAAAACTTGGTTTTACTTGCTCTCAAGGCACAAAAAGGAAATGGCTCAGCAAGTAAATATTCAGCACCTGTGATGTGTTAGAAAATGTGGTAAGTACCAGGGATATAGTTGTGAAGAAAAAGAGGAAGAAACAACATTTACTCAAGAGTCCTAGATACTGATCTAGGTATTCTATGTGTATTAAGTCCTCCAGGAACTTACATTTGGTTGGCCTACAGATGAGAACATTAGAAAATGCCATACAGTGTGGTGAGGGCCAAGAGAGGGCGTTTCCCAAGGGCATAGTGGTCATATTTCCTTGAGAGGTGAATCAGAACTTGGGACGAGCAAGATTTCTGAGAGAAGATTGTGTGTGAACTCCTTTTGGGAAAGAGAAGCCGTCACCCTCTGAACTTCTGAATGGTGGGACAAAAGCCTCGGCATTAGAAGCAGATTGCACACTTGCCACCTTTACAATGGTATCTCTGCCCCATTGGCTTTGATCTTGACCATGACTTGCTTTGGCCAATGAGATGTGAGCAGTTTTGCTGGGAACACAGACTTTAAATATGCTCGTGTGGTTTCACTTGGCTCTAGTACTTCTGCTCTCCAAAGCTACTAATCCAGAACCTGACTTGATGTAGAGCTATCCCATTCAACTTATATACCTCTCCACAGAAAAAAGAAATGAAAACATTTTGCTTATGAGAAACCATGGAGATTTGGAGAGTTCTTCATTATGTAATGTTCTTGAGGCTTAGTGTTATGTCAGAGAAGAGCAAAGGTTAGTCCTATTGGTGGCTCTGTCAAAGCTTTGATAGTCCACTCAGTCAGAAGTTCAGAATTCCCTGGACTACACTCCTTAGTAGTAGTTCACTTATCAAATGTTATCGATCCCATGTTAAGTTTGGGAGTTAGCCTTTCTCAAGAGAACCTTAATTCTTCCACTTCCCAGTCAAGTAAATGTGGGCAAATGCCTTGACTTCTCTTGATTTGCCTTTTTTTTTAATTTGCATATAGCAATAGTAGTTTCTTCATAATAAGGATTGCAGCAATGTAGATACACTGTTTTGTACAGTGTGGGGCAAATAGGAAATTGTTTAAAGACTGGGCATCACTACATGATCTTGACTTTCCAGTCCCACCTCAAGTGAAATCTTCAGAATGTTTCATCCAACCTTCTTCAGTCCATTGTATTTCTTGTGCTATTGCTGTGTCACCATGGCTTTCTAGTATTCCTGGGATGGTTGGTACCCTGAGGAGCACCTAGATTCCCACCCTTTAATTTTTGTTGACCTGTAAAGACCTAGACATTCTTGACAACTTAAACTTATTTTTTATAAGCAATGCTAAAACCAAGTGGAGTTTCTCTTCTTTGGAGACCTCTGCAAAAAAGAAAAGTGCTTATAACTTTCTCTAATGGGAGATTTTTCCCTGGCAAATGCACGCTTTGATTGCATAGCAGCCTTTAATTCACAAAGTGTCAGAGAGAAATACTGTTAGCTCATTTGGCCCTCCACAAGGAACTCTTTGGTCTCAGATCAGGTATCTTAGTGATCAAGGTGTTTTAGGAATGTATATTCCTCAGCAGCCCCCTATACCCGCCACGTAGCAAGCTTATGTTTCAGAAATATGGCCATCTTATAATAAAGATGTTTCCTTCCTGAGGTCATGTTCCTGAATTATATGCTGGATAATCCATGATCCACTAAATCCGTGAGGTAATGGGTCTGAAATACGTGCCATAAACCACAGAAGTTTTCTGATGGGAAAACTGGACATGGCTTAATCTATTTCCCTGAATGTCAGGGCAGTCAGGATGACTAAAACGGAGTCCTCCCTCCTCCACTCCCACTTTTCCTCTTTTCTTTCACAAAGTTGGACAAATTTAAAACTACCCATTCTTTCAGAAGGAAAAGTGATTAAAAAAAATTTAAAAATTTCCTCCAAAGAAAGGAAGAACAACAATCTGACAGTTTGAAATGTGGCAAAGTATGTTGTGACAATTCCCCCTCCCAGCACACACACATTTAAACCATTAATATGAGTCTTTATCTGCTAATTAAGTTACAGAAATGAGGAAAAAATCTTCACTTTGAAGGAGAAGGCATTAGTATAAAATCAAGACCAATTGATTTCTAAATAAACATATTTTCCTTAGAAAGAGTCACCACACCCCTTGCGAGTGGCTATCCCTTCTGGAGGCACAAAATTGAAGCTACTTTAAACGCAAATATGTAAACATGTAGGCACATATACTGCAAAAAACTTAGTAACCAACTGGCTTAAACCTTTCATTTTGTAGATGATGAGACAAAGAGCTAACATTTTTAAATGCCATCTGTGGTGGTTTTAAAATACATCCATAGTTTTTTTTATAAGCTCCTCTCAAAAGCTAGAGAGCCTCACTACTCTGTCCTGGAGAGAAAGGCAGACTTAGAGACTCACCTCGAAAGAATAGAATGTAGTCAAAATAATAGCACATGACTTGTAAGACGAGGTTGTAAACAGCTTTGTGGCTTCTTTCTTGCTTGCTCTTGGATTGCTTCACTGGGAGAAGCCAACTTCCATGTCCATGTCTGTGGGAAGCCAGCATAGTATGGGTGGCAGAATTGTAAGAGAGCTCCCAAGCTTCCCACCCCATGGTGTACCCATCCTATATAATTCCCTACCCTTGAATGTGGACAGGACATAGGAACAGGAGTTTATATTACTCTCAGGACCAAATGGTGGTTATATAGAAAAGGTGGAAGGATAGTCACTCCCATTATTTTGTTATTTAAGCCCGTCATAGCAGACTGAAGAGATTCTTTGAGGAAGTAAGTTGCCATGTTAGGAGAGAGCCATATGACTAGGACCTGAATTCAGCCCCTAGGAGCTCAGAGAGACCGCCGGCCAACAACCAGCAAGAAGACAGGGACCTCATTCTTAGAGCCACAAAGAGCTGCATTTGGCAAACAATCTGTGTGAGCTAAGTAAAGGGCTCTGAGCTTGAGATGAGAATACAGCCTAACCAGCATCTCAGTTTCAGCCTCAGGAATGAACCCGAGCAGAAGACCCCATTTAACCTGTACCCTGCCTCCTTGCTCATGGAAATTGTGAGATAGGAACTTGTGTTGACTGAAGCCATTAAATTTGAGGCAATTTGTTACAAAGCAACGGAAAACTAATACAGAAGTAAACTGAGGCCTCCCTCCCATCACTGGCACGGTGTGAGCAAACCATCTTGGTAGACCATCCTCAACACCGGTCAAGCGCTCAGAGGACTGCAGTTCTGGCTGGCATCTTAACTGGAACTGCATGAGAGGTCCAGAGCTAGGACCACCCAGTGAGGCTGTTTATGAATCATGTTTTTAAAATATTTTATGATGTTTTGAAATCGTGAGGGGCCTTGCTTGCTGGGGAGAGACTATCACTCGGGGCTAGCTAATTCCTACAGGTAACAAACAACTCACCTGCCATCACAAACACATGGCATCTGCAACTGACCGATCCTGGGTCCGCACCACTCACCACCTCCTTTGTGGGACTCTCACACACCAAGCCAATATTTCTCCTGCCCTGAATCAACCCATGGCCAGGTACCAGACCACTAAAGACCACCCCTATCGTCCACAGCCCACTGACATTCTACTAGCCAATTCTAAGCTGTATCTCCTGCCTTGTTTTTCCTGCAGAAAACACAGTAAGACTCTGCTTTCTCCTTTCCCCTGTTTCTGCCTCCTGCCTGAATCTATGCTTCTCCGTGCAGCCCTGCATGGTATGGCCTACCCATTTCTCTTAGCCTTAGCCTCTCCATGTTGTCATGCCATCATCTCCATCAATTACAATCTCTTGAGTATTTTTTTTAACACAGCTGCTCCCTCATTTATGATCCACAAGAACCATGTGAGATAATCATTAGATAATCAATAGAAGAAGATAATTTCATCTCTTTTAAGCTGCTGAGAATTGGGATAATTTGTTACACAGCAATTGATGACTGATATGCCATCTTTGCCTTGATTCCCTGGCAGGGCCAGAGATGTGAGTCCAGGGTCTTCATCCTCCTCGATGTTGGGTGAAGTAGCAAAAACAGCACAGGCTGTGAACTCAGATCTCAGCTTAAATAAAAACTGCCGACTTTCTTCTTGCGTTTGGTCATGTTCCCTTAATATCACTGAGGCACAATTTCCCTTTTTTTTTTTTTTTTTGAAAAGATTTATTTATTTTAGAGAGAAAGAGAGAAAATGAGGGTGGGGTGAAGAGGCAGAGAGAGAGAGAGAGAGAGTGTGTGTGTGTCTTAAGCCAACTCCATGCTGAGTCTCACAACCTTGAGATCCTGACCTGAGCCAAGACCATGAGTTGGACACTTATTGGACTGCGTTATCCAGGCACCTCTCCTCATTTTTAAAACTGAAATAGTACCTAACTCATCAGTATTTTATGAGTTTTTTGAGAACTGAGCAAGATAAAACTTACAAAGGGCTTTACAGGGCATTGAAGTTCTGTAAATATTAGTTTTTTCTTTACTTATTTCTCCATTCTCATTAAAACACCTATAGTTAATAATCTGTTGCTAATACAAAGAAATTTTGGTCAGTCCTAAGATCCCTGGCAAAATTTCTTTGTGTAAGCAACTAATATTTGAAGATAATGGGGATGGAATACGTCAGGAATCAGAACAGGGAAATTAACAAAACATCAGCCTGCGTATGAACAAAAAGATCATCACCATCTTTTGAGTATATTTCATAATCTTGGGTCGCTGAAATCAAAGGAGCCACATTATTCAAACAGACCTGGAACACTGTGCCACATCATCACTGTTTTGAAAAAGAGATGAAAAAGAGGTGACACAGTGGGCTCTTGTTTGTGCATCTCCTGTCTATTGCTAAGACCTCCATCCCTGTCTTCCTATCTTTACAGTGACCTACTTTTTCCTGAGAGATTTCATGTAATAATAATAATTAAAAAAATGGATTCATGCCAGTTAGCTTACTTTTCTTATCCCCTTATCTAATAAATCATGTCAGCAAGATGTATCACAGATGACTTTCAAGAAGTTTATACCTAGTTGAGATAAAAGCTATAATATATAAAAGTAAAAATAAAAACCATGAGATAGACAACTAGACCCCAGCAGTGATAATGAAGTCCCACATGGGTGCTCTAGCTGTTTATTTTAAAATGAGATAGTCTCCAAAATCTTAATGAATTTTGATATTTATCTTTTCTTTTTTTATTAATGTTTTATTAACATATAATGTATTATTTGCCCCAGGGTACAGGTCTGTGAATCATCAGGCTTACACATTTCACAGCATTTGCCATAGCACATACCCTCCCCAATGTCCATATCCCTAACCCCCACTCCCTCCCAGCCACCCTTAGTTTGTTTCGTAAGTTTAGGAGTCTCTTATGATTTGTCTCCTTCCCCATCCCATCTTGTTTCATTTCTCTTCCCCACCCCCCCATAACCCCCTGCCCTGCCTCTCCAATTCTTCATATCAGAGCAATCATGTGATAATTGTCTTTCTCTGCCTGACTTATTTCGCTTAGCATAATACCCTCTAGTTCCATCCATGTCGTTGCAAATGGC
>CM052802.1:125929263-126020256 GCA_028533885.1 Nasua narica
TTTTTTCCATTGAATATTCTTTCCAGCTTTGTCGAAGATTAGTTGACCATAGAGTTGAGGTTCCATTTCTGGGCTCTCTGTTCTGTTCCATTGATCTATGTGTCTGTTTTTGTGCCAGTACCACACTGTCTTGATGATTACCGCTTTGTAATAGAGCTTGAAGTCTGGAATTGTGATGCTGCCGACTTTGGTTTTCTTTTTCAACATTCCTCTGGTTGTTCGTGGTCTTTTCTCGTTCCATATAAATTTTAGGATTATTTGTTCCATTTCTTTGAAATAAATTAATGGTATTTTGATAGGGATTGCATTAAATGTATAGATTTCTTTAGGAAGCATAGATATTTTCACAATATTTGTTCTTCCAATCCAGGAGCATGGAACGTTTTTCCATTTCTTTGTGTCTTCTGCAAGTTCTTTCATGAGCACTTTGTAGTTTTCGGGGTACAGATTCTTTGCCTCTTTGGTTAGGTTTATTCCTAGGTATCTTATGGTTTTGGGTGCAGTTGTAAATGGAATCGACTCCTTAATTTCTCTTTCTTCTGTTTTGCTGTTGGAGTATAGAGATGCAACTGATTTCTGTGCATTAATTTTATATCCTGACACTTGATTAAATTCCTGTATGAGCTCTAGCAGTCTTGGAGTGGAGTCTTTTGGGTTTTCCACATAAAGTATCATATCATCTGCAGAGAGTGAGAGTTTGACTTCTTTGCCAATTTGGATGCCTGATATTTATCTTTTCAATACTGGAAATATGGAAATGAAACTCCCTACTCTAGAAACAAAATAAATTTTTCTCCTGTGGTTTGTGCTATGAAAGAAATTTTTGCCTAACCAAATACAAAAAAAAAAATGTTTTCTCTATGTTTTCTAGAAGTTCTGTAGTTTTGAATTTGATGTGTAGCCCTATGATCCATTTTGACTTTTTTTTTAAATTTGGTGTAAAGTGGGTGTGGATATTCAATTGTTCTATCACCGTATGTTGAAAAAGTATCCCTATTGATTTACTTGGGTAACATTGTCAAAAATCAAATGATCATGTATGCATTTCTTTTGAACTTACCTATTCTGTTCCATTGACCTATATGTCTACTTGATGTCAATACCAGATAGGCTTGCATAGAGTAGCTTTATCATTAGTTCTGAAATCAAGTAGTGTAAGTCATCCAATTTTGCTCTTCTCATTAAAAATTATTTTGGCTTTTCTATGTCCTTTGTATGATCATGTAAATTTAAGTAATGTCAATTAATACAAAAATTATGTGTTAATGTTGACTGAGTTTTAAAAATACATATATATATGTATAATATAAAATATATATTATATGTATATATATCACTGTGGGGAGAATTGACATCTTAATAGCATAGAAACTTTCAATCCATAAATACAGACTAGGTCTTCATGATTTAAGTCTTTAATTTCTCTCAGCAATATTTTGTAATTGTAAAATACAGATATTGCACATTTTTTTAAAGCTATTCCTACATTTTCACATTGTAATACTATTATAAATGTTTTAATTTTAATCTCCAATTTTTTCATTGCTAGTCTGTGGAATTACAATTGAATTTTATAGAGAGAGCTTATATCCTGTGACTTAAACTCACTTATTAGATCTATTGTTTTTCTTTAATAGATGACCATGTTCTTTGACCAAAAAAAAAAAAAAAAAAAGCTTAGTTTCTTCTTTAATATCTATATGCCTTTTATTTCATCATCCTCCTCTCTTGCCACTTTCCCAGTCTTTGGAATAAAACCCCAGTTTATCACCTTTGAGAGTAATGTTAGCTATAGATTTTTTATAGGTACCCTTTGTCAGGTTAAGAAAATTCCTAGTATGGATGTTGAATAACATCAAAGACTTTTTGCATATTTATTGAAATAATCATGTGATTTTTACTTTTAGTCTTTTGACATGCTGAAGTACATTGGTTGATTTTTCCAATGTTGAACAAACTTTGTATTCCTGAGATAAACTCCATTGGATAATTTTTTTCCCAAATATGTTTATTTTATTTTTTCAGTGTTACAAGATTTATTGTTCATGCACCACACCCAGTGCTCCATGTAATAATTTTATATTATCATTTTATTGTATATTTCTGGTTGCATTTTATTTAAAAATATTTTTCTTTATTCCTGAGAGGTCTATATTTTTATTGTAATATCTTTGTCTGATTTTATCAGAGTAATGCTGACTCATTAAATAATTTGAAAATTGTCCTCTCTTCTTTCCCCTTCTCCTCCTCCTCCGTCTTCTTCTTATTTATCTTCAGTAGTTTGTTTAGAAATAATGTTGTTTCTGCTTAATTTTTTGGTAGGAATTACCAGTGAAGCCAACTTCTCCTGGACTTTTTTTTTTTTTTGTATGAGGCATTTTTTTGTTTGAATTATCAATTACATTTCTTTAGTAGCTATAGGACTAATTCAAGTTGTTTCTTTTGGGATTAAATTTAATAGATTGTTTCTTTTAAGGAATTTGCCCATTTTGTCTAAGTTACTGAATCTATGGTCATAAGTTTGTTCATAATCCTCCCTTATTATCCTTTTAAAGTCTGTAGAATGTATAGTAATATCTTTCATTTATTTCTGATATTGGTGATATCTATCTCCTCTCTTTTTCTCCCGATCTATCTGGCCAGAAGTTTATCAGTTTCATTGATCTTTTTAAGAATTAATTTTGCTTTCATTGATTTTTTTTTCCTGTTTTGGTTTAGAAAATAAGTTTTGTATTTGATTAATTTCTCATTTTATCTTAATTATCTGCTCCCTTCTGCTTGTTTGAGTTCAATTTGCTCATTTATTTCTAGCTTTAAGGTAGAATCTTAGAAAATTAGTTTTAGACCATTATTTTCTATTCTATGGAAACATTTGATGAAATAAATTTCTCTGAAAATACTGCATTAACTTCATCCCTTAAATGTCTATATGCCTTTGTTTTTATCTTCATTTGGTCTAAATTCTTTCTAATTATACTTCTTTGACTGTTGGTTTATTTAGAGTGAATTACGTGGTTACCAAATATTGGATGATTTTCTAGATATCTTTTCTATTGTTGATTTCTAATATAATTTCATTGTGGTCAGAAAACGTGTGTTGTGTTCATGTGGCTACCATCTTTTTAAATATACTGAAACTTACTGTATGGCCAAATATATGCTCTATCTTAGAGAATGTTTCATAAGCATTTGAAATATATGCTTCCATTTAGTGAATGTTAGTATTTGAGTTTAGTTTTTGAGACAACTGCCCTTCCCCATCCTTGTGCTGATTCAGACGTTAAAAATAAATGAATTGAAATGGGATATTTTGGGGGAAAAAGAATCCTCTGAATTTAAAATGGAAGCTGGTATATTGGGGGTTTTTTTGTTGTTGTTTGGTTTGTTTTTGTTTTTTTTTAAGTCACTGGATACATGAAAAGGAACAACTCCGGGCTAAAAGTTAGGTGGGTCAACAGGGCTAATTTTTATCCCCAAGTATGGTAGGGGAGGGAGATGTATGAACAAGAGCTTGATAGAAGGGGGACGCCTGGGTGGCTCAGGGGGTTAAGCCTCTGCCTTTGTCTCAGGTCATGATCTCAGGGTCCTGGGATCGAGTCCCACATCAGGCTCCTTGCTCAGCGGAAAGCCTGCTTCTCACTCTGCCTGCTTGTGCTTTCTCTCTCTTTCTCTGACAAATAAATAAAATCTTAAAAAAAAAAAAAAGAGCTTGATAGAAGAACATTGTAAACTGTCATTGATCACCAATAAAGGTAGTTTTATTAGACACTATATCAGTTTTCTGTTGGTGCCAAAATAAGTCATCATACAGTTGCTTTAAAATATTACAAATGTATTCTCTTACAGTTCTGTAGGTTAAAAGTCTAACCTGAGTCTTAACTGGGTGAAAATCAGTGTTAGCAGGGCTCTGTTACTTTCTGGGGAATATTTTTCCTTGCCAGCCATCAAGAAGCCACCACATTCCATGGTGTGTGGCTCCCTGCTTCCAGCTTCCAAGGCCAACAATATTGCATGTCTTTGACCATTTTTCCATAGTCACATGTAATTCTGACCACAGCCCCAAAGGATTCTCTGCTTGTGCTTACTCCTGTGATGATATTGGGTCTACTTAGATAATCCAGGATCATGTCCCCACTTCAAGATTCTTAATTACATCTGCAAGGCCTCCTTGCCAGCATCTCCAAAGGTTCCATGGATGAGGAAGGGAATATCTTTGGAGGAGCCACGATTCTACCACCCCTTACTTCTTATATAGTTTTTCTCACAATATGTAGTGTTTCTCAATGGTGCTTCTCCACTTGGTTTGTTGTCACATCCGCCCCTCTGCACAGGAATGCAAAAGACAGTTAAGCCAACAAGTTTCTTTGGATTGTAAACATGACGCCAGAGCAGGCAGTATGACACCTTGGAATGGATCCTAGATGCTTGTGACGTAAGGCTCCGTGTGGCCTGTAATGCAGAAGAGCAGTTCTGTTAAACCCCCCACTGGGGAAATGCATCTGGGCTCCTGCGAAGCCTGCCCACACTTAGACAACCAGAGGCTCCCTCCTGAGCAGTTCTGTTTGACCTCCCTCCCCATTGCTGCAGCTGTCCTTACTTTGTCCCCTCCTCCCTGGCAGCATTCTGCAATAAGGGAGGGAAATGATCAAGTGAAATGTCTAGAGAGTCACAGCGAAGGGGACTAGCATGCTCTGTACTTTTAATCCTTCACAATGTACTTGTTCTGCTTTGGAATGCTTTCTCAATGTGGGAAGGCTGCTTGGAAATCTGCTGCAACTCTTTATTCTTTACACACCTCCAAAATCTGCCAAGATTCACTAATTCATTTCCATGTGGGCAAGAACATTGTTTCCTAACTGAGATTTCATATTTTTTTTCTGAGGATGGAGTGAGTACAACGTTGTAATTCATGGAAAATACATTAATAGCCTCCTAAATGAGCATTTTTATGCAACCCAAATGGAGATCTTAGGAAAATAATTTACTCCCCCTAGCTTCTTCGTATCATTTTTGTATTTGGACTTACCTCCTTTCCTTACATTAAAATAATTAGGAGCGTTCGTAATAACTAGGAAGTGTCTCTTACAACAGAATCTGTTGTTTGCTATGCACGAGAGCAAAGTAGATTTGCTGGGATATGTATAGCTTGGGAAATCTGTTCTTACTCCTAAGGGCAACTCTGGCTGTGTGCAAATAGAAATACGAACCAATGGCTCACTGCTTCCTGTGGCCAGCGTGCCCAAGGAACGCCACGCCGACTGCCGGTCTCCATCTGGCTTCTCAATTAGAGTCCAACAAGACAACCGGTTTTCTGCCGTTCTCTGATAAGATAATCGGTTACATGCTTATATCCATCAAAATTTGATCTGAAAGTGGTATAGTATGATTGCCACTATTGCTGTTTTAATACCTACTGGCCATTGTGTCTGTAATTTTTATTCCTCATGCCCATCCCAAATCCCTTAACACATGTTTATAGACAGGTTTCTGAATTATCAGAAGCTGGTGCCCTTAATAAACACAGTTGTGTTCAGATTCAGGGTGTGAAAGAAAACCAGATGGTTTAATAATCACAGTGTTGAAAGGACATTATCAGGATATAATATAAGTTGAATTCCTGTGGTTAACACCATAGATAATTAGAAGCTACGTTTTTAAAGAGCTAACTAACCAGTTGCCAATGAACCTTGTTCAGACACACACAAGTTTGAGAAACAAGTTTGAGAACTATTTGCAGAAATTTGAACCAATTATAATTAAAATTAATGGAGAACCAGCATTTGATTTTTCTGTGCCCTTTACTAGGGCTTCTAAGTGTAAATAGTAGAATGAATATAATATCATTTTATCTTTTTTTCTACCCCTATTTCTTTTGTTAGTGTCCCTCAAGGACATTGCCATCAAGTGGGGATAAGAGGGAGGAAGAAAAGTTGTTGACAAATGCTTAGTCTATTTTAAGCAAATCCATATAAATAAGATGATGTGTGTTTAGATATGTCTTTTCTTCTTTTTCCCATTTTTTTCTCAGATAAAGAAATGATCTCTATCTCCTTATCTATCTATCGCTAGATCTATACTTGGATAAGGATCTGATTTTATACTATCTATGTATAGAGGGATAAATGAAGAATAGATAGTTTGAGGCAGGTAATAGATTGATAGATAGAATAAACACATACACAAACACCTCACTTTTTCTTATAGAATTCCTCTACATATGGGACATGTCTAGTTTAACATGTTGGATGTGTATGTGTAGGGAAGAAATGAAAATTGTATTTCTGTAGAGTTAAAATATATTTTTAAGTAATAAAATGAATTAGACATCTCAGTCAGAGAGAGCTAGGCCACTCACTCATTATGGCTACTCACTGGAATTTGATGGGAGTCAATCAAACACAGAAATGTTTGTGATGATTTCAATGAATTTCAATGGCGAGTTAGTGTCTCTGCATTGACAAAACACCATCAGAACTCAGGAGTCCAACAGCACTGGTCTTTATAAAATGGTTTTGAAAGATGGACCACATTGCCTAATACAGAAGCATAGCTCAAAACAATTACATGTAGCTTTGAGTCAATAAGAAACAAGGACAAAATATAAACAATAAATTGGGGTGAGTAAACTTCTGAGAGCCATCTCCAGAGGGCAATACAAATAAAATGACAGAAAATTTCCCTGAAAATTAGGACAGAATCAGGGCAAAAGGCAGATTTTATAAAATTATTTGATAAAAATGATTTAATAGAATGCATATGCACACACGCAGGTAGAATGTGCCTATAAAGTAATGAGACCTATTTAACTAATTTCACATACCAGTGTGGTTCCATTCAGATGCTATAAATTGGAAACTGTCAATTTTCCTGTGGAAAGTTATGGGACCTATCTATAAACAGGCACTTTTTATATTGACTTGGCTATAAAGGATGTTGACTTGCTCTACTTCCTGGTTTCAAATGGAACAATTATGTATTTTCCAGTCAAGCTTAAAATAGGTCACACTGAAAGTTTAATGAGATTTCTTCTCATGAGGAACTTCTTCCTAAAGACTTCAAGGCCACTTTTCTGAGCAAAGAACAGAAACTATTCTTTACATTCAGACATTCAGAATCATTTTCTTAATAAATCCGTTATCCAGGTGTTCTTCTCCATATGAGGCCAAATATTTGGATGCTTCTGTCTTTTTTTTTTTTTATGCTTCACATCAAATAAGTAAACCTTTTCAGACACTAGTGTGTGGATATACATTGTAAGCCTCATGTGGTTTAAATAGACCTTTGGATTTTCTTCCCTCAAGTGAAGCTTTAGCGTTTCTGATGTTCAGTTGATTCTTATGTTAAGACAACCTTTAAAAGTTGACTTTTCTCTGAAGAGAATGGCATGAGCCCATAGTTTGAGTGCTTTGTTTCTGGTTAATGGCAAGGACAATACTTTTGGCAAATTGAACACAAGAAAGCCATGGTCAGTCACCTATGATTATATTTAGGACATCTGGAATTGAAGCAGTTTGAAAACTAATGCCTTCAAACAAAGAATCAGGTAATTTGGCAAATGAACAATATCCTCTAAATTAGCTTCTAAAGTGATCATGTTTATTGTCAATTAAATTTTCAGAAAAGTTTCCCCACATTTGGTTTCTTTTTTTTTTTTTAAGATTTATTTGTTTGTTTATTTATTTATTTATTTGACAGAGAGAGAAAAAGGGGGATAACAGAGGGCGGTGGAGAAGGGGAGGGAGATAGAAACTCTAAGCAGACTCCTTGCTGAGCGTGGAGCCAGATATGGGGCTCGATCTCACGACCCTGAGATCACAACCTGAGTTGAAACTAAAGAGCCAGAGGCTCAACTGACTTTGCCACCCAGGTACCCTCCCCCCACATTTGCTTTTTGATATCCATCTCAAGGCCAAAGATGACCAGAACTAAGCAGAAACTCCTCATAGTCTATTCATTAATTTTAACTTTATGGTGTGAGGGTAGGTACCAAGCTTTTAAGATTCTAGTTATTATTGTGTATTTTTGACCTTTATTGATTTTATGACTACAAGCCTTTTCTCTGCATATTTCTTAACTAAAGGCAGAGAAATTATATGTAAAACCTGATGCATGAAAGAATCATGAGGATTTATTTCAACACAGAGTCTTCATTGAATACCACTGGTCATCGCTGTGGTATTTGCTTTTATTCAGTTTGACCATTTTTTTCTATTCTTGGCTTTGGAGAAATACTGTATGTTTTAGAAGCAGGTGCAGTTATTATTGATAAGTTGGTAAGATACCAACTCAGAGAGTGTTAGTAACCTAACCAGGTTGTACCTCTCCAATGATACAAGAATCCTCACGAAAGAGTACGTAGCCATCTGCAGATGAAACTGTGAAGAGAGACAGGGCAGTCTTTCTTCTTTAAGTAGAAAATCGGTTAACTATTAAAAGTGCCGGCAATTTTGGTCAAAGCTTTCAATCACATCAGTCATATATGGTCTGGAAGTTAGTTCAGGCAGTAATGCCCCAAAGTCTATGGACTGCTTCCTGATACACTTAAAATCCCATTAGTAACCCCAAGCATCAGTGCAATTAGACCAGAATCGATATTGCTGTAAAGCAAGGGGGGATACACATTATTGCTCGCATCATGGTTTAAATCCACCCTTTGCTAGCTGTGTGGCCTTCTCAAGCTACTACCCCTCACTGTCATTCAGTTTCCTCATCTGTAAAATGGGTAATATAATGCCTATTTTACTAACAGGACTGAATTCTCATTGCTTTAGTTGCTAGGATCCAATACAATCTTCCCACGGCTGTTTTCAACATGGTAAGCACATAGCAGCTATAAAAACTGAAGTCTAATGCCACTCAAGGTTCTTCAATGGCTCCCCATTATTTTTAGAGTGAGAGTCCTTAAAATGGTCCAAAAGACTCTATATAGTCTGTCCTTATTCCTAGTCTGTTATCTCTTTACTTCATTTTGTACAACCCTCTCCTGGATCACGCTACTCAAGACATACAGTTCTAAGTCTTCACAAACATTCTAGCCATGCTCCTGTCTCAGGACCTTTGCACTGTCTGTTCCCCTGCACAGAATAATCTTCCTCTACACGGACACTTCTGCTCCTTCAAATCTTGGCTCTGCTGTCACCTGCCCAATGTGGCTGCATTTAAAGTGACAAACTCACTGTTAGCCCTTTTGCTTCTTTATCCTTTTCTATTTGTTTCTGTGATACCTGATACTCTCTGTCCAACGTGCTATATAACTAATTTGTGATGTTTATAATTTGCTCCACTAGAATGTTGAATCATGAATGTAGATTTTGTTGTTGTTGTTGTTGTTGGCTTTGTTTGCTAATCCATCCCTCATGCCTAGAACAGGGCTTGGCATAAAGTAGGTACTCAAAAAATATTTGACCAATGAGTGCATAATGAATAAATGGTAGTGAATTTTCATGTTCTGATCTGGCCTGATTTACCTTCTTATGACTTGGTTCCCTGCCACCTCCTCTTTCATTCCGTTCCAGGCTGTAGCATATGGCAGGTTAATCATTCTTCCCAAGGAGGTGCAGCCTGGTCAAGAGTCCAGGCAGCCTCCAGCTACCTTGGAACAAGAACATTCCCCATTTCTCTGCCTTTGCAAAAGAGCTGCACAGCAGTATGCCTTCGAGTGAGCATCAAGAGGCTCCAGAGAACACTGCCTTCTTTGTCTTGCTGTGAGGAAAAAAATTCTCCATCAGCCTCAATCTTGCCAAGCGCCACAGTTCCCCTCCTTTTCATGCCTTGGAATAGAAAGTCAGCTCAGGACCCACTTGTCAGCCACAGCTGACAGCACCTTGGTTCCCGTGTCTTCACTAGGCACTGGGACCATTGGCTGTGGGTAAAGCCTCTGATGGACTAAGTCCAGCTGGACTGCGGCTGTTGAGAAGAGCTGTGCGTGTTGACACAAATGCTCCCACACACGTTTGGACACGCAGATCGGGTTGAAGAATGACATAAACAATGAAGAGTTTGGAGATTACTTTCTCTTAAATACAAATCTGCAGTTTACCTCTCTTCTCCTCTTTCCTATTCCTATAAATACGAAGAGTATAAATTAGGTTGAGGGAGATGACAGATGGTCTCAGAGAGAAAATGTGAACAACAGTTGCTTTGTTTTCATTTGGGCAAACAAGAGGAGGGAAGCTCATACCCTGGCATGTGACGGACAGGTATGGCTGCTGAAGAATGATTAACAATCCTCTAATAAACTTCTTTGGTATCAAAGCACTACTCTTAAGTAAGATGGAAGCATAAATAAAAACACCTCACCCTGCCACAGGGTTGGAGAGGATGCTTGCCTGAGTTACTGCTTTACCAAGTTTAAAATCACAGAAGAGAGCACAACTGTGTATGAATAACGCTACATACAAGTATTCCAGTTGGATAATTTCTGTACGAAGGTGGAACACAAGTCAGCATAATGCAGGTAAGGCTCAGTGGTCCGCATGCTGACTCTGTGACTCATTCGTGATAGCAAATTTCTCATGAGCTTCCTTGATGGGTGGCACTGTGCTAAATTTTGGGGGAAAGAGGGAGAAAACAGCCCCTTGCCTTCAAGGGAGTCATGGTTGAATGTGGGAGAAAAACATGAAATGTGATTTGCCTCCTAATATGGTTATGGTCAATGACAAGCTAAGTGTCTGAATGTTAAGGAGACAGAAAGAGATACTGGGGATGCCCATCTCAACTGGGAAGGCAAGCACCGTAGGCACTTCCAAGAGGATGTTACAGGTAGCAGAAGGTTGAGGAATGCCGGAATTGGAGTTAGCTACATGGAGAAGGGGTCACCTGGGTGAGGATATGACCAAAAAAAGGAGAATCTCGAGCTTAGGATGAGGGCAGGAAAGGGTATGCCAGAAGGGACACATAAGGGACAAGAGGCAGGGGGTAGGTTGTAGAAGGCTTTTACCACTCTCCCAAGGACATTGGACTCTGTATGGAGAGCTGCTAAGAGAATGTATGCAAGGCAAAGACATGACTTAGTTTTTCAAAAACTAATACCAGTGGCAGTACAGGAAATGTATCAAAATTCAACCAAGTGGGTGGATGATGGCTTTGAGACCGAGAACCAAAAGGAGATTATTTCTGAGGGATTGGCAGGTTGAGGGGAGTTGGTGCTGAGTTTAGCTTGGGCTATGCTGAGCTTAAATCCTCCAGGAAATGTGCAGAATAGTTGTGAAGAGCGAGTTTGAACTTGAGAGAGATTGAAACTTGAGAAGGGCAGTTGAGATCAGGGAGCTCTTTAGGAAAGCGTGTATAGCTTCTGGATGTGTTCACTATTTCCTAGCTTCCCTTGCAAGAAGTAAACTCCATGAAGACAAGGACTTTGCTGTCTTATTTCTAGATCCTCAGCACCTAGATCTGTGCCGGGATCATGGTGGGCATATAGAAAATAGTTTCTGCAATGACTTATTATTTAAAACTGTAGTTGAAGGAGCTGTGTTTCAATAAGATCCCTTCTTATTTGGAGCGGAAATGAGAGAAGGCATAGCATGGAATTCTAAGCCAAACAGTGGGTCAGTGATGCCATTCGATGCTGATAAGGAAGTCCCAGGGAATTAGGAGATGGTGTTGTTGCCCAAGACAGTGCAAGTGATTGTGGAAAACCGTGTTAAATGTCACAGAGCACTAGCAAGGAATTTATGAATGACCGACCTTCCAGAGAGGTCTAGAGTGGGTCCAGTGCATAGGGAATAGAGAGCCAGAGCGCTGAGCACTGAGGAATTAAATGAAACGAGATCATTATTCTTCAGACTCTTAAGATGGAAAAGAGCAAACAACAGCTGCCAAGACATATTGGAAGGGAGAATTTTATGTCTGTGTAGTTATTAGGGGATGCTCAGTAATGATAGCGCAAGGGACTCGTAATGAAGTAGAGGCCGATCATAGAGGAGAGAGAGAACAGAGGAAGAAAACCTACAGAAATTATAAGACCAGGTTGTCTTGTTGCAAGCTATATCCTGAGTTTCCTGCATGCCCTGACTACAGAGAAAACATTCCATCAATCCTTCTTAAGTGAGTGAATATATTGTTGAATGTGATCGTGATAAAAGTAATGAATACGCAGAGTCCAGATCAAGAAGCAAGAAGCTTTGACTGTGAGGCGGACTTGTCTGTGTCTCTGTCTTACTTCTTCCTGGCGATCATGGCTTGACTCCTCCTACAGTTATCCTTCTTTTCTAGATATTAAGGGGCTGATGGTTCCCTGTGCCCCGATCTCCTTTTCTCTCCTGTATTCATGCTTCTGGTATTCTCTCCTTACATAAAATGACACATGCCGTAAACACACACCAGAGCTAAGCTCTTCAGTCCCCCGACTCTTTATGCCTTGTGTCCCTCATCCCGTCCTACTTACACGTGCCTATCCTCAGCTCTAGATATAAGCCGCTCTCTTGGCAAACCCGCCCACCCCGGCTTGGCCCCCCATCCCACTTCTGAGCTTCATATGGATTCTTTGAGATTCCTAGGCAACTCCTTCTGTTGTTTTGCAGTCAAACCTGCTCCTTGTCTCTTGTAAAATGTAAGTGAAAACCTTGCCTCCTTTATGAAATTATCAAAGACCCCTCACAAAATATTAACTGCAGGGTATAACTCATCCACTGTTTTTATGAGTGAACTGACATCCAGTCATTTTGCATGGAGACAAGCAGGTCATATGGCATTTACTAGGCATACACACTCCTCCAGGGCCCACCTGGGACCACTGGTCATTTTCCTGAACACGTGCTGGAAATTCTTTTCCTCCTACTCATAGGGATGTGAATAAGAATCATATTCAATCATCCCTAATAAATGTCATAAACCCCAACATAGTCAGTAGTAACAAATATTTTTTTTAAATCACGCCAATATTCCAGGCTCTATGAATAGATGAGAGCACAGTTAAGTCACACTTAAGTATTCTAAAGGGTAGAAAACTTTACACACTGTATGGCTGTAGACTGAATCCTAAATTCGGACTAGCTGTCTTATCCATATGATTTTCTAACCCTGCGTGTAATTAGACAAGGTGTCCCCTTACTAAATGCATCACTAAACACAGAATAGTAGTTCAAAGCTTGTGCCTTGTTTTTGACTGAAGAGCAATGTAGGTAACATAAATTTACCTTACAGAAGTCATATTAATTATCCATTATTACATAACAAATTACTTTAAGACATTGACATTTAAAGGACTTTTTTTTTTTTTGGAAATTGTCCTGCGTCGTTTCTGTGGATTGGGAACGTAGGAGCAGTTTAGCTGGGTAGTTTTGTCTCGGGGTCTCCTACGAGGTTTCAGTCAAGATGTCAGTTCGGTGTCTTATACTGAGCCTCAGATCACGTGCCAGCATATTTGCACTATTTTATTACTCACAAAGTTAGCCCTATTCATTACGGGAGGGGACCGGGGACCCCACAAAGGCATCAATACCAGGACCCGAGGTGCGCTGGGAAGCCTGTTGACTGGAAGTCCAAAGTTTTGTAGAACTAATATAAGAAGGAGCTACATGTATGCACACAGAGGTAGACCATATATTCAAATATTTTTAGATTATGTATTCATATACCTGGTTTTCCTACTGGGATCTCTTTTCTAATAAAGATACCTTGTTTACTTCCAAATATTTGCACTCTTGGTACTTAGTGCCTCCATTATAATTAGTGCTCAGCAAAGATTTACTGATAATAAAAAGGAGATGGCAATATATATGTATGTCTATGTATGTAAATATATATATATATATATATATATATATATATATATAGGCATACATATTTTTTTAGATTTGCTTTAAACATTTCAGGGAGAGCTAGAAGTCCAGATTGACTTTGACCTCAGCTAAGTCTGTTGCCTGTATTTACTCCAAATGCCCATGCATGGCTTCAAGGGCATAATGGATACTGCAGAGGCATTCAGTCTTCCTCCAAGAACACGGGCATCCCTGCTGGGATGTGGAGAGCAAATGTGTAGTCCTGCCCCTGGAGACTGGGCCATGTTTCTGGATTAGATGTTCATTAAGGGAAAGTGGTGTCGATGAGCTTTATACACAGGATCTACCACTAATGCTTTCCAGACCCACAGGAACCTTCTCTACTCGTTTTTCTCCACTAACCTGAAGGGACTTGAAGACAGCCTTAGGAAGTCTGGGAGTGTCATCTGTGTGGAAATTTTATCAAGTAATCTTCTGAGTTGAACCAAAATAATGGTCTAGCCAAATCTTGCCCAGGTCCCCTACGTTCACGTGCCCTGAACAGCTAGATGATGCAGAATAAGGGGCGCAAGCGAGTTGGAGCAGGTCGAGGTCACCCCAGCTGCACCCCACTTCAGGGACTCGTGCTGTAATGGGCTGAGTAGGACGCGGTGCCCAGAGGAAAGTCATGTAATCCACCCCCCTCTTCGGTTGCCTCCTCGCCTTGTAAAAATAAGATGGTGGCTGACACCTCTCCAGGACTCTTGTGACAAATGGGTAATAAAACTCCAAGCAAAAGCCCTGTATAAATAGAAAGCAGCACGAGACAGAGCCTGCTCTGACACGATGAGATGGTCTAACAGGCAGAAATGCTTTCAGGATAATTCGCAGTTTTTAATGTCTTTGCTGACACCAAGTTCTACATAACTGTGTTTTTGAGAATTCCTTACTGTGGTGGACACATTTCCAACATGTCCATGTGCACCTTGCCACTTCTTTGTGGGGCAAAACCAGTGTTGTTTGATAAGGTCAGAGTGCGCGGTGCCAGTGCCAGTGCCAGCGGTGCTTGGTGCCTCTGGTAACCAAAAGGACTGAAGGAAAATAGGTCAGTTGCTGCTTGACATCCTTCAACTCTGCGCACTTGATCCCCTTCGAGTTCTGCCTTGTGAATAATGGTACTCTGGGTTCATCTAGTAGAGATTAAGGGCTTTCCATCAGAATGTTTTCTAGATCGTTCTGTTTAAAAAGAAGCTTCATGCGCTGTTGGTGGGAACGCAGACTGGCCCAGCCACTGTGGAAGACAGCACAGAGGTTCCTCAAAACATTAAAAATAGAACAGCCAGTATAGGGATCCAGTATTTCCAATATTGGGTGTATACACAGGGGAAACAAAAACACTAATTTAAAAAGGTACATGCATCCCTGTATTTATTGCAGCACATTTACAAAAGCTAAATTATGGAAGCAGCCCAAGTGTCCATCCATAGATGGATGGATAAGGAAAACATGGTACATACACACGATGGAATATTACACAGCCATGAAATGGGATGAGATCTTGCCATTTGAGACAACACGGATGGACCTAGAGGGCATTGTGCTAAGTGAAGTAAGTCAGATGAGAAAGATAAATACCATATGATTCTACTCATAAATAGAATCTTAAAAAATGAATAAACAAACACAAAGTAGGATCAGAATTGTAAATACAGAGAACAAACTGCCGGTTGCCAGAAGGGACGGGGTGGGAGCTGAGCCAAGTGGGAGAAGAAGAGAGGAAGATACAGGCCTCCAGTTATGGAAGGAGTAAGTCAGGGGAATAAAAAGCAGAACATAAGGAATACAGTCAATGATATTGTCATAGCGGTGTACTGGGACAGATGGTAGTTACATTGTGCTGAACATAGCATAATGTATAAACTTGTCAAATCACTGAGTTGTACACCTGAAATGAAACATTATGTGTCAATTATATTCAAAGTACACAAACACACAAAAACAAAAAAAAAGAAACAAAAAATAAATAAGTTAAATCTTGAGTGACCTACTTACGTACCTCCATCCTCCCATAAACAAGGGGAGGTGTAAGGCGTGAAGATGTCAAAACAGCTTCTATTGAGGAAGCAGGATGGAGGTGGGAGGCAGTAAGCATATTTGATTTTATAACATCCTATCCCTTCCTTATAAATATGCTTTTTGACAACACGTTCTTGGTGGATTGAAATTTATTTTCTTCTGAAGGCCTGGAAGAAGGTTAGGAAAGTTGGAAAGAATTATGTTAAGTCTTCTATAATAAAATGAAATTTTCTGGAAAGTAGCCCGGAAACGTGGAAGGACATCAGAATTGGAATCCCAGTTTTGTCAACTATTAACTGTATAAAAGGGACAAGTGATGTCTTACCATAACTTCATAGAGAAGAGAAATGAGACATAAATATTAATATCTACCTATGTATGAGAATTAAGTGAGATAAATGTGGGTCTCTATTTTGAGTATTTTGAGGTCAGCCATGGATTAGGACTTCTTAAAAAATTAAATGGGCCTATCCAAACATGTGATTAAAAATTTTTTCAGGGTGTATTGTGTAGTATTTACAGCAAGTTAAGAATGTATTTAAAATTGATTCTTAATCATATTTTCGTTCTTTTAAACTTGTTCTGCCTCATTTTCTCTGTGATAATAACTATAATTATATCCATTCCTCATTGTAAAGCTGTTCCTTTTTCTTTCTTGACATTCTGCCTTCATTGACTAATGAAGGTGAAGCTATGCTTGAGATTATTTATAAAATTCAGGAGATTGCAAAGGAAGGTTATATGCAGTCTGTATTACATGCATTATTCCGGTGTTCTTACCTACCAAACACATTTGCCAAAATTTGCATTTGTATCAAAAGCTAAGTACCTATTTCTAAGCAAAGCCTGTGTGTGAGTGTCTAAGAATCAGGTCAAAGCTGTCTTTGTCTAATTTTGACCAGTGCCTCACCGTTGTCTTAACTTGAAACACTGAGATCAGTTTTACTATTCTTCTCTCTTCCAATCCCTCAAGCTTTTCAGCTATTACTGGAGTATTTTTTTTTCCTTTGTTTTTATCTTATGTCTAGAGTCCTCATTAGAGATTTTGGATGAATAATAGTCCACTTACAGTCTAGCTCATCATGGTTAAAGTTAACGTTTTCATAAAAGGAGAAGTCTAGACAATCTTTCAGACTTTTGAGGCTTTGGGGAGTGGGGCTTGTGGGGAAAATGAATTCTCCTATTTGCTTATAGATAAATAACCATGTGTCTGTAATTAATAGATCACCTATAGCTAATTCATCTTCTTCTTATGTATTGCCTGCTAGAAATGACCTTGGTTTCCGGACACATTTTCAACTGGAATGCTTTGATAAGGCTGCTCCTATCTTCCTGCATTGTTTTATCATATTGCATGACAGTTTGGCATTTTCTCCATCTCTTCTAATCCTTCCCTTTCCTTTATTTGAAATGATTGTCTAGTTGATAGAAAACTGTTTACTTCGGTTACTTAATTATTTCAAAGGGAACGAAATTTTAGTGGGTGGTGATCTTTTTACGTATCTTCTGCTGACTCAAAATACTCTCCACTCTTATCCCCCTCCCCAGCTCATGTCACCCCCCACTCCCACTCCATGCCCCCCTAGCTTATTGAATTTGCTTACGTTAGAGCATTCCCTTTTAGTCTTTATTGTGTGTGTTTTTCTAGTCTTTCGTCCATAGTCTCAGTGAATTCCTTGAGGATGTGGAACCTGTCTTATTCAACCCTACGTCCTGCACACAGCAATGTGAGTGAGCATAATTAGCTCAGGAACTATTTGTTGAATATAAATAATAAATGTCAGCTACCTTTCATTTATATTCAAAAGTAGCTTTATCTATTGTCACTACTGTTTTTACCCAATCTCACTTTTTTTCCAATTAGTTTCTAAATAACATCAACAGAAAAGTGAAAATAAATTCATCCTTAGCCCAACACGCAAAGTTTAGAACCAGTGTCACTATATAGCACGTTTTTTAAAATTCAAAATGTTTGTTTCTGTATTATTTACTGCTCTTGCCAATGAAATCTCTGAACTGAACATTGATCCATCAGATTTCTGTTTTGTTGTATTTAAGATACTCTTTAAATCCCAGCAACTAATCTTGAGGGAAATTAAGTTACATCCAAAACATTATAAACGCATATCATTTGAAGCCTACCATCTTGGAGTTCCTCTATCTGTTTCTTAAAAACTTGCTAATGAAACAGATTTAGACTAATTGATATTTATGCATCCAGGAAAGAGAGGTAGAGTGTTCATTTATGTTGCTCCTTCCAAATAGAAGAGATGGAAGGAAACTAAGGACACATTGGAGCTTTCAGAACAGAGTTCATGTTTACAAGACTGAGAAGTCTGGACCACAGTGTGACTTAGAGGTGACATATTAGTTTATTTCTGGTTCACACAAATCCGGTGTGTTTGGCAGAGGCTTTTCTCCCTTCCAGGCTTCAATCCCACACGCATCCATCCTCCAGCAGGGACCCAGCAGCATGAGCAGCTGTGTGGGTGGTGGACCAGCTTTTAATCACCTTGGACCAAAACAACATACATCACTTTTTGTCTTCTGTATTTGGCTAAAACTAGTCATGGGGGCCCGCCAGACCGTATCCCAGTCAGTCTCTACCAAGTTATTCCTCTGGATCACCACACATTAAGTGTACAGTCTTCTCATATACATAGTAGACTGACCTCCCTCTTAGGAAGCCAATATGAATATCATCTAATCTCTTCATCCAATTCAAAGGGCGGGGTCACTAATTGTGCCCGTCAAGGAGAAAGGGACCAGAGATGGGAATTCACTGGCAAGCTCTCCCCCAGATAGTTTTAATCAAGTATGTTGCATCCAGTGCCTTTCGTGATCAAAACACTACTAGATAGCAAATCAAATTTTTATATATCACGATTCACTTGTCTGTAGAGACTGAAAGCAAAGAACAAACACACTCAAAAAATACCCATGACATTGCTCTTTCAATAATTTCTCATAGAAAATATCAGTATTCTTGCTTCATACCCTTAGAAGGACCAGCTATTGTCGGTCAAGATTTAACGTCCATCGAGTTAGGACCTTTGGTGTGCTTAACTCTTACTTTTTATTGTTTTCAGTAAAAGCTAAGGTGTGCATTTTTAGGCACTCATTAAACAGTGAGGCTGTTTCACTTGCTGTGGGATGATCCCTGCATCTTCCCATGATAGAGTCACAATTAAAATTAAGACCTTTCTTTATGATGGCTCCACTGCTAAAATTGTACAAAGTATCCCGAAAGTAACTTACTGTACAGTTTTGCTTTCCTCCACCTTTAGTCAGATCCTCAGAATATTATACAAAATCACAGGCTACAAACTTTAGTGAGAGGTGGGCAGAGAGCAGTGCGTGTTTGAAGGTTTGTCTTTTCTGGGCTTTTTGAGGCTGAGCAAACATGGTTATCCAAGGACTGTTTCTAAGCTTGCATTTGACTAAAACCTAGGCTCAAACCAATTAGCAAAGTTCAGCTATACGATAACAAGATTAGGGAAATGATGATAGGGCCATTTGATACCTCTTAAAGAACACAGCAGCTATTAGCCATCCCTTAAAACTTTTCTAAGAAGAACATGTAACAGCAAATAGCTCAATCTGAATTTTCAGTCTGATACTTTCTTGTTGAAGGCAGAAACTGTGTCTTTAAATGCAAATAGGACCCCAACATTGATTCTAGAAGGTGCTTTGTGAACTGAGGTGGACGTGAATGGCTTTTTGTGCAACCCAGGAAAGTCCATTTTCTGTCTGCCTTTTTTTTTTTTTTTTTAGTGGACAAAATCCAGCCTCAAATTTGGGTCTTTGCTTTGCAGCATTCAGTGTGAACAAAGAAATGGGTCAGTTAGTGCATATAAACAAAAGGAGGGAGGGAGGGAGGGAGGAAAGATGGAAGGAAGGAAGGGAAAAGAAAAGGGAAGAAAAGGAAAAAAAAGGAAAGAAAAACACCAGTTTTCTTAGACCTAAAGTTTTTTTCTGGAACTAACAACTAGAAGACATTTCTTCCATGTGGGTACCTGAGACAAGGGGAATGAAGTAAGTCTTTTAAAACTTACAACAAATGTGACGTTTAATTCCCAATGATTTTTTTCTTTTAATGTGTCATGACTATGGTTATTAAATCTTATACTATCCCATAATCCGTTTATTCAACAACCATTTGTTGCCTATATCATCAGTGCTCCGTGGTAAGGGACACATGGTGAATGGGACACACTGTCCCTACCATCAGGTGGAAATACCGTTAGGCCCTATCATTGGAGACATCAATCCAAGAGGGAGAAGGGAGAGAGTGGTGATGGGAAGCATCTTCTAAGCCTCTGGCCAAATCTCCAGAGCCCCGGAGGGAAGACAGGCATGGCCATGCTGCACAGGAGCCCAGAGGAAAGGATAAGAGACGAGACAGCAGATGTAAACAGGTAGTTAGATTAGGAAAAACTGTGTTAAGGAATCTGACCTTCCTCCTGGGGACAGTGAGCCCAAATGAAATTGCATAAAAGTAAGTCTGTGACTTAAGGGAAAAAAAAAAAAAGGAAGGAAGAAAGAGAAACCTATCACAACACCGAACTCCAGCCATGCCATTGTGATGACCTTTAACGAAACACGATCTTTATGGGCGGGGGGCTCGTTGCATGTGAGCTGCTACCAGGCTTTAATAGAGCAGCCGGTTCCCACTCCAGGAGAGACTAGATGGCGAAGGACACGGCTGGTCCCCTAGCAGGCTGGTGTCTTCTACACTCTGCCACCCAGGCACAGGCCACACATCCAGCATGGCCCCTCATAGTGGTGACTACCGTAAAAATGCATGGCGGACCAAGAACATCTGTTGGTCTTCAACGTGTGCTTATCGCCAGTGCCTCCTGTTTTCTGCCCTCCCGTGAAGAAGGACCGCTCTCTGCCTCCAAATGCGCCCAAGAGCTTTACAGACCATCAGCTCGGGGAAGCCTTCCATGAACTCAGGATGGGAGTTCTGCTTTCCTTAGAAAACAGGGACTCGAAAACTTCTCCTCCCCCGGTGTCAGGAGAGGAAACAAATGCACATGTCCTACAGGCAAGCCTCTCCCTTTCCAAGGATGCACCAGGTCTCCCCCACCACTGCCCAGACACACCCACCCGCCAGAGACCGTTCTCCCTTGGTGCTGGAATCCAATGTCTCTACCTAATGAAAAATTAAAATCCTTAAGTAATAACGTTCAGTAACATTGTCTGCCATCTGAGAATGCGCAGAAGTGGGGCAATTATGCATCGCCTCGGGTGGCTGATGAGGCCACTTCACATTTCAGACATCATCTAATCATATCCTTGCCTGTATCCAAGTGCATCGTTATAATTATTAGCCGTAAAGAAAGTGGGGTGTATGCATGGGGGAAATCGCTTTAATTATTTAATTTGCTGATGTGACAACATGGCCTTGCCACTGTCATTCCTGCAAATTCACATCCGACCCTGAACACGCCACACCTCCGTAGCTTGGTACCTCTCAGCATGGGTTCCAATTTAAAGTCTGGGAAACAGTGTAATTATCACTTCAAGTGAAGAGGGCCTCAGAGTGCAGTTGCTTTCAAGGATGAATTCAAATAAAAGTGCAAACATGCTGAGGGACCAGGGAGAGGACTGGGATGTGCTAGGCAGTGCAGCGGGCTCAGGAAACCATAAAGCTTGCATCATTCACCAATTTCTCGATTTGGGGCAGTTTTCTTTTAGAGACACCGCTGCTCGCAGGTAAGTTAATTTCTCTTTGGGTTGATAGAGCTCGGGGAAGAAGTCATCCTGAATAAGGTGCCCATATGTACTAAAGAGAAGGTGTCAGAGTCTGAAAGCACCTAACTTTGAAAGCAGGGAGCATGGTTCCAGCCCAACCACGATCTCCTCGTAATGTCCAACCACGATGACCTCGTAAGTCCCAAAGGTGGAGAGTATTTCTCCAGGACACCAGATTTCCAGGTACAGTCAGCCCCATAGATAGGGGAGGTTAAGCTATTCAACTCACTCAGAAGGCTTGGAAATAACAAAGCTGTGCATGTTAATCATAGACGAAGTGAACTTAGAGGGTGTAATTGTTGTCTTCCATCATCTGCCAGGTCTGTCAAAAGGAAACTGGGGTTTGGTTTATTGGCCTTCACTGCTCTGGTGGGCACACTATCTCCAAGAGGTGAAAAACATACTGAGAAGCAAGTTTTCCCTCGACATAAGTTTTGTTTTTTATTTCTGTGTCAGAGTCCGTGACAACTATTTGTCATAAATATTTTGTAGAGGTCTTCCTCCCCGGAGTTGGGGGGATGTTGTTCAGAACACCCGTAGGGCCCCTTCCAATTCTACTCAGTCCAAATGGTATAGAACGGGTAAGGGACAAAGAGAGGGGCTAGCTTTCAAACCCTATTAGTAAATTGAAGTCTATGTCATTGAAACGGGTCTCTGAAAGATAGTCACCTGACTTTGCCCGTCTGTATCTCGGCTCTCCCCACCGCCCACGACCCGCCCTGCTAATGGTCTCCAGTGGCAGAAGTCCAAGATGGAGTAATCCTGTTTGTTTGATGACTAGACATCTTTTATGCCTGGAGGATCAGCTCTAACGGCCCAACAAACTGAATTAGTGCCTAATGCCGAAACCAGAGCACTCTCTGGACTTCTGAGAGTGGCCTGGATCACCCATGTTGCCAGCCTGATTGGTGTCTCCCTAGAGGATAAATCTCTTTGTTTTATTTCAGTTAATTATGACAGGCTTTGGTGGGATATAGTTGACTGGGAGGGCACTGAGTTTAAAATGCACGTTGAGGTTCTTGGGTAGCATGAATCCACAAATAGTGTACACAGAGGCTATAGACTGACATATGTTTCTCACTTCCTAAAAGCACATGTTTTGATCTGATTTGATTTGCATTTGGGGTAAGTAAAGTGGAAACGGAGATGAAAGTCCAAGCTGTTTGGAAAGAAGGGACTAGGACTATGTCAGATCTGCATTTTGTAAATTAATGTAGATACGCCCTGTAGGGACATACAAATGGCTAACAGACACATAAAAAAATGTTCATCATCTTTAGCCATCAGGGAGATTCAAATCAAAACCACACTGAGATACCACCTTACACCAGTTAGAATGGCCAAAATCAACAAGACAGTAAACAACAAATGCTGGAGAGGATGTGGAGAAAGGGGAACCCTCCTCCGCTGTTGGTGGGAATGCAAGTTAGGTCAGCCACTTTGGAAAACAGTATGGAGATTCCTCAAGAAATGTAGGGAAAATAATTTAAGTGTTACTGATTTGTCCTGCTCGTAGCCCAGCTAGAGCTTATGCCAACATACTGTTATTGTGTGAAATCTCCTTACCTTATATGAAAATCTTCCATTTGTTCAGATTGCTCTCTCTCCTAGACCTAGATGAGTTAATGACATCCCAGATGTCTCTCTAGGAATATGACATTGCAGGGAAGACCTACCTTAAGGGGTTCTCTTGCTGCTAACTAGTTATTATGAGGAAGCAATGCAAGACCCACTGGTTGTCTGTGGGGCCAGTAGATGAAGACAAAATGCACATGAGAAGTAAGGAAGAGTGGATGAGAGGAAGCCATGCACGGACAATTTCTACTTAATAATAGTTTCAGACAGACTTTCACGATGCAATTCTAATATAGAGATTAATGATTTATGAAGTGACACTATTGAATGAGATCCCTTTCTCTACTCTTTTTGAGTGCTTTCCAAATTCTGGTAACCCTAGCATCAATGGACTTTTTAAATAATGAAGACCATATAGGTAGGGATCTTATTATCATGGATGTTAATGCAGGAAGACCGGTATTGAAGAGAAAACTTTGATTTCAGATACCAGATTTAAATTATTGTTCTCCTTAATATGGAATCACCAATTTTTTTGGAAGAGTATCATGCATCATTTCTTTCTACTGATTCAGTATGTCACTGCTGTTAAAAATGGCGGGACTCCATTTGAATCAGTTCTAAATTAGTCTGAAATTCTTATCAAAATGGAAAACATAGGACTTAATAATCAGCTCCTAGTTCTCTTGCCAAGAATAGAGAATGAGCAGGAAGCCCCGTTTTCATGGCAGGTAGCCCCAAATGTCACACCCAACCAACACTCTGTCCTATTATGTTTATAACACATCTTCTTTCAATAACTTTTCCAGCTACTCACACTTCTGTGAACCATCTTTACCACACCATAAATTCAGATGGTATCCAAAACCAAAGATTTGTTTTGTTTTGCCTGTCTTCCTCCATGCTAATCTGAATAATTTATTTTTGGAAAGGGGAGGGAGGTAAATAAATTTTAAAAATTTAAATTTTAAATTTTTTCAATATTTAAAATATTTATTTAATAAATAAATTTATTATTTCAGAATAATTTAAGCATCACATTTACCCAATGTTTTTCTTTAATGAAGAAGAATACATATGTTATGTCACCAGGTCAAGAAATAATATTAAAATTTGAACCTGTTAAGAACATGTTAGTTAAATTTAGCCATCAGCTGGAATTTAGATATTGAGTTATCAGATATTAAGATATTAAGTAATCCCTTCTGTTCATATGCAACCCACAATGCAGTTTCAAATTGGTTGTCACACAATCTTGTCATTGTGTATTTGGACAGCTGAAATGTCAGAAAATCTTTTAGATAGCCAGCCAACAAAGGAGAGAGCTTTGAAACAGTGACCTGACATTTCAAAATATAATGCAATAGCATAATAATCCTAATCATTCAAATACTCACCAATAATAAATATCGAATATAAGCAAAGAATTTTAAAAATTCAGATACACCTAGAGCAAAAGATACCGCACCCAGTCATAATCAGTATTTGCGGAGACATAAGGATACAATCATAGTTCTTTCTTATCTAAGATGGTTAATACAGTTAAAGCAAACAGAAACTCAGGCTGTAATTTATCAGATTAAAACAAACAAACAAAACCTCACTCTGAAATGTGACTGGTTTCCTATGCTTTGTTCTGAGAAGTTCCTTGACAAATAAACCAACTAGATGTATAAGTAAAACTGATTCCTGGACCCTGAAGAAATATGTCATAGTAAAGAAATTGAAGATTGATTTGTTTCTCCTCCTTAACTGATTGATTATCTGAAGATCGGTGGTATTGCCAATACGGAATTTTTTGAACCTGGTTCTCCAAAGAGATCCAGTCTAGAGTTTCATTGTTGTCTTTTTTTGTTTGTTTGTTTGTTTGATTTTTTTATTTTTAATTTTTTTTTTAAAAAATTTATATTAACATATAATGCATTATTTGCCTCAGGGTACATGTCTGTGAATCATCAGGCTTACACATTTCACAGCACTTACCATAGCACCTAGCCTCCCCAGTGTCCATAACGCAGCCACCCTATCCCTACCCCCACTAACCCCCAGCCTCCCTTAGTTTGTTTCGTGAGTTTAGGAGTCTCTTATGGTTTGTCTCCTTCCCCATCCCACCTTGTTTCATTTCCCCCACCCCCCCATGACCCCCCGCCCTCTCTCTCAAATTCTTCATATCAGAGAGATGATGTGATAATTGTCTTTCTTGGACTGACTTATTTTGCTTAGCATAACACCCTCTAGTTCCATCCACATCATTGCAAATGGCAAGATTTCATTTCTCTTGATGGCATAGTATTCCGTTGTATATATATACTACATCTTCTTTATCCATTCATCTATTGATGGACATCTAGGTTCTTTCCATAGTTTGGCTGTTGTTGACATTGCTGCTATAAACATTCGGGTGCATGTGCCCCTTCGGATCACTGCATTTGTATCTTGAGGGTAAATACCCAGTAGTGCGATTGCTGGGTTGTAGGGTAGCTCTATTTTCAACTTTTTGAGGAACCTCCATACTGTTCTCCATAGTGGCTGCACCAGCTTGCATTGTTTTGTTTTTTAAAGAAGGACCTTCAGCAAAAGGCAAATGTGTTCATTGGATCCCTGTTCCTGATCCACATTCTTGGGTCCCCTTTCCCTTGTGGTATGGAGGCCATACACTCTCATTTTCATTTCTTGACTCTGTCATGGGTAGAGAAGAAAATAGGTAGAAAGAAAATGACTCATTTATGTAGATGAGAAGATGCTTTTGGGAAGGCTGAAGGGAAGAGTATGAATTACAGTTTCTAGGGCAGTTCTTGAAAGATGGGGAAAGATGGGGTGCGCTTTTAGCCAATGAGTAGGTGACTCATAGTGACAATGGAAAGGCAGCTGTGATTTGTGAGGGAAGCCGATGAGATGGGAAAAAATACTTTAGATATTGCCATGCTCTATAACTTCCCTTTGATACTGTTCAAGAAGTTCAGGAGTGTTCTTTATTTTGCAATTACTTTTTTAACCATCAAACGGTGTTATTTGAAAGTGATACAGAGATAGACATGGTAGAATATCATTTGTTAGCATTACAATTGTAAAAGAAAACCCCCATAGTGTTTATTTTCTGACAAATTCATAGCTCATTTGTTCTATGCCACAGCTCTCTTAGTTTTTAATGAAATGCTTTGTATTGTATAATATATAATTGCTTGATTTTCTCGCAGAATTTTGCTTAGTTTTTTAAGATACCTTGAACGTCTTACATATTATGTTAAATAATTACATACTACATATTTTAACTTTTTTATGAGAAAGCTGAAAAAAGAACGAGTATAGACCTCAGTGAGTCTTTATTTCTACTAAAAACTATCAAAATAACTTAAACTTCATCCATTTATATAAATGAAGAAATAGAAGCCATTTCTTATTTGTTTGCTTTGTTTTTTGGAGGGGGTTTATTCAAGGTTTTTTTCTTTTTCTTTTTTAACGGTTTTATTTGAGAGAGAGAGAACACAAGCAGAAGGGAGAGGCAGAGGGAGAGGGAGAAGCAGACTCCCAATGCGGGGCTTGATCCCAGGACCCTGAGATCATGACCTGAGCCCAAGGCAGACACTTCACTGACTGAGTCACCCAGGTGCCCCTCAAGGTTTTTTTGCTTTTTAAAGTCAGATTATAAGGTAAAAAAAAACATAATAGCATATCCTTTGCATTTTACAAAATACATATGTTCATCTGTTCAGTTAAATTAAATAAACAGGCATGTGTTGTGTGCATCTAATATGTATACAGCAATATCCTGGATGCTGCTATGGTTACAGGAAATATACATTCTCAGCAAATACTTTATTTTTTGGAAAAATAGTCCACTTAAAAGGAGAGGTTATATGATTCTTTACACTTTACGTAAGATCAATTATTTGTGATTTATTGCATGTGCAAAGACTATAAATTACTGTGGAGTGTGAATGCACATATATGTACGTATACAGATGTATTCGTTTATACATACCTTACATATTTTTATGTATAGATACATCCTCACGTGTGTAATCTAATAATTATATAAATGAGAATGTATTTGTGTGGAGATTGATTATTTATTTATTTATTTATTTATTTATTATTTTGAGAGAGACAGAGAGCACCCACAGTGGGGAAGGGGGGAGAGGGAGAATCTCAAGCAGGGTCTGCCTTTAGCATGGAGCCTGTCATGGAGCTTGATCTCAGGACCCTGAGATCATGACCTGAGCTAATTAAGAGTCAGTTGCTCAATGGACTGAGGCACTCAGGTGCATATATATAAATATATATATTTATATATAAATATATATATAAACAAAATATAAATATTATATATATTTATATATAAATATATATATATTTTAAAGACACATGTGTCTATATGATTTTAACATAATATTGACAAATAACACTTTTAAAAAGACTTCAAATGAAATAATTGAGAGAATCTGCGCTGTTAAACTGATTAGTTTACCAGGTGTTCATCTACATAAATTGGGCTAACACAAATGTCTTGATCTGACATGTTTATTTCATTCAAGCAGGCCTTCATTGTGCTGTGAAAGCTTAGCACCATTTGGTTTACTCTATTTACTTTCTGTTCTTTAAAGTTTGACACTGTCCTTCATCTAAATAAGAGTTCTATTGAAATTATCTTTCTTTTAAAATACTCTGGAATCTTAAAAGCATGCTTCACAAGAAAAAATTTGATTGCTGTGTTTTAGGGTTGTTGTTGTTGTTTTGTTGTTGTTTTTTAAATATCAGCAACAATGTAAAGAATTCCCTCCATGAATGAAATGAATTAAGCCAAAATTAATTGTCTTTGGGTTTCATGTTCTGGTAAAGCCATAGAATCGATGCATGGCGATTTTCCTAGACCTTAGTTTGGGTTTCTCTCCATTTTTAACAAAGGAAATCAAGGGCAACTGCACAAGTAAATTGAAAACCAATAAATGGTGAGTTTAGAGGGTGCCTGGAATTGCTGATAGGAAGTGAAAATATCAGTCATCTATATTTCTGTGTAATGCTACATGTTGACAAGTGTGTCACAAATGGGAGTGACGATCAATTAAATTATCGAACATCAGTTAAGTGCTCACTGGATTTTCTTAAACATATGGTTATGTAATATTATACAAACATAATATCCTTTCTACCTGACTAGATTGGAGCTTAGCAATTACTCCTTGTATTATTACACTTTCCAATGATTTTGCTGCACTCAGTGCACTTCAGGGCCCATGTTCTAAGAGGATCTCAGTTCAAAACTGCAATTATAAATTTATTTGAGAGGACTTTTAAAGTGGCTTTCAAATTACTGAAATACACGTCCAAACATTTTAGCTCTTGGTTCTACTCATCATACTCCGTCACCTGGATTACACATAAGAATTCATAAGACACAGACATAAGGCTCTGACATGAAGTCATTACCCTAGTTTCTTCTAGTACTACATGAGCATATCGACTGGCGTAAATGAATTCTTATTTTAAAAATCTACTTAGTTGTGAGCTTTATTGTCTGATGCTAAGTAATCATCTTAAATGAATTTTTTTACTTTTTAACCCATTGTTTTTGTGTTAGGTGACTAATTTTAAGAAGGGTGAAATGTTTATGTACTATGAGGATAAAATTGTAAATTAAACAATGATAAGAAAATCCTTGGATTTGATGTAATATTGACTTCATTGGTCAAAATAAATCCTCTTTCAATAGTTGCACAGACTTCAAAGATGGGTGTTCATGAAGCCCATGCAAATAGTTGTAGATGTTAATAGGTGAGTGTAAGAGTGTGAGAGAGAAGGGGGTGGAGGCAGGATTAAACCACTTGATATATCATGTAATGGGGAAAGTTTGAAACTAAAGTCTTCATTTATTCACCAGTATCTTGATACATATGGCTGCAATTATGCAGTCCTGTTTTCTCTATGTTGACCTGTCATCTAGGCAAGTGCACAAGACGAATCTGAATGTCATTTCCATGTTTGGTGTCCTGGCAGAATATCTCCATGATGTCTGCCAGGCCACACAGAGTGTTCTCTAGGGATTGTTGTACCTGTCAGGGGCAGAATTGTGGCCATCCTCCCCCATCCAGATTAATACGTTGAAATCTAAACCCGCAGTGTCTCAGAATGTGACTGTATTTGGAAATAGTATATTTACAGGGTAATTAAGTTGAAATGAGGTCCCCAGGTTGAGCCTGAATCCAGGCTGACTGATGAATATAAAAAGAGATTGGAACACAAATACTAAGAAAGAAGAGGACACAGGGAGGAGAAAAAGGCTGTCTACCAGCCAAAGAGAGAGGCCTCAGAAGAAACCAATCCCTCCTACACTTTGATCTTGGACTTCTAGCCTCCAGAATTGCGCAAAAACATATTTGTGTTATTTAAATCACCTCATCTGGTACTTTATTATGGCAGCCTAGCAAACTAATACAGTTTTAATTCTAAATCTAAACCAAGGCAGGTTAGACTTGTGCAGGAAAAGAATAGAATCTTAATAAAATCATCAATGGATAAAGACCTAAATGTGAGGCAGGAATCCATCAAAATCCTAGAGGAGAACATAGGCAGGAACCTCTTCAACATGGGCCATAGCAACTTCTTTCAAGACACGTCTCCAAAGGCAAGGGAAACAAAAGTGAAAATGAACTTTTGGGACGGCATTAAGATATAAAGCTTCTGCACAGCAAAGGAAATGGTCAACAAAACAAAGAGGCAACCCATGGAATGGGAGAAGATATTTGCAAATGGCACTACAGACAAAGGGCTGATAGCCAAGATCTATAAAGAACTTCTTAAACTCAACACCCAAAAAACAAATAATCAAATCAAAAAATGGGCAGAAGACATGAACAGGCATTTCTCAAAAGAAGACATACAAATGGCTAACAGACACATGAAAAAGTGTTCATCATCATTAGACATCAGGGAAATTCAAATCAAAACCACATTGAGATACTACCTTATACCAGTTAGAGTGACCAAAATTGACAAGGCAAGAAACAGCAAATGTTGGAGAGGTTGTGGAGAAAGGGGAACCCTCTTACACTGTTGGTGGGAATGCAAGTTGGTGCAGCCACTTTGGAAAACAGTGTGGAGGTTCCTCAAAAAAGTAAAAACAGAGCTACCCTATGACCCAGCAATTGCACTACTGGGTATTTACCACAAAGATACAGATGGAGTGAAAAGAAGGGCCATATGCACCCCAATGTTCATAGCAGCAATGTCCACAATTGCCAAACTGTGGAAGGAGCCAAGATGCCCTTCAACAGACAAATGGATAAAGAAGATCTGGTCCATATATACAAGAATATTACTCAGCCATCAGAAAAGATGAATACCCAACATTTGCATCAATATGGATGGAACTGGAGGAGATTGTGCTAAGTGAAATAAGTCAAACAGAGAAAGACAATTATCATATGGTTTCACTTATTTGTGAAACATAAGGAATACCATGGAAGACATTAAGAGACAGAAGGGAAAAATGAAGGGGAGGGAGATAGGAGGGGGAGATGAACCATGAGAGACTATGGACTCTGAGAAACAAACTGAGGGTTTTAGAGGGGAGGGAGGTGGGAGGATGGGTTGGCCCAGTAATGGGTATTAAGGAGGGCACGTATTGCATGGAGCACTGGGTGTTATACACAAATGATGAATCTATAGAACACTACAACAAAAACTAGTGATGTACCTTCTGGTGACTAACATAACTTAATAAAAAAAAAATCATCACTCTGACTTATGTTCTTCAAAGAGTTTCTTTTTCTTCTTCATTTCTGTTATATCTGCTCTGTGATACTGCACTGTCTATATCACAGTAAAGGTAAACCTGATCAAGGATTTCTAATTATTGTTCCTAAAGTATTGATCTCCTTGAATATTAAGCTTTTGGTATTTCCCATAGAGTTAGAAATGTCCTGATAGTGATTATTTTGCACCACTCTAGCTTCAAAGCTTGGAATGATGTTTAATATAATGATTTTTTTTTCATGCTCTACTAAGGAATACCTGCCATGAAATCAAAGAAAGACATTGATTTATGCTCTGAGAAGAATGAATTGAAAATTGAATAAAGACAAGAGAAAATAAAATTTCCTAGACCAAGAACAAATGGAAATTGATTTAATTTACTGAAAAGAAATCACCTCTCAGAGTAGTCAAACAAAGCATTAGGATCTCACTGACTACCAGGAAAGGACAAATTAGAATTGGAAGAATCCATGAGTATGTAGACTCCCAATTATTATAGTACCGTTCTGGTAAATTTCCCCATTTTACACAAAACATTATGTAATTTCAGGGAATCTTGATTTTTTTTTCCACCAGTAAAGTATAATGATATTAAAATATTTTCTTCCCTTGCCTTTTAAAGAAAGATTAAATTATATCCTATCTTGTGGGTATACAATACATGCATTTTTGATAGTGGTGCTTGAAACATAGGGACCCTTCAGTTGTCTGTGGTTTTCCTGATAACTTTTGACTCCCCTTAAATAAACTTCATTCCCAGAGCCATGGATTGGAATCTTTGGACAGTGAGAGGTGGGGATGGTCACAAGTAAGGGATAGATTTCTTGCTAGCATAGGACTGACCCTAAGCAACACTTAGGATAAGAGCAACCAACTATGAGGAAGTGACAAGGGAAGTCGAAGAAGAAATTCACATTACAATACTCTGTTCTGAAGAGTGTTGTGGTAGAATTGGATCCAAAGTGTAGTGTATAAAAATCCTGGTGACCTGAACTTTTAAAATCTTCCCTTGGAGGAATATTGCAAAAAGAAGCTACACAGGACGTAGCATAGAACAAAATCTATCAAAGTGTCGACATCAGGTGTGTGTGTAATTTAAGATGGAATAGAACAGACATTTGGAAATACACATGTGTTTCTATTTGAAGGCCAGCTCCAAACTTTTGTTTTGGGGTGCTGAAGGGAATGGTTAGTCCCTGATCAGTCATATCAGGCAGGAGAGGAGGGAGGTAGGCTGGAAATGGTAGCTAGGAGGGTTGCCTCTTCCCCTAGCTGAACGGGTCCCAGCAGTTGTAACCACTCTCTATATTTTACTTTTGTTATTTCCCCCAGCCACCTTTATTTTTTTTAATATTTTACTTATTATATATAGAGGGAGAAAGCACAAGCAGAGGGAGCAGCAGACGGAGGAGGAGGAGTGGGCTCCCCCACTGAGCAGGCAGTCCTACGTGGGGCTCAATTGGAGAAATTAAGGGTCTGGTTATGCTCATGTTTGGGATTAAATAATTTCTGGCAGAAATAGGGCAGCGTTAATCTGCAGGGGTTCCATGTGAAATGATTTTGCACAGCAGGGATTAAGGTGGTGGTTGACCACCAGCATGACTTGAAGAGCTCACAGTATTTACTTCTCAAGAGGATGCTAGAAGAATGGGCTTCCAAAATCTGTGCATAGGAGAGTGCATCATGTGGACATTATGGGAAGAACTTCCTAAAGACTGCAGAGAAGCCAGAGATGACTAGCTTCAACTCTATGCGAAGATCATCCCGTTCCCCCAAGAATTTAGAAAACAGAAAACAATTTATCCTCAATTAAAACGTAAAAGCAAAGCGCAGTCAGTTGGAAACAAGTGCCCTGGACCAAGGAGACATCACAAAAATTAGTAAAGTCAGTACCATGTGTGAATAAGGGAACTGATCATTAAAACAGGGTGGTCAGCCTAATGGAAGCATGGAAAAAACTCTCAAAATGAATGGATGGTAGGGCTCATCTGCGGACAGTCTTAGATATAGAAAACCTAAATCAAGATTAATCTTACTTTGGGTGCCACTGACAAGATTGTTTCTATTGTGAAATGAAAATATCTCGACATCTTAACCTGATAGACTCAGGCTGTATGTTAAATACTTAATTCACACAGATCTCTTTGTTTCAAACATATGTTCACTAAGAAACATTTTCATTATGTTTTAGCTTCTCATACACATCTGTGTCATCAGCAGATTCAGAATTTCGATATGGGAGGATATTTGGAGTAGCAACATAGTTCTATGTGTGGAATGGAAGAGGAGACCCAAGGTTGAGTTTCTGTAATGGGCAGATCTTCAGGAAACGTACTGTATTTGTAACTGGGGACATTTGCAGAAGGACTACTAGAAACTCTGGTAGGCTAATGGTGTTCATCTTGCCCCTGGACATGGCATTTCTTGGCACTGAAATTATTTACAAGGAGAGAATGGTTGGTTTTGTCCCTGACACTTCAAATCCCTGCTTCTTTTTACTTCTTGGGGCATATCATTCTCTATCTTACTACACACTTTACTGAATGATCCTGGCATTGTTGATCTTCTGCATTAGAATACTACCGTTAAGTTGGGGAATTTTGTCTGTTTGTTCACTGTTTCCCTAGTACCCAGGACAATGTCACAGGCATAGTAGCTAGTCATAAATATTTGTTGAGTTAATCCTGTAATAATCATATGCCCACTACCAATAGGTGCCATCTTTGATATGCGAGCCTTGGAAAAAGAATTCCAAATACTTTGGTTGCAGATAGAATCTATCCCATTTTGAGATGTGCCATTTTCAGAGGGATCATAACACTTTTGCTAGCCAACTGGGAGCAGTTCTAACCCATCTTTTGGTGATGTCGACACATGTTTAATTTTGTAACTCCATACCTTATTTACTGATATATCTTAATTTCTTCAAGCCAAAGCTCTTTCCTGCTTTCTCTGTCAGTCCATTTTGTTCTTCTACCTTAATTTAACTTACTTTAGATTGAAGGCATTATTACTCCAAGTTATGTTTGGAAGGATATCTCTTGTCAATTGAAATTTCAGTTTTCCCAATTTTTTTGAGGGGATGATATTTCTGTTACGATTTTGCAGATATTTCTTTGCCTTTTTGCCTTCTAATTACCTGAGAGTTTAGTTTGCTTAATCTCACAGGAGGTTCTCAGAATCTGTGTATCTTAATTTAGAGCTGTAACTGCTAATTTGGAGAAAACAAGAAGTCAGTATGGAAATGGACAGAAGTAGAAACATAATTCCTAAGTCTTCCCAGGGTCACATTCAATGGCTGTGTCCCCAAGGAGTTCAGGTGTTGAATACAGCACCTTCTTCCTCACCTCCCAACAGGTGCTTAAATTCGTGCCATCCCATCCTTGAACATTGAGAATCGCCTTGAGCATTTCTTCTGACAGGAAGGAAGCACATCGTCTTCCTACACCATCCACTTCATTGTCCGGTGGTTCCAAAGGATAGTAAGTTCTCAATATTGAAAGAAACTCTGTCTCCTAGTCCTCATTCAGCAAGCCACACTAGCCTGGCTCTCATCCCCCCATTCTTTCCCACTGGCCACCTGTGATGTTTATGACAGTAAGTCCAAGGGCGCCATGCCAGGATTATCTAATCCTCTCACTAGCATTTGACCCAGTTGGCATTCTTGACTTCTGGACGTCTCTCTCTGTTTTTCACTCTTGCTATGCCACTTTCTTCTGGATGTTTGCCCATGTCTCTGGGCATTGCTGCTCAGTCTCTTTTGCTAATATATCTACCTCACTTCCAAAAGAAAAAAATAATAATAATTTCCAGAAGTTTTTGTACCAGACAAAATACGTCCCTGTTTTTACTTAGAAAAGTAAATGTTCATGTTTTTACTTAGAAAAGCATCCAGTATTAGGGCTACGACATACAAGGAGCTCAATAAATTAGAACAATTCACTTTTCTACTTCTAAGGGTAACATTAATTAAGATGAATTTTCTCTTTTTTTTAATAAAAAAAGTAAAATAAAATAAATAAATATTATTTATCTGGTGCTCTCACTCTCTTTTATTGAACTCTATGGGTGATATTTAATATTTGCAAAAGTTTGAATCATTTATTTTAACTAACTGATGATATAAGAAGTCCATTAGTGATGGTTAATGATTTAAACAGACTCAAGGTATATGAACGTAACCATTTTTTTTCTCCGTTTTCAATTATGCTCTGCTTTAACCTGTAGTAATTCAAAAGGAAACAAATCCTTCCATAATGAAGGAAATATATGCATGTTTTGCAGTCCACAAATGGGGCCAGATTTGCTTTAATGGGTTCTACATCTTCAGGAGATAGCTTAAGGCAACGTATGTGAAAGATTTAAAGGTGAAGCAAATTCCCTTGTCCTTTTCTTTAATAAACACCATCACAATTGACCTTTAAAGCTGATACAGCTATAAGGAGAGACAGGAGCAGATGCAGTATTCTGCCAGACCTATTCGAATTTATTTAACAGATGGGCCAGGCAATGATTCTTTCTTTATCGAAAGAAATTTCAAGTTGATTTTAATTTCTGTGCCAGTACTTTGTAACATCAAGGTTTTTCTTATAAAATAAATTGAAACAGGAAGTTCCCTGGAAAAAGAAAAGAACCTTTTCTTTTGCTCGTCTTAGAGAGGGTTTGAGATAAAGAGGATGATAGTTTCCAGTGACTTCAGAGGTGGACTATGCCAGCAAGCATTGTGCTTCTAGATGCACAGACTAGATCTGATCTCCATGTTACCCACAAAGGTGTGGGGAGTAGATTGCCTTTTATATGACCTCAACAGTTTTGATTTGCGATATTGTTATTTAGTCTGCAAAAATGTTCAACCTCATCTTTCCAGACTCTTATAATCAAGTAGAGTGCTATTGATCTTCCTATCATTCTCCTCCCTCTGGAAAGCATGCCTGAGTAAGAAGGTACGCGCCCTTACAGAGGATCTAAGGCTATTCAGCATGCTCTTAATTATAAATAGCTCTTTCTAAATTTACTACCGCTATAAACATCATATACTGATATACACATACACAGTCTCTCTCTTATACACCCATGCACATAGTCTTACTTTTACAGTCACATATGCTACACATTTCACTCCCAGATGTCTCCCTGCCATATCTATTCTGTATTTACCATCTAAACTATCTGAAGCCATTAATAGACACCTGGTTATGAATGAGTTGCACACACACAGATCCCTGAGAAGCTCGGGAGGAAGGAAGTCTCTCTGAGCTGGCTTCAGTTCATTTGTTTTCGAATCTTTCAGCTCTGGGTAAGAGACATCACTCAGCATCGATTAGATGAAAAATTGAAATATAGTACAAAGAACATTCATTACCCTTCACTATTTTCAGTCATGATTAATATTTTTTTTCCATTATTACTTTCCTTCTGTCTGTATGTTTTAATACTTTCTGCTGTTCATGGCAGTGGTCACCATTTGGAAGTGATTTGCGGACGTGCCATTTCACCTCTCAATACTTTCTCATGTGTTCCTGAGAGTGAAAACATTTTCCTACATAACCGCAGTACAATTAAAACACATGTGGTCATTAAAATTAATTTAATTATACCTAGTTTTGTCCACAGTGTTAAGCCATGACATGAATTTTTTGAAGAGTTCAGAATAATTTTCATGTTGATTGTCCCTTAGTCTGACTCTCTTTGACTGTTTCCTCATGACTGACTCCCTTTCTCTCTCTCTTTCTCTGAAAATGTATATATATTTTGCAGCAGAAAAAAACACATGGAGGATGTTGTATGTTTTTTTATTGCCTCCCTTAATGTGGAACCTAAGTTTTATTTCACTATTGCTGATGCTACATTGGGTCACTTGAGTAAAGTGGAACCACACAGTATTCTCAATTTTTAAGAAATAATCCATGAGTGACTGATATTTTTAAACCCAGAGAACATCTATCACCCAGTGCTTTTAACATCAGCATATTGCCATCTGAATTTTCAGCTTGTAAGTCTTTGTTAAACTTTCTAAAATTTAAGCTTGTGAATTTAAAAAGTTGACTGAGGGTTGCTGGAGTGGAGGTGGTGGGAGGGATAGGGTGGCTGGCTGATGGACACTGGGGAGGGTATGTGCTACGGTGAGTGCTGTGAATTGTGTAAGACTGGTGAATCACAGGCCTGTACCCCTAAAACAAATAATACGTTATGTGTTAATAAAAATAATAATAAAAACAAAAAGAAATAAAAACAAAAACATAAAAAGTTGTCATAGATTAAGGGCGATGCATTTAAATCTAGGGTAAATACAAGCTAAGAATACTTGAGAAGAAATGCATGAAGAGAAACTACTGGGGTTTTTTTATAAAATAAGAATTTTCATGTATTTTTACAGATAACCTCCTTAAAAAGTTACACCAGAACCCTATAGTTCTATATTTTAGACCATGCAATTTCCTATTTTTTTCCAAGTTTTTATTTATTTATTTAACAGAGAGAGAGAGAGAGATTGAGATGGGGAACAGAAGCAGGGCAGAGGGAGAGTGAGAAGCAGGCCTCCCACAGAACAGGGAGTCCGATGTGGGGCTCGATCCCAGGACCCCGGGACCATGACCTGAGCCAAAGGCAGAAGCCCAATGACTGAGCCACCCAGGTGCCCCTGCAATTTCCTATTTTTGAAATGTATATTCCTTCTGCTTTCAAAAAAAATGAAGAAAAACCACATCTATTCTCTTGTGTGATTTTAAAATTGTTAGAATTTTTCTTTAATAATAAAAATAATACAGGTTCATTTCTGAGAATAGTAATGAGAGCTAATGGTATCATTTCCCAACTGATAAATGTTTCCTACTAACATTTAGTATATTTTTTCCATTTTTTTCTGGTTATTTAATTTTATATTTGTTTGCACTGTATATGTAGTTGCATACCCTATTTCATATATAGTATTTTTTAAGTTTATGAATCTGGAGTATATAAGGAGAAGAACATCTATCGATATCATATATTGGGGCTTTTGACAAATAAAATAATGAAAGAAAAACTCCACTAACCAATGTTACAGTTCCTATATTTGGTCGGCATAATTCTTGGCAGGCATAAGGTAATTTTCCCTTGGATTCAGGGGACCTTCTGGGTGGAAACTTCGAAGGTGACTCAGATTTGGTTGAATGGGTTGGAGGAGCCATGACTGACATCAGGGGCAAGAAAGAACAATGACTGCCCCAGAAAGAGCTCCTTAGTTTTTCCAGCAGATTTTGACACTTCCTGGAGAAGGCCTAATGAGCTCAGAGGGTGTGGCTGGAGCTGGTACCACTCAGGACTCAGCTACCCCACCGTAGCACCATGTTTGCAAGATGATAGCTGACCTGCGAGTATGGACGCCTGCGTCTGGGGCACCACCAGACTCTGTGCAGAGACCTCGGCTGCCAAGGACACTGTGGTGCACACAGCCCCACCCAACATCAGGATGGGAACAATGTAAGCAAGAATGACAATCATGGAGTCCAGTCTCCCTCTTGCCTTTCCTTGGCGTTTGAAGGCAAGACTAACTCATATAAACTGAGGGTGGTTCCACGGGTCTTTGGACTTAGAGTGATTGAGAAGATCTTTGGACTGTCCACTGAAGACAACCAATGATTAAAGGTGGAAAACAAAAGCAAACAATTTAAGCAAATACAGTAATGTCTTTGAACAGTGAGGCAGTGTATCCAGTGATGTGAGTTATGATTCCGGCATGAAGGAGAGCCAAGGAAGCTAATGGCCCCACAGAGTTGCTTTTGCCCAAGTTACACTGCTCTCAGTACTGAGGAAACCAACCCGATAGAACCATCTGATACCAACAAAGGTGCACCCATTCTTCATCTGACATCTGCGATTCTTCTCATCTTGATTTAAAATAAAGGCAAAGGGTCAACCCTTAAATGCACAGAAAGCCAGGCTGTCTTTTAATTTTGCTTTCTTAGCCTTGTTAACTAATGCGTGTAATTCCATAGAAGGAGGAAGGCCTAGTATCCCACTTTTGAACGGCATAAGCAATCATGGCCACTACACTCTTCGGGTCTACTGGAATGAGAACATAATGTTTGCCCAAATCTGTACCCTGTTTAATCCTCCAAACAGTCCATTGCTATCTTTGTTTACTGAATGATTACCCTGGTAAACGCAACTCTCACTTTTCAGACAATTAAGCACATATTTTCAGAAATGTAGTTTCCCCAATCAATAAGGTCTTGAAAGTTAACTAAATTTTAACCGTTACCCATAAAAGACTAATATGTTTCCATGTCCCCCTTCCCCCTAGTCTTTGTGAATAATTATATTTTAAGGAAAAAGAAAAGAAACTCCCTGAGCACTTAATCAGGCTAGACTAGCCTATTTGGTAACTGTCACTTGAAATGGATGTGATGTCACCTTTTCGTGAATGGATGAAAACGTGTCCCTTAAGTAAATGATAAACAGGAACCAGCAGCCACAGAGTATAACAAAGAGGGTGAGAGGGTGCGGTGGGCATCATAAAAATAAATAAGTAAATGAACCAGAAGGGTTTTTGCAAAGTGCCAAGATAAATCTCCCTGGGCTCTTGTTGGCACGTTTATTTGAAAGACAGGAGGCATCCTTCAGGTGCCCCTTGGATCGTTTTATCTTTACCTGTACACAGTGTGACAATGCCTTCTTCCTTCAGGGACAGAGAAAAAGATGGAAGAGGAAAATCAAAACAAAAGAGAGCAATAAAGGGGGGACGGAGCTGACAAAGTTACTGCTAAGATCACAGCCAGGTTCCTTTTAGCCAGCCTTTCCCCAGGATAGGATCCAGGAACTGGGAATCTCGTGGGAATTTGTATCCCCTGCTTCTTCAACCTTCAAAGATGGGAACACTCAAGCTGAGTTACTACCTACATAGAAAGAACAATGAAATATTTAAAACTGCCAAAAATGGTAAAGCTGATAAAGTATCCCTGACAGCTATTTTCTTCCTATAAACTCTGGGGTGGAAGTAGTTTTGTCTAAAGGATAAGAGAACAAAAAATACTTTAGGGAGATGAAAATATGTATTCAGAGAGTGGCAGAAGCACATCTAGGAAGAGATCTTTTATCATCTGAGAAGGCCTTCAAAAATACCATGTTCATTTTTTTCCAAAACGAGGAGTAGTTGGGAGCATTATTATAAGTTCTCCTGTCTTTGTTAAATCCTACACCTCTGTACGCAAAGTAGACCCAGGGAATAGCAGAATGGGGAATTTACTAAAGTGGGTATTTGGCCCCAGAGCTGTCAATGAGAATACTATTTTCCCAGTAACCAGTACATAATGCCCAAACTTCCATTTTCCATCAAATCAGGAAGCACTTCAAGATATCACAACCGCAGACTCTTGTGAGTCCTCTTGTGAGGAAAACTCAGGACAGAGCCCCCAAGGCCCTTCCAACTTGCTCCCAAAAACCACCGTCCCATTTTTTAGGTTTTGTAATGGTAGACCCCTTGGTACTAATGTGTACCAACATCTCTCCCAGTTAACTGTGGGCATATAACACATCGTCCCTAAACACAGATGCATGCAGTAACTATTTCTTGTGCTTGTGCATTGTGCGGTTCAAGATTTCAGACAAGTTAGAGCAGACAAAACTGCCTGTGCTCCATGATGTCTTCTGAGACCTCAGTGGAAGACTCCAAGGCTGGAACTGGAATCATCTGAAGGGTTAGTCATTCCATGTCTGGCTGTTAATGATGACTATGGGCCAAGGACCTGGATTCCTCTCTCTGGAGGCCTCTTTCTTTGACCTCTTGAAGTAAGCTAGTCTGGGCTTCCTATCTGCATAGTGGCTGGATTCCAAGGGCAAGGCTCCCAACAGAAAGAGATTGAGCCAAAAGGAAGCCATATTGCCTTTCCAAATCATGCCGTGGAAGCCACATAGCCACATAGTATTATTTTTGCCATGCTCTGTTGACTGGAGAAGTCAGAAACCTTCCCAGGTTCAACCAGGAGAAGGGGAGGGTGAGAGGAGGCTCCACCTCATCGTAGGAAGGGGCAAGGTTCTGGAAGAGCACAGGGGACCAGAAATGTTACGATGACATTTTTGGGATCTGGAGCTAAAATACAGAATAGTTAAGAGATTTGCTCAACAGAGCCATATCTGGCAGAGAACCGATCCTCTTTCTCTTACTCCAAAATCTTTCTTCTTTCAGGTACACAACAGTGAGAAATAATACTCTCAGCCGAATGAGAGTTGCCTTCAGTGGGTGGGGGGGGACATCTTGAGGGAAATAAAGGTTCATAAAGAGTCAAGAATGAAAGTGCTCTGAGCGACTTCACAAAATTGACATCATACCAGCCTGACCTCTAGGAATTGTATATTGTTTGAATGTGTTTTTGTGAAAGAATGCGCTTTGTAAAGTCGTGTAATGTGGCTTATAAAGCTTTGCGATAGGTTTTGTAAATTCATTATGTGGAGTGTGTTTAGCCATGAAAAGGCTCTCAACCTCACAACTCTTGAGTTTTAAACTGACAGGTACTATAGCTTAGGTATCTGATGATATAAATTGTCTCATTGATTTTAATATGTGAATAAGAAAGGAGTACTCAAGTGAAGTAACAAATCAGGACCTGAACAATATAATGCAATATGAGATATTTGTTAGTATCAAAGGAGTGTCGTTAAATAAAAAAAAATTTTCTGCTGTTACTCTAACAACCTAAAATATAAAGCATACTGGGTGAAATTTAACCTTCAAAAAAACTGTTAGTGATTTCTGAGTGTGGTTGTTTCCATTTTATATTTATATATGAAAGACATACCATTTAATAAAATTATTATACATAATATTATACTATAAAGGCAACTACTTTATTAAAACTGTCATAGTACAAAAGAGCATAAAAGGAATGTGCAGTTAGAATGAGGGACAACTTCATCTGGCTTCTCCCCAAGCAGAGCAGAAGACCGTTCCTTCTGTTTGGTTAGTTAATATAGGAATGCGTTCTAAGGACACACGTGTACAGACAGTGAGATAAAGAACTCACAGAGAAAACACCACCACATGGGTGAGTCTTTGCATTAATCCCTTAACAACAAGAGAAGCTACTGAGGGCACTGACAGAATGGACCTTATTAGTAGCTCTGTCTGCCTGGAGAATGACCCCTTCCCTCGTTGGACAGTGATGCTCAGATGGGCATTCCAACCCTCCCATCCCTGGGCTGTGCATGCCGAGAGCAGAGCAAGTTCTGTAGCATTCCACCTCGCCATTTCGGGGGTGCCACAGGGCAGGGATGGGAGAGGGATGCAGCGGACACCTGTGCAAATCTGGAGCATCTAAGTGTTACTTACATAACTTCAGTAAATCTCTTATTTACTATTTAATATTATTAAATTAAATTATTAAATACTTATTTAATATTATGAAATAAATTAAATAACAGTGCAGATGTGAAGCGTCCAGCTGAGGAAGTGTTGGCCATCTCATATACAAGTGAAACCATCACGCTAAAAACGATATGACTGTCGTTACTATAACCCTACAAAGGGACCTAAAGTCTCATTCTCATCAATTCTCCCCATCTTCAAGGAAACTAAAAGGTAGTTCTGGTAGTTCAAGGTAGTTCTACAGGGTAACTTCTGATTTCTATCACATTAAATTGGGAGCATAATTTCACTTAAATTGTCATTAGTCTGATTTATAACAATGTCAATGTAGTAAAAATATACACACCCTAGTATGACTTCTTTTACTCAACGTGATGCTTATGAGATTCAGTCATGCTGTTACGTATATTGTGCTGGGATGCAGATTGTACATTTCTTTGTATTGTTTTGTTTGTTACCCAATTTTATTGTCAGGCAATATTTTTTCTTGGAATATATGGCAATGTGTGTATGCGTTTTCTCATTATTGGCACTGTGGTTTCCAGTTTTTAGGAATTATGAGTAAGGTGGCTATGAAGATCCTTGTTTAAGTCTTTTTGTGGAGTTATGTTTGCATCTTTTTGGGTAAATACCTGAAAACAGAACTGCTGGGTCAGAGAGAGGGAGAGAAAGGGGGAGAGGGGGGAGAGATTATCTCTCTTGTTTGTTCTTAAAAGGTCATGAATCCTGTTCCGAGGGATCCATCATTATGACCTAATTACTTCCCAAAGGCTTCACTTCCAAATACCATCAGACTGAGGGTTAGGGCTCCAACATTTGTGTTTTGGTAGATCACAAACATTCGATTTGTAGCATTTGTAGATTTGGTGGTATGTATTATATGTTTTGTAATAATACTCATTCTAGTGCGTACCTCATTCTGCGGTTAGTTTGCCTTTTTCTAAAGAGTAATGGAGTCCAGCACCTTTGTAGGTTCTTAAGGGTCATTCTTTTATCTTTAGTGATGTGTGTCTGTTCAACTCTTCCCATTTTTAATTTGGTTGTGTAGTTGTTTTCTATGGCTCCTGTAAAAAAGTATCACAAACTTTCTGTTGGCTTACAACACAGCAGCAACAACAACAACACAGTTTTATTGTCTTGTAGCATCTGCCACCCATCTTGCGGGGCTAAAATTGAAGTGTCACAAGGTTGCATTTCCCCCTGGAGGCTTTAGGGGAAAACCCCTATCTTTGCTGTTTCCAGTTTCTAGAGGATGCTTGAATTCCTTGACTCATGGTCCCCTTCCTCCATCTTCAAAGCCAGGCAGGTTATATCCCTCTAATCATTCCTTGTGGTCACATCTTTCTTTCTTTCCGAACTCAGCACTGACAGTATCTCTGATTTTAAGAACCCTTGTGATTGGATTGGACACACCCAGATAATCCAGAATGATCCCCTTATCTGGATATCCTTAATTTAATCGTATCTATAAATTCCTTTGCCATGGAAAGGGACATATTCATGGGTTCTGGAAATTAGGATGTGGGTACCTTGTGGGGGTTCATTATTCTACCTGTCACAAGTGTCTCGTTTTCTTATTGTTGAAACAAACAGTAAGAAAACTCTAGGGAAACACCACACACACACATTATTTTTCCTAGTCTGTAATCTCTTTTGTTAAGTAGAAAATTTTAATTTTGATAAAGTCCAACTTATTTTTTTTTCTGTTATGTCCTTTGCGTGTTTGTAACTGTTTCATCCTATAAAAATATTTACTTACTCCAATATTATTAAGATATTTTCCTATGTTTCCTTCTAGAAGCTTCATTTTTCCAGTTTTTATGGTTAGGTTTATGATCTTTCTTGAATTAAATTTGTGTATGAAGTGATGTAGTTTTCATGGCTCTTAATTAAAAATATCTAGTTGTTCCAGCATTTGTTAAAAGATATCCCCACCCAACTGGATTTCAGGTGCCATGGCCATCATTTAGTTCTGTGTGTCCATTTGTGTCTGCAGGCAGCTACACTGACCTATTTGTCTATCCTTAGTGCATTACCATATTGTCATGATTATTGTAGCATTGCAAGAACTTTTGGAATTAGGTAGGTAAAGCTTCAATTTTTATTCTTTCAAAATGGTTTTGGAGCTATTATATTTAGTAATTAGTATTAGGTATTTAGTCATTTACATTTTGATGTAAATTTTAGAAATAGCTTGTCAGTTTCTCCCAAAATCATGCTGAAATTCTTATTAGGGTTTCATTGCCTCTATCAAGAAATGTGGGGAGGAAGAATTTTTTTTTTTAAATATTGAGTCTCCAGATCCATGGATATATTTCTCTCCATTACTTAGGTCTGAGAGTAAATATCTTTTCTTATTACCAAATTTGGGAAAACACTTGCAATACTTCACTATTATGAAGCTAGCTGTAGGTTTTTCAAAGACGTCCTTCACTATTATATTAAGGAATCTTCTCTAATTTTCTAGTTTGCTGGGAGGTTTTATTATTAATGGGTGTTGAATTTTGTTTAAGGCTTTATTCAGCTCCAATTGAAATATTCATAGGATTTTTCTCTTTTCTGTTCATACGATGAATTACATGAATTTATTTATGTAATGTTAAACTAGCCATACATTTTGGAATTAATCCCACTGGTCATAATATATTATTCTTTTTTTATGTATTGGATTTGATTTCTATAGATTTGATTTGCTGTTATTCCTAATAGAAGTTTGCATTTCTGTCATGAGAGTTTCTGATCTGAAACTGAAATTTGTTTCTTTGCCTGAATGGTCATTGCCAGGCTTTGTTTCACAGTCATCAAACCTCACAAAAATGGGTTGGGAAGTCTTCCCATCTCTTCCTAAAATTGGTATCATTTCTTGCTTCTTAAGGTAGAAACAGAGATAATCATTTTTACGACTTTCTTCTTTCCTAGTAAATATACTTAGAGCTATCCATTTCCTTTGAAGCATTATTTTATTATCACTCCACAATTTTTGATACATTGTCTTTTCATATTCATTTAATCGGAAATGTCTTAAATATCTCTTTTGATTTCTTTCTTCATCATAAACTGTTTAGAAGTAATTTTGCTTAATTTCCAACTATCTGGAAATCACCTGCATCAGCATTATACAATAGAAATAGATTTTGAGCCACAGATATAAATTTAAAAATTTCAAACATTGTATTAAAAGAACTGCAAATGAAATAAATGAATTTAAATGTAGTGCTATATTTTCTTTAACGCAACATAAATCATCCAACATGTAATCAATGCAAAATTAGATAAAGATAAAGAGACTTTACATTATATTTATACTAAGCCTTGGAAATTTGGTATGCATTTTACCCTTATAACACATCCCGGTTCAGGTTAGTCACATTTCACGTGCTGGCTAGAGGCACAGGTGGCTATGGGTCATCTCGGTAGATAGCATTCCCCTAGCCAGGTGAAACTCTGCTTTTTCCTGAGAGTCCCCATTTTTGGTGTGTCTATGCTAACATACTTGATTGGAAAATGTTAGAAGAACAGTCTCTGCTGGGGGCTAGGCCTAGGTTTCTCTTATCTAACCCATGGCTCTGTTTTTCCCAATGGAAGTAAAAACAGATCCTCCTGTAGGTAATAGAGTGACGGAAGTAGCATCTCCAACTTCTACAGGAAGTAGATGAAATCAGTGCCTTGGAAAGTTGAGCTTGGGCTCACCCATGGCACCCTTAGGAACCTTGGGGAAAAAAATATAGTTCTCTATCAACTTTATTATGCAGAATAATTTAGCTTTTCCAAGTAATTTAGATTTTCTAAGTCTGAACTGGGGAGCGGGGAAAACCATCCCTTTGACAGCACCTAACCTCTAACCAGAGCAAGTGGAGTTAAATATTAAATATGGCCAGCGCTTCTTGTTGGTTTTGAATCAGGCCTGTGGGTATTCTCTTTGCAGTTTCCTGTTACTTGTTATTTGTTTTTAAACACCTACTTCCTAACATTTCTGGATAAATTGTATTGATTTTCCTCCATTTTACAGTGATTTATGCAATCAGTTTTTGTGGTTGGAATCTATGTATTTGTCTATACATAAATGCATACATTCATACACACATGTGGGTTTGTGTCTATACCTACGTGTGTGTGTGTGAGAGAGAAAGATTCTCAGACTCATTGACCTATGGCCATTCCAGATTTCAGGCTAACATTCTTTTCTTATTTAAGCCCTGATTTTTACTGATGATTCATAGATCTGTACCTTTGAAACAAATAATACACTATATGTTAAAAAAAAAAGCACTGATTTTTAACATAGTTTCTTTCTCTAGAGTCTATGCCTTCAGTTAGCATGCAAAATCTCTCACTCCTGTAATGAAAGTATAGACCTTATTTTTAGCCTTAAGCCCCTCGTCTGTATAATAGGAAGGTCTTCATAAATACCACTACAGAATTACTCTGCTCTTGAAACATGATGATAGTTAATTGACCTTGGCTTATTGTTGGGTTTTTTTTTTTTTTTTTCTGGAATTCCTACACAAAAACAGAAGCCCCTAACTTCACAATCCTATTTAGGAATGTCCCCATACTGTTGAGGGCCACACCTTTTTTTTTTTTTTTTTTAATAATTTAGAGGGAGATTTTATTTTTTTATCAGATTTTATTTATTTATTTGACAGATCACAAGTAGGCAGAGAGGCAGGCAGAGAGAAGGAAGCAGGCTCCCTGCTGAACGAACAGAAGAGGGGCTCGATCCCAGAACCCGGAGATCAGTGACCTGAGCTGAAGGCAGAGGCTTTAACCCACTGAGCCACCCAGGCGCCCCGAGGGCCACACCTTTTATATAACTCAGCACTTAGAAAACTTGACTGTGCCTCTGACTTACCTGAAGGACTTATTAAAACAGAAATTAAATCTGAATTTTGTTTTATAAGAGTATTCTGAAAAACATTTTTATGACATAGTTTGAGACTTTTGACTGAAATTTGTCACAAAGGAAGGAGATAACAAAAGATCCTATTGAAAGAAATCAGTAAGCTTAATTTGGAGGATTTTTAGAAGACAGGAAAAAGAACGTGTGGACTTACTTTTATATCCATTCAAAATTTCAAGTGCATTTTTTAACTTTCTAGTGCCCTGGCATAGAAATCAATAAGTTGTGTTAGAGAGTGTATGATAGGAAAATAAGGAGCGAAGAAGATATAACTTTCAATATTCTATTAATTAGATTACTAACAATCTTGGGGAATCATGGTTTATTTTTTTCTGGTATATGGGAAATTTTGATAATTTTAGCTATAATTAGTTTTTTTAATTTAATGGTTAAATAGGAGAGTTATTGTCAGTGAAATATGCTTGTATCTATTCTCCCATTCTTTTACATGTGTGTCTTTAATCAGTGAGTATGTTGGGTAAAGGTTATGTTGGAGAAAGTGCTGAAATAACTTCTGAAGACCTTTATTTTATAGATATCTCAAACTTGAATGCTAGGATTAATAAGAATTCCTTATGTAGTGAGAGGTACAGCAACTTCTTAATATTTTAATAAAAATTAGATCCTGATATTTTCAGGGGGATGTTATATTTGTTTTCTGATGCCTCATGCTGTTGCTTGGTTTACTAAGCTAATGTTACTGGTCAACCATCAGTAGGATGTGCAATATAAGGAATTTTTCCTATTTGAAATTTTTCTTTCCATTTATCTACACTGTGAGCTGACTCTTCAGAATCCAGAACCTTGCCTACGTCTTAGAAGGGGCTCCATACATTCCCTATAGAGAAGATACATGACTAGAGTTAGCTTACTTTCCTTTTTTTTCCTAAAGACTTTATTTTTAGGTAATGTCTACACCCAGCATGGGACTCGAACTTAGAACCCCAAGGTCAAGAGTCCCACACTCTACCGACTAAGCCAGCCACGCACCCAAGTTTACTGTCTTTGTTGATGTACCTCACTGGCCCCTAGACCATGTTAGTTCTGCCATTTAACCAGCTGAGTAGTTATATCAAACATTCACTGTTTATTACTTTATGGATATCTTCATCAACTACTCTTTATTCACATATAATCAACGTAGTGTTATGTTAATTTCAGAGTACAATCTAAGATTCAACAATTTTATACGTTACTCAGAGCTCATCATGATTAAGTGCCTTCACCTATTTCATCCCCCCCCCCCACACCTCCCTTCTAGCAATCACCAGTTTGTTCTTTGTATTTAAGAGTCAGGGGTTCTTTGTTTCCATCAACTATTTTTAATATATGCCTGGACACCTGGCTCTGTGCTCAAACTATAAGAAAAGAATCACTGTCTCTGCCCTCAGCATGTGACACGCACATTCACAGCTGATTTGAGAACAACAGGGGGAGGTAGAAGGACATGTGCGTTTGCAGCAATCACGGGAGATGAGTGGAGGGTAAGCATCCAGTCTCACGGCGGGCACTGGGGACAATTACTGGGGAGTGGGGGGCATAAGGTAAAAACGATTAGAGGACGTGCAAGTAAGTGGGTGAAGGAAGAAAAAGCCAGCAGGGAGCATTCTGAGGCAAGGTGCACTTGAGCAGCACGCGGGCATAGTATCACGTGGAGTAAATTACAAGTGGTTCAGCTCCACCACGTTCTACGGTGGCAATCGGGAGGGACGTTGGACGGGGCTGAAGGTCCAAGAGAGGCTTTGGACCCTTGTCTAGGAGTGTGGACTTCATCCTGGGGGCAAGGAGCTTGTTGCAAGGTGTGAATTATCACAAAGACTGTATTTGCAGCAATGTGTGCATAGATCCAAATATCCTATTACAGTATCTACACAAGGTACAACCTCAGTCCTGGGCTCTAGTAGTGACTATGGCCAACACATTGACTTGCAGGGGGCATTTCCCTTCTTTGTTCTCGGTTACCCGAGCTGCTGGAAGATGGGCCACTTTATGTTTCAAGGCACTGTTGGAGGCATTAAACAGAAGAGCAGATGAAAGCAACTTCTAAGTGTATTCTCAGGACACCCATGATTCATACGATTTCCAGTTCTTAGAAGATAGATGTTGGACACACAAGAGCATCACCCTCCCAAACAAAGAATGAAGATGCTCTTTCATTTGGGGACAGTCTGTACTGGGGTCCAGGGCGTAAAGCAGGAGAGGACTGAGAGAAGCTGGACCAAACCTTTGGGAACAAAGGACGTTTTTGTGTATTGCTTTCTTTGTGCAGCTGAGTAAATACTCAGTATGCATTTCTCTTTGATGCTTTCCTAATATATATTATGAAATATCCACAACTTATGACAAGTAATTCCCAGTTTACAATTTCTTTGTGGAAGCTAAACCCTACACGAACATTTGGAAGGATCTGCTTTCTGACTGCACTAGATGAGAAGAGATGGGAAATCCACGTATCAGGTCTGCACACAATGAAAACAAATTTTCACTTCCTGAGGCTTCTGGCCTCCCCACCCATCACTCTTCACGACCCAATTTCATCCTTCTCTGCATTTATGCTGGAGAAAGAGTTGGCCATTCCGGAACTCACTTTCCACCTTGCTCAGTTGTCTGCGTGGACAGTCCCCGTGTGCACAGGCTTTGCGAATCCTGTCACGCCTGCATGAGGCCTGGGGGGTCCAAACAAGTCACTTTTGTAAGTAACCTGCCTGTGGCGCTGGTGCAGCCTTTCTGCATTTCAATCTCCCCCACTTCTCTCTGTCCTCAGCACACGGATGCAGCCCTGGGCGTCTGTTGAGTTTCAGGAACGCTGTGAAATGTTACAGGAAAGAGCAGAGTCAGGGAAAACTAGGTGCCATAAAAAATGTGCAAGCAAAGGATTGCTACCTCTGCCTGTACTCCGGTGGAAATCACAGCCCCCGTGTAGGTTCTTCCTGTGCCCAGTAAAAATGAAAACAACATGGTAATAAATTAGCTGGAACGGCACTTCCCCAGGGTTCAGAGACAGCATGATAAATAACCCCGAGCACGCACGGTCTGGCTTTCCCTCTGCCAAGGCTTTCTGCTCTAATATTTTCAGGCCTTAAGTTATGGTCATCAACACTTGATTAATATGGGGAGGGAAAGTTAAGATAACACTGGGGATATATTTCCTTGGACGATACAACATAGTAACAGTATAATATTGGATTCTGGGTTAAGTATTTATTGATCATTAGAAGGATGATCATTTATATGTATAATTAGTGGTTGAAATGCTCCAACCCTTCTTGTAAAGGAAACACTTGGAAAAATCCTAGAGGCTCACCTTAGGTTTGTTGAGCTCTGATTTTGGGGGGGATATTTCCTGGTCTTCTCATTTTCTAATCTTGTTAAAGTAGGTGCTTAAACCTTGCAGCATTATTTGTGTGCAGAATTTATTCCTTAGTACATTTTCCACTTTATATACATATATATGTATACATATATATATATGGAATATATATGTGTATATGTATAAATTATGTATATAATATAATTGTGTTTTATAAATATTTATATCACATTCACTTAACCTCAATGCATCAAATAAATTCAGTTATATTTGTATAACTTTTGCAGGGAAGGAATAACTTAGCATATAACTTTTCTGGCTAAACTACTATTGTCAGAAATAAATCTGTATTTACTCTCTGTATCCTAGTCATCTTTTTTTTTTTCTTTTGGATGAAAAAAGGTAAGTCATAAACATCCCTTTGCCATTAATTATTGCACCAGGGAAAGTGGGTGTCCAAGTAAATAATAATAAAGCTGATTTTTACTGAATAGCAAAGTGAGATAAAGATAGAACGGAAATTTTGTTTTTATTTTTTGAGGGATGGCTTGCGTACTTAACTCCAGACACTGAACATAATCTAGTCATTATAAATGCATTTCTTCCTTGGAGCACTTGTCATCTCTTAGGCCCTAAAAACCATCATGAGCTCAGACTCTGATGATTCTATTTGGGCTGAGTGTGTGTTCCTGTGTATGTATTTAAAGAGTGTAATAATGATGGCTACTTTGTATTCAACACCTAGTACATACTGGCTGCTGTTTTAAGGGCTCTATATTTTTTATCTTATTTAATTTTCTAAAGATGTCTATGTGGGCAGATACTATAGTATCCCCTTAGCTGAAACCATTCGGTAACAAGTAAGTCCGTGTTCGGCTCCCAGCCAGCGCCTTCGGCTTCACAAAGAAGGGGTCTGGCATCAGAGGCAGAGAAAACAGCATAATTATCTCAAACGGCTTTTCCTTTCAAATATGTTTTCTTTATTTCTCCACGCTGAGTCTAACTGGATTTCATGGAGGTCTTGTAAATCCTCCTAAGGAGAAATTCTTCTGATTTAATTCACCACATTTCCGTCACTCCTTTACTATGATTATTCCACTTCACTTAAATAAAAAGTCAAATTAAAATCGGACAGCTCCAAATGATCATAGAGATTGCCGCAGTATATCAAGCTTTATCAACAGCTGCGGTTGAATACTGAAAGTTTATTTGGTGTTAGAAATGACCATTGGAGGGGGGTTTTGTTTGGTCCAAAGCAGGATGCGTGTTTATTTACCTTGCAAACAAACAAAGAAAACAAAACAAAAAAGCACAACTTCGCCAGACAGGAACCATGCTTTCTTTGTCTTTATAACTCTGGGACCTAGTTCCGAGAATGATACGGGACAGGCACTCATTCAATATTTGTTATATCATACGTGCCCGATTGACTCTGACATAGTCATCAAAACATTTTATTTCATAATTAGGATAAGAGGAGATTTCACATGGAATAATCAGAGTCTCGGTCAGGAAGACTTTGGTTGTAAATGTCAACAAAAAATAATAATCTTTATTCTATCTAAAATAAGAATTTGTTAAAAAGGATGCATGGGACTCAAGGTCCAAAATAGGAAACTGTGTTTTACCAGTCCCTGCGTGCAAACCAGAGGGGCTCTGGGAAGCCAGCTGTTCTCTCTTTGGGCCCATGTTCTGTCACTGCATTTCTTCGGTTTTGTTTGTTGTGATGGTCTACACATTTCACCTTCTTCGTGCACGTGATAGGAACCAGATTCCAACCCTGACCCCTATGGGAGCGCCTGGGGTTGGTGCCCCCCCGCTAACTGGGTCAGCTCTCCCTGTTCCAAGTCTGACTTCCTGTGACCTCGTAAGTGCTCAGTCAGTTTATTTGGGGTCAGGCATCTACCAGGGGGGCTGCCTGGTTTATGCAAGACGAGTCCTAAAAAGCAAGGGCAGGCAGCTGCTCCAAAAAAGAGAAGCGTGAGGGTGTGGAGATCATAACTGGTAGAGGCAAAGTGACCATTTTTTAACACTGGTTGCCATAAACACAGTATCATTTTTGCAAGGAAATACCATTCTATCTTCATATATAATTTCCATGTTTTTAAGTTCGTAAAGCAGTATCTATGTGTAATACCAACCTCTCCAAGAAGTTTTGGGGGAAAAAATCGATGAAATATTTATTTGGGGAAGAAATATTCTCAAATTCAATGCTGGAAGAGGGTGTTGCTTCCGTTCACATCAGTTGATCTATACGAAATAGAATAAATAGAAAACACCAGAACATTTTGGTCATTTAGGCTTTGTGTCTTTATTCAGTACCTATCAGTCATGTGAAGCAAAAGTTATGCAAATGCAACCTTATTGTGAGATGGAGTCCCCCACGGGGCTCCACACTCAGCGGGGAGTCTGCTTGAGATTCTCTCTCTCCTTCTGCCTCTCCCTTGATCTCTCTCTCCCTCTCTCTCTTTCCGAGATAAATATTAATCTTTTTTAAAAAGCAACCTTATTTATCTGCACTTTAATTTTAGCAACACTGGAGCTAGGAGGATATAGGTAACTAAATCTGGTGCTTGTCATTCTATTTTCTTTGAAAGAAATACCGTTTATTCTGTGAACACGTCCATCCTCCATTTTCTTTTGTGTTAAAATGGGCAAACTATTAACAATCTGTCTTTTAATACCACTATTTGGGAAATTAAAAGACTGAAGTACTAAATAGGCACTGAGAGTATTACTTTTATTTAGTTTACTTGTTAATGAAAAAAATAAGACTTTGTACTAAAAACACAGGTAAACACAATAAAACCAGAAAATAGAAAAGGGGCCATTGCAGAGAAAAGTCAGAAGGGAAAGCAGAATGTGCTATTATGACACCTGAGTACATTTTGTAGCCCTGAGTTTTGTAGAAGTTGAATCAAGAGAAGTGAATTGTTTTTTCCTTCTCATTGTCACGTGGTGTGGTAGGCAGGGTAACAAGAGGCCAGTGCCCTAGGTCTTGGAACCTCTTCCTCGTGTTAACTTACAGATGGCCAAAAAGACTTTGCAGTTATTAAAATTAAGGATTTTGAAATGGGGATTGTCTAGATGGGCTCAGTTGTATTACAAGTCTTTTTTTTTTTTTTTTAAGATTTTATTTATCAGAGAGAGAGAGAGAGAGAGCACACAGGTCGGGGAAGCAGCAGGCAGAGGCAGAGGGAGAAGCAGGCTCCCCGACTAGCAAAGAGCCCTACTCAGGGTTCGATTCCAGGACCCTGGGATCATGACCTGAGCGAAAGGTAGCTGCTTAACCAACTGAGCCACCCACATGTCCCTGGATTACAAGTCTTTAAACACGAGGAACCTTTCCCAGCTGCAGAAAACCAGAGTAATGGTAGGATACGAATTCAACACCTTATTGCTGATTCTAACATGCAGGGAGTTGCGTACAAAGACTCAAAAAGGCAAGCATGTGGATTCATCCCTAGATTCTTCAGAAGGAACAGAATCCTGCTTGGTTTTAAGATTTCTGATGCTAGAACCATAAGATAATAAAATTCTGTGGTTTTCAGCCACTAAGTTTGGGGTAATTAACTAAAGCATGTAGATATGCTTTATGTAGATATGAAGATGCAGCCTGTTCATGGGGAAAGAAATTTTTTGTGGTTTTCCTGGTCCTGACCTCCAAAGAAATATATACTGAGAAGCTTTATAGCAGGAAAATGACCCTTATTGAAATACTGGGGGTGAAAATTGCAGAGGTATTCTTAATACGGCTTCCTTATTCATTTTGATTATTAATTTTAATTAATTTTTTATTAACATATAATGTATTATTTGCCCTAGGGTACATGTCTGTGAATCATCAGGCTTACACATTTCACAGCACTTACCATAGTACATACCCTCCCCAATGTCCATGACCCTACCCTCCCTCCTCCCAGCCACCCTTGTTTCATGAGTTTAGGAGTCTCTTATGGTTTGTCTCCTTCCCCATCCCATCTTGTTTCATTTCTCTCCCCCAGCCCCCCATGATCCCCTGCCTCTCCAATTATTGATATCAGAGTGATCATGTGATAATTATCTTTCTCTGACTGACTTTTGCTTAGCATAATACCCTCTGGTTCCATCCACGTCGTTGCAAATGGTAAGATTTCATTTCTCTTGATGGCTGCGTAGTATTCCATTGTGTGTGTGTATGTGTGTGTATACACACACACACACACATATATATATGTATACATACATATATACATATCACATTTTTTTTATCCATTCATCTGTTGATGGACATCTAGGTTCTTTCCATAGTTTGGCTATTGTGTACAATGCTGCTATAAACATTCAGGTGCATGTGCCCCTTCAGATCACTACATTCGTATCTTGAGGGTAAATACCCAGTAGTGCGATTGCTGGGTCGTAGGGTAGCTCTATTTTCAACATTTTGAGGAATCTCCATACAGTTTTCCAGAGTGGCTGTACCAGCTTGCATTCCCACCAACAGTGTAGGAGGGTTCCCCTTTCTCCGCATCCTTGCCAACATCTGTCGTTCCGTGACTTGCTGATTTTAGCCATTCTGGTGTGAGATGGTATCTCACTGTGGTTTTGATTTGTATTTCTCTGATGCCGAGTGATGTTGAGTATTTTTTCATGTGTCTGTTGGCCATTTGGATGTTCTCTTTACTGAAATGATTGTTCATATCTTCTACCCATTTCTTGACTGGATTTTGGATACTAACCCTTTATCTGATATGTCATTTGCGAATATCTTCTCCCATTCTGTCTTTTGGTTTTGTTGACTGTTTCCTTTGCTGTGCAAAAGCTTTTGATCTTGATGAGGTCCCAATAGTTCATTTTTGCCCTCGCTTCCCTTGCCTTTGGAGATGTTTCTGGGAAGAAGTGGCTGAGGTCGAAGAGGTTGCTGCCTGTGTTCTCCTCCAGGATTTTGATGAGTCCTGTCTCACATTGAGGTCTTTGATCCATTTTGAGTCTATTTTTGTGTGTAGTCTAAGGAAAAGGTCCAGTTTCATTCTTCTGCATGTGGCTGTCCAGTTTTCCCAACACCATTTGTTGAAGAGACTGTCTTTTTTCCTGCCTTGTCAAAGATTAGTTAACCATAGAGTTGGGGGTCCATCTCTGGGCTCTCTATTCTGTTCCATTAATCTGTGAGACTGTTTTTGTGCCAGTACCACACTGTCTTGATGATTACAGCTTTGTAATAGAGCTTGAAGTCTGGGATTTTGATGCCGCCGACTTTGGTTTTCTTTTTCAACATTCCTCTGGCTATTCATGGTCTTTTCTGATTATTAATTTTAATGTTTTCATTTTTATTTTTTTAACAATAGTTTTTTTAGGGGAAAAAACGCAGTAGGAAGAGAGAGGGGCACAGTTCATAGAGGAATCTTGGGGCTCCCAAGCGGCTTAGTTGGTTAAGCATCTGCCTTTGGCTCAGGTCATGATCCCAGAGTTCTGGGATCGAGGTTTGCATCAGGCTCCTTGCTCATTGAGGAGCCTGCTGCTCCCCGTACTTGTGCTCTCTCTCTTTCTTTCTGTGACAAGTAAATAAATAAAATACTTCTTAAAAAAGAAACATGGAGAATCTTTAGTAATATCTTTCATATACCTAAGTCTTAAGAAAATTTACATAATAAAATGACATTCTTTTGTTAGAACTAAAAATAACTAAAAAATAATAGAAACACTGTACTGACCATTAGGATCATGATTTGGGCACCTGGACAATGGCTATCTTGATTCAAATTCCTTGGAACATCAATTACATAGAACATATTTCCAACGCGGCTTCAACACCAGGAATCCCCTTATCTGTCCCAGTCAGCATGCCAGTAAGTATACATGATATTAAGATACCTTAAGTACCTTAAATATCTTGATCCAAGAGACCGAATTGACAGAATCACGACTTTCCTATATTTTCAACATTTCAGTGCTCGCCCAGCAGTGAGGTGCTATAGTAAAGAAAGTGAAACTGACAGTTATTGAGTGCATCGCAATTTCAAACATGAGCAATATGGAAAGTTAGTGCTTTGGTTCTTTGTGCAAAATGTTTATAGAATACAGCCCTTGGAGCAGTTTGCCTTGTTATCATAGCACAACTTACAGTCGAGCAAAAAGGGAACATCTTTTGTGCACCTCATCACATTAGCCCACTCTAGGTTTTCATAAGCTTTCACCATTTTACCTTTTGCTCTTACCATGACCTGAAATAGTGCTGAGGGATCCTTTTATGTGAAGTCTTTTATGTTAGTGTCATTGGCTCTGGGACATCTTCCTCCTCACTAGCATAACCACTTTTCTCATTGATGTCAGTGACTTTGCCTTCACTTGGTTTCCCTGGTTGTGTATGTAGGGTCGAGGGTAGCATTCCTAGAATCCGTTATTTCTTCTACAACTCCATTAATGTGCAATTCCAATTTCCCTCCCAGTGTCACCATGTTTTATTTCTTCGCCGGACTTCCCTATTTGTTGGCATATTTCCAACCTCATCTATGCTTTTGTGCAATGTCATCTGGTTTTAGCACCAGGTGATAAGAAGGAAACACAACTACATGCTTTGCTGTCTGTGTGCGGACTCAAACCTCTGCTGTGGGGGGACCAACCATCAGACTCTGAAAGAAGTGACGTGATTGGTCAGGAGCATGGATGCTCGTTTGTCAGGATGTGGTGATTGGTCGGCTGAAGAGGTGGCCGCTAAGCGTGTACTTTCTGCAATTACTCACAGTTACAATACGTGGTACTTGAAGCTGGAAGGTACCGTGTGGGCACTCGGGTTGTTAAACTAAACCGAGATAATGGAAATCTGTGGGTATCACAACCAGGCAAAGCAAGGGCTCTCCGTACTGGAATCTGAGTACACACGGAGGTTGAACAATTGAAAACTATAAGTTCTGAAAAGCCAAGAGGGAGAGGAGGAATGAGTTTTTAAAGTAATAATAAAGTTAAAAAAACACATTAAACAAAGGAAAAATGTTATTGAACCCATATAGATAATTCCATGCAATATGGGATTAAGAAGTGCTAGCAAATGGGAGATGATATAAAAGAAATACACTTCTTATCCTGAATATAAGTGACAAAAAGGAGCCCCCTGAAGAAATCAGTATGGATGGCTACTGAGAAGGGGTTCAGGGAAGCCAGCCAAGAGATGGGCATGGAACATAAAGACAGTTTTATAAAGGCAAAACACACTGGAAATTTTTTCCCATAAAGCCCTTGAATTATGATAAATATGAGCGCTATATATGTATATTTGGAAAACCAACTGTGCCTTCTACTTTAGTCGCCTTTTTTGCACCAATAATTTCTTAAACAGTATTCTATTTCTACAGCCTAACTCTGTCCCCATAGTGTAGCCAAGCTTTTCTTCGACAATCAAGTACTAAATAATTCATTGGTGCTCCGAGAGGAAAACTGTCCGCAGCATACTGCTACAGAGAGTTTCCCTTCCTCATAAACAGAATAGCTTAGTACACATATGCAGACGCACGTCCTCTCCGTGGGTAAGCGCCTTCGAAATGAATCAGGATGGAATGTATGCATTAGGAGGGAGCTGGGCCCACCGGTCAGCAGTCTGCTCATCTTATTAATTCATCTTTGCTGCCCCTGTTCTTTAACCGAGGTTAATGGCATTATATTGGCTTAATCAGGTGGGCATAAGATGTAGTCTTTCACTAAATAAAAATGGTTTTTAAGTAAGAACTGATAGTAATTCACGGAATTTTCAATCACTTTATTTCAGATAGTTTTCTTGTATATTCTTAAAAGAGACAGGAGCCTCTAGGCCGGTAGGGAGAGAATACACGTGCCTGAAGAAGAAAATAATGTTGATACAGAATGGTTGTAATGGCTTTTTGCAAGGATTCAAATATATTAGACATGGGTATCACGTCCATCACTAATGAGGACGTGAAAAAGGTAAAAACCATTTAAAAACAAATATTCCCTTTCCTTAAAATCCAAAGAATGGAGTCAATGAAATTGGATTCTATTTTAAAAGTACCATCATGTTTTTGCTAGATAAATGCCTATATCTTGCTCTCCCATGTCTGAGGTACAAAACGGGTTGAAGAAATAATGCATACCATCATAAGATATTTATGTTGCATATCTCCAGGGGTCTTGAAGTGCTTGACAAAATTCATACCATTAATTCTTTCTCTATCCCTGTGAGATGGGAAGCAAGCAGACATTATTAGACAATAATATAACTAATGTGCGTATGTGGAAGCAGGAGACCTGGTGAGGCTTCCAAGGAGCCCCGGGTCAGCTGCATTTCTGCCTTTGGGGGATGGAGAATGGCTGCAGGGAAACGGTGCTCTTTCCTGAATCTGCCCGCGCCTTCCCCTGCGCTGGGACTTCTCTTGGCTCCAGTTCTTCAGAAACTAAACTTATCTAAGTAACTCCCTAACCTGCATACAAAGACACATCTTCAAGTAAGTGAACTTCCTGCGTCTCTTCTACTTGCTCTTTCCCATCTCCTGACAGCAGATTGTCCTGTAGCTTGAGTCTCTCTGTCCCATCACCAGTCCCCCAGCCATGACAGTCATCATCGTACCTCTCAGGGCCCGTCTCCACGGGCTCCAAAGGAAAGCAGAGCCTTCTTAAATTTCTCTCCACTATTGCTGTAAATCCACAAGTCGTGCCTCTTAAACTTTGATCCCTTGCACCTTCGAGTCCTTTGGAAATCCTATTGAAGCACTCTTTCTCAGATTCTCCACATCAGCGTTGCTTCTCCTTCCCCACTGGGCCATGGCAGCTTGGGTAACAAAGGACCATCTGTGCGTGTAATGTGGTCTTCTGTTCAGAGTCACCTCTGTCCTGACCTTGGCCTCTGAGTGATGGTGGCATAGTTTTAACAACTGAATCTCTGTGATAAGAATCATGTTAGACTTACCACGGGTTTTGCAATATACTAAACACTTTACGTTCGCTGTCACGTAAAATAGTTATGAGGCTAGTATTTTGATCATATGCATTTTTCAGCTTCGACGTTAAGCTCTGACTTTAAATTGTCCACCATCACAGGTGTGGACTAGAATTCACAGCTGTGATTCTTTCCCTATGAGTTATAACTTCTGCTAAATTTTAATGCTGCTAAAAATTGTGTTTGCCAGCCAGTTTTAAGCTATACATTTTTTATTGTTAATAAATAATTTCAAGAGGGCAAGAGGGCGATTCAAAATTGAGGTGTTAGGATTAGTTAAGTAAGAAGCCAAATTTCTTATGGTTTTTCTTTTTCCATCCTCATGAAAAATATATATTTTATGCTGTGGCAGAATGAACTTGACTTACGTCTCCCAGCTAGGTAGCTGTTGGCATATATTGTTGATAGCGTGATCATATTTCCAACAAATATATTTGCTCCCTACCCCACCTGCAACTCGAAACCTTGCATTATTAGAAACAGGTTTCACTCCGTCGTGATGTGTATGAGGTGACAGAAGGGCACGTAATGAATAAGTAGAAGTAGGAATATGACCTCAGCTTCCTGACATTTGGAAGAGGACAAAATATGTCCCTGTTGCTTTCCTATCAAGAAAAGAACACCAGATTTGTGCGTTAGCTGCTTTAGCAATACACATCGCAGTGGATTATTGCTTGCTCTTTTCTTTCAGTACTGAAGTTATAGGTAAAATATGAGAATAATATAATCATTATGTCAGAAGAAATCATGTATTTGGTACCAAGGTTTCTCTCCTACTTAAGTAGCGTATACAACATAAGCCCCATGAATTGTGACTGTGCCCTGTAATTTATTCAAATACGCTTTCATTCTCCTGAAAGTCTTAGGGGATTATTTGCAGAATTATTGTTTTGCAAAATACAGGTAATGTTGGGGTATTAGGAATTCTTCTTTTAGAGCTTCACGCCCATTTAATTTGAGATAACAAGAATATGCATGATCACAGACCTTCTGGGTCTCAGCTTTCTGGGGTATGTTACAAAAAATCAAGCCAAAAGGACCAAATCAAAAGGATGAGTAAGGTAGGCTGAAGGGTTTTTGTCACAATATCCACAGCCATTGTTTCAAACACAGTGAGCTTAGCCCAAAGCAGTAGATAGGTCCTAATTTCCCTTTGGCTCTTACTTTTATGTTCTTCTGAATTTTATTGAAAAGATGAATCAGTGCATTGCTCTTTTGGACTCTATTCACCTCAACGACATTGGCTTAGTCATAATTTCAAAGTGCTCATTTTGTGTCGAGGAACAGCAAGTTATCTTCTGCCTAAAAATATAATTTCATATATTAAAATCCATACTTTTCACTCTACAAGACTTCCTTTTTTTTTAAGGCCAAATAATATCCCATTGTATGTATATGCCATGATGTTTTTGTAATCCATGTATCCATTGATGGACATGAAGTTGTTTCTACCTTTTGCCTGTTGTGAGTAGTGCTGGAATGACCATGCCAGTGTTAATATGTCTGAAATCCTTATGTCAAAAAAGAGGGAAATTCTGTAATATGCAACAGTGTGGATGAACCTGGAAGATATTAGGCTAAATGGAATAAGCCAGTGACTGAAGGACAAATACTGCATGAATCCACTTACAGGAAATCTCAAAAAAACTCATGGGAGCAAAGAATAGAATTGTGGTTGCCAGGGATTGGGGTGGGGGGGATAGGGATTTGCTAATCAGTGGGTATGAAATTTTAGTTATATGGATAAATAACTTCTGGAGATCTCTGGTACAACACTGTACCTATATATAATAACACTAAATATTGGATACTTGCAAATCTGTTAGGAGGATATGTCTCATCCCAACTGCTCGTACTGTAGTGAACTAAAATTTAAAAAAAAAAAAAGATGTTTCTGATATAAAAAAGTTTAAGGAGTAAACTAATCTACTAATTATTAACTGTTGGTAATTACTAATAAGTGATCATATATGAAAATAAATGATAAGGCATTACGATACTATTTTAAATTTATTCAAGTAATATTTACTTACCAGGTATTATCTGTTCAATTCTTTGTAAGACATTGGGAATATAAAGATGAAAAATTACAGTCATTGGTTCAAGAAGTTTAAGTTGATACACAAATCACGGTAGACCCTCAAAGGACTCAGTCATCAAATATGCCTGGAATGTAGTCAAGGAAAGATAACAATTGTTGACAATTGAGTCTTAAAAAGTGAAAAATAGCATCAGATGAAAGAGTGAACTGAAGAGATTTCTAGGCTAAAAATACTTTTCAAGGCATGAAGATACGACACAATTCAGGGTCTTCAGATATTTTAGTGTGACTGGGACAAATGTAACCAAGACAGCAGGGAGTGAGGTGGGGAAGTAAAGCTTAGACTCCTAGGTGATGAGGCTGATGGGAACATGCTAGGTCTTTGTTCGGGAAGGCAGGGTAAAAAATTTAATATTTCTTTTGTGGCAATAAAAAGGCACCAAAATATTACAACAGGAGCATATGATATAATGGTCTTTGCCTCCCCTCATGGTACCTTTTCAGAAATCTAGACCAGAGGTGATAAAAGCTTGTGTGGAAGCCACAGGAGGACAAATGGAGAGGAAGAGAGAAAACTAAGATTTATGCAGTAGTATAATTCAAGAGGAATTAATAACCAATTACATGTAGATTATGAAGAAGGGAGAAAAATTAATAATGGCTGAATTAACTGGTTTAGGTTACTGTGTTGATGTAGTACTCATTAAAAAAGGACATGAAATTTTAGAATATAAACGGATTCCAGGGAAAATAATGAATTCAATTTTGGAAAAATTCATAATGGGAGATTCATAATTTAGAAGTCAAGGAACTCATCAGAGCTAGATTTAAGAGTCATTAGCATGTGGTAAATCAAATCATAGATTAAAATCGTCAAGGGATCATACAGGAAAGGGAGTAGAGAACCAAGGATAAAAACCCGGAAGCACCATCATTTAAATTAAGTTTATTTATTTATTGGGGCACCTGAGTGGCTGTCTGGGTTAAGGCCTCTGCCTTCGGCTCAGGTCATGATCTCAGGGTCCTGGGATCAAGACCCACATTGGGCTCTCTGCTCAGTGGGGAGCCTGCTTCCCCCTCTCTCTCTGCCTACTTGTGATCTCTCTCTGTCAAATAAATAAAATCTTTTTTTTAAAAAAAGTTTATTTGACAGGGGGAGTAGGAGAGGGAGAAGCAGGCTTCCCGCTGAGCAGGGAGCCCGATGCGGGGCTTGATCCCTGGGACCAAGACCTGAGCCGAAGGCAGATGCTTCACCAACTGAGCCACCCAGATAGCCCAGCACCATCATTGTAAAGACAGGTAAAGAAGAAGAAAAATGGTCAGAAAGAAGCAGAGAGAGACTACCCACCAAAGAAGCAATGTTCTAAAATCCAGGAAAAGGTCAAGAGAACTGAACCCTTAAAAGAAAACATCATAAGAATCGAAGAGTGTCCCTTGGTTTTAGCAATGACTGACTTAACACCAGTAAGGATCGGAACCTGATGAAATGATGGGAGAAGTATAGGAAATGTAAACTGGTGGAGAGAGTGAGGGTAAAAGCAGGAGAATCTTGTCCAAGAGGGAGGAGAGGGGCAGCTACCAAGAGGAAAAATAGAAGTCGGACAGTAAGCATGACTTCATGAAGCTCAGCATTTGAGGAAAAAGAAAAGAAATACTGGAAGACAAGGTAATGGATTAAATTGCATGGGAGACAGAGTACTTCCTGGAAAGATCCCGGAGATGCTGGAGAGGAGTGAAGGACAAATGTGGTTGGAAGCCTCCACCTTCAAGCCGGTGGGGAGAAGATGAAATGGAAGTTCCAGTGTTCTCATGATGGGTGGAGGCCAGGAGGTGAGACAGTCCCCCCTGGAGTCCATGCTTTTCTCTGTGCAGGTGCTTTCCAGGGTATTGGCTAGGGGGAAGGGAGGAGAGGGGAAGGCTTGATCAGAAAGATTAAAGTTTAAAATAGCCACTGAGAGACAAGGGAGAGAAAATGAACCAAAGGATCCCTGGCCGAGATTCCATTGAGTAAAAGCATAGTGACATTTGCTCCTACACTTACATGCTAATGTATTGGACAAATATTTATCAAGCATCTACTGTGCTCAAAGATTGTTCGGTGTTGAGGAATTAATGAATAAAGACAGAAATCCTCACTCACATGGAGTCAGGGGAGTAAAGAAACATACACACACATACACCCCTCAAACAATGCATCAGTAAACTAAATGCTATCATACTCTGGCACCATTCCCTGACCTTTTCCTCACGGGGATTACAGTTCTCATCTCCCCTGGCTAATGTTAGCTTTACATGAGCACGTTGATTTTGAAGGTACTTCTTATTTTTATATTTCTTAAAGATTGATTGATTGATTTGAGACCAAGAGGGAGAGACAGAATCCTAAGCAGACTCTACATGCATCCCAGAGCCCAGGGCAGGACTTGATCCCACGACCCTGAGAGCATGACCTCAGCCCAATCCAAGAATCAGATGCTTAACTGACTGAGCCCCCATGTGCCTTTTGAAGGCACTTTTGAAGCGATAAAGGGATCCACAGGTAATGACCCAGGACCCAGACCTTGAAAACAAGTGCCAGAGTGGACATGTAGAACCTATGGGCACAAGACAAGTAATAAAAAAGAAAAAAAAATGCACACTCACCACAAGATAACATAAATTATGAAGGAGTGTTACTATCAAGAGAGTGCAGGTATGCGCCTGGGAAGCTGGGCACGTGCTTACCACCAGAGCGGCGACCACAGCTCGGCTGGTGGGGGGCAGGCGGAGCGGAGTGCAGGAAATGCCGGGGAGGGATCCAGGGAAAGTGCCTGGGGCCACAGCGCCTTGACTGGAGCCCGGGACGGCCCAGGAAGACCGAGAGCCGACAGGGCTAAGGCTTCTCCTGAATAATGTGACAAGGCAACAGCAGTTAAAATTGCATGCTGTTTCCACAATTACATTCTGCAAAGACAGGACGTTCAAAGTCCCGTGTAAGAAGATTCACATTCCTTGCAACAGGCTTTGACACCCCCTGCGCCCCAGCCTACAGACGCAGTTTGGTGGCCTCCTCCCGCCCGAGGCCCCCTGGGTGCCGGTCTCCTACTGCCCGTCCCGAAAGGGGAGGAGACCAAAGAAGACAGGGTGAACGGTCCCCCTTGAAACACACCGATCTGTGCGGAGATGGTTTTTCACTGAATCTCAGACTAGCCCAGGTCCTCGTGTTCTTCCCAGCATTCCATCTAAATTAGCATTAAAGTAAAATTAAGTTGACATTAACCTTGTCTATTCAAATGATGCCCCTGAAAGGTAAGCACAGCCTTCTGACGGCATGGAAATGAAATGATGAATTGACACGCGTGGCGCTGGGGACGGATGGAGTCCTTCTAATGAGTGATCACCTGTGGTGTGAGCGCATTGATTGTGTTTGTACGTGTCAGAGGAGGCGGGCAAGGATGGACCTGAAGAAATCAATCTTGGAACTTGCGAGGATAGCAGCCTCCTGCGTTCACAGATACTAAATCATGAACTTACGGGGAAAAAAAAATCACAACCCAAAGACAAAAAAAAACCGCTGCAAAGTTTATAAGGTACCCATCCCTTCCTGACACTACTTGGTTTGGCAAAGGAGTTCTTGTCAACTTAAAAGACAAATAAGTGCGTGCTCAGAGAACGGCGTGTGAGGGACACATGGCTGCACAGAGTTCCTTTGGTTTGAGACTCACGATGTTCCAACTGCTGTCTTCTTGGTACCCCAAGGAAGAAGGATTTCTGTTTCGATTTATTGTTCTTACAATGACAGAAATCCATGGAGAGATCCACACTCTCCTACCACCTTCTCTTTCAATATGATGATGAGGTATGTCTATGCTGCTTTCCCTAGGTTGGACGTAAGGTTTATAAGAAGGAATTGAAAACAGAGGTGACAAAGTGAGTATTTTTGTGTTTTTACGGAAGTGGGTGGTCGGAGATGCCCAGGCCGGGGACACGCGTAGTGACACACGCACAGTGACACACGGCGCGATGGGCATGTCATTCAGCAGGGATCGGTCGGCCCAGGAAAGTGGGGCTCCCCACCTGCCTTCTTACAATGCTGCAGTCCCCGGGAAGAGAGGGAGCCTGGGCACCTCCGGGGTCCCATCCGCAGGAAGTGACTTCTACATCTATCCTGAGGAAAACGTGCTCAGGCAGATGCGGGAAGCAATGCGGGGCCCACCTCCTGACTTCGCTTCCCCGGCCAGATGGGAGCAAGCCGTCCCCCTTGGTTTCTGAAGAAAGGCTTCTGTGACCTGGGGCTGGCACGTCCAGGTGGGAAATTGCTGACCCTGCTCTCTCCTGATGCTAGCGAGTGACCTTCTCATGGTTTTCTGTTTTTCTTTTGAAAAGCAAGGAAAGCCATGCATACTGTCTACGTTATCCTGACCCAGCAGCCCGGCTGAGCGATGAAGTTCTGAGTGTGCCTGCTGTATTTCCTTCCACACAGGAGGAAAACAGCCCAGTTCAGGGACACACAGACCTTCAACTAGTGACCAAAGGACACCCACTCCCCTGTCACTTTCATTGCTTTTAACTCATGCCTTTAGACACTGTCTTAAAAAAAAAAATTTATATGTTTGAGAGAGAGTCCAGAGAGAGAGGGAGAGCTTAGCAGGGAGCCCGACGCGGGACTTGATCCCAGGACCCTGAGATCATGACCTGAGCTGAAGGCAAAGGCTTTAACCCACTGAGCCACCCAGGCGCCCTCAACCTTTGGCTCTTAAACCGAAGAAGGCAGGGGAGTGGCCATTTTCCTGCTGTGATTCCTTGTCTTAGATGTTGGGATCCCATGCTGAACGTGTAACTAAACACATGATTTGGGGGAAAGGATATTCTAAGGGAATCACACTAGATGTATCCCCTCCTTACTATCTCAACTGTGATATATATTAAATTTAGCTGAAATGAAACTGGAAATCTTCCTTAAAAGGGAGAATTTAGCAAAATGACACTGAGCATGTTTGTGTACGGACAAAGGGAAAACAAAACTTTCACCACAGTGAAAGATTTCTTGGAACATTCTCCCTTAGCAAACTGAGAAAAAGGAAAGGTGCATTTTACCTTTTTTTTTTTTTTTACCAATTTTTAGGCCTACGAATTCATCTAATTTCTTTGATAAATAACCCTGCCATATAAAAAAATTTTGAACTTTTAGATGCTCAAAGATTTTCCATCTCTCCTTTTTCTCTTTCACCTTAATAAATATTGTAAATACTTCAAAAAATAATAGGCAGTCAGCTTCCTGAATGAAGTAATGTTTGCATGGATTAGAGATCAAGTATATTTTTAATCATTTTATAATTTAGCTAAGCAGCCGGACCAAAGTTTTTCACTTCCAATTTTTGGATCTGTAAAGGCATGAAACTCATTTTTGTTTTTGAAGAGCAGTTCACGTAATGATTGTGACTATGGATTTTCAGTTTGGTTCAATATCTTGGTATACTTAATTTTTTTTTTAGATCTATTAGAATGGCAGCAGTAAGAGGGTGGTGTGTGGGTCGTAATGTGTACACATTTTGTAAGTGAATTAATACTGAAGCTCGACCTTCTTGAAGTTCCTAGTACTGATCAGTCTTGCAGGCAGCAGAGTTATCTCTCAGGTATAACCTCGGGCTGGGCAAAAAAATAAAATAAAAATGGAGAACCCACACTAAGGTCTAAGGTTTCAAAAAGTAGAAGTACTCACTGTAGCATGAAATGCAGGCTTCACTTTCCTTTTCGCTTGGATAAGAATAGTAACACCGGTGATGTATTCTCATTACATAATGATAGATTATAGGTTATAAAGGTAATTTCTAAAATGCTGGAAATCTGGAAAATGCATAGAAGCTTCAAGAAAAACAATTAGGTCACCTCAAATCATCAGGCAGCTGATGTGAACATCACGCACGCTCTATCTGTGTGCAGTGTTAACCCCTCTGCATAATTTCCTTAGACTTCTAAAAGCTGCAGGGGACTACATCTTGCTCTTTACTAAAATCATGGGAGTATTTCCTGCGCTACTGAAAATTAGGTAACTAAATAGTGAATCTCAAAAATAAAGATCGAGACCGGTAGAGGTGATTAAGGGCACTGTTTCATTCAGTAATGGATTTTGCTTTAGTGTGAGTGTGCGATATTTAGGGAAGCGTCACATTCAAGGCCCTCACCATGGGGATCTTACATTTCATTTTTGGTGGAATGTCAGAATTAACTGAAAAATCGATTTAGGACCACAGACATACATCGTCTGGAGTATAGGATACTACTTTTACAAATAGGTATCTCAAAGTAACTCGGTTCACTATTCTAAAACATCACATCTAAATTCAAAGCAGCCTAGGGGCACCTGGGTGGCCCAGTGGGTGAAGCAGCCAATTCTGGGTTTCAACTCAGGTTGTGATCTCATGGTCAGAGATTGAGCCCCTCCTTGGACTCCCTGCTGAGTCTGCTTGAGAATTTCTCCCTCTGTCCCTCCTCAACTTGTATGCATACACATTCTTTCTCACACTCTCTAATAATAAATCTTTAAATTCAAAGCAGTGTGACAAAGACTTTTTGGTATTGTTACCTCTACAAAGTCCTTTTTGCGTATGGGCCCGTGTCTTCTGCCAAAGTTGGCCATCCCCACTTCCTTGTTCTGCATTCTTCCATATCAACATTTTAAGTATCGAAAAGCAGCAATGGATTTCCTTATAAGCTAAAACTCCAGGTGCTCATCCTAAAAACCAAAACGGACCATCAATATTAATCTCACAACCACATCTTGTTCAATAATGTCATCTATTTCAATGACTAATTATAAAAATTACTTTACTGTTGAAAAATCAAATTCCACAGCTCACCATCGTCCTATTTGAATCCAGTAGGTTTCGGCCTCCGTCCTTTATCCAGTTTCTCTGCCATTTTCTTCCTCCCTGTCTCTTCCGTCCTTTTGCCTCTTACCTTGTTTCCTTCCTGCCTGCCTTTCTGTTTTCCTTCCACCCGCCTTGATTCCTGTTCTCTTTCCATTTCTTATACTTGTAGGCAGTAAACTCATTTGAATGTGTTGAAATTGTTGGATTTCCTGAAATGTGTACACACACAGCTTGTCTCTTCCCCTGCAGCCTGGAGGCTGGCGCTCCTTTTATTGGGCTTACAGACATGACTCTGATATCAGGAATCAACATATCAATGCCCCAGAATCTCTGCTATAAACTCAGCTTCTGCATGCACAGAACAACAAATGAACTGAAAACTTCACCCACCATGGAGAGCCTTCAAAGTGCTAATGTCTGACAGCCGAGATTCTTTGCGGGCTGCGTGGCAAAGCAATAAAAGCCTTTTAAATGGTTCAGGGACCACCAGTCCCTGCTCTGTAAAGTATTCATGAAATGGAATTTCGATGACCTGCTACCTTGATATAATTTTCAGTTGCCTCAAGCTCTCCCTGCTTTCAGTTTGACCTCCTTTGCTACCTTTGACATTGATCTATTCTTGAAGTTGTAGCTATAGGCTTTCTGTTTGAACCCGACATTAGAGTTGGAAATAAAAGTCACCTTAATGGCTCCGCCTAGAAGTTGATGGGTCAGTGGTGTTGCGGTCCTTTGTTATGGATCCGGGCGGCTGCTTAAAAAACCAGGCCTTGTAGGACCTGATCGCCCATGGAACTCCGAGTAGGAGGTTGTGGGGGCAAAGGAGGATGAAAGGAACAGTATGGCCCCAGACATTGCTCCTGAATCAGAGAAGATGGTCGCTATCACTTCGTACGGGATACGGTCTCATCCTGGACGTTCAGCGAGCAATGACCAGACCCATTTGTTGTTTCCCCTTTGCAGGACTTGCTAAAATGCGTGGCTGGGTTTCCTTTCTGTTATGCATTCTAGTCTGCTTGTTTCGACCAGGGAGCTTTTGTTTTCCTCTATGCCCTGTCCCCAGTACAGTGAGGAAAATTTTTATTTCTACATCCCCCTGCGCCCTTGGTGGTTCTCCTCATGATCAGCAGCCTGCAAAACGGAATGGATTTCTCTCGTGCCTTCTCTTGTGTGCTTTTCTCACCCTTCCTTCTCCTCTCCTTTCTCTGGGACTGGCCTTCAGGTTTTCAGAATAAAGGGAAAGCTGCCTAGTAGGAATGTGGTGCCAAGAGGAAAATAAGAGTTGAACCTTGCAGATGTTAAAAGGAGAAGCAGGAGGGAGAGGAAGGCAGCAAGAGGCTGCCCCGGCTTTCAAGCAAAGGGGTTCTTTTCTCCAGCGAATGTCTCCTTAGAAACAAAAAGGTTTTCAGAGTCCAGGGAAAGAGCAGACTGAATGATGCTCCAATTTGCATTTCTGCTTACATCATATTTCTGTTCAGTTGACTAGAGAAAGGGTCTTTTTTCCTTCTTATGAACGGAAGAGTTGAATCGAATTTTATTCCCAATTACTGTTTTTCTCAAATTTGTCTCTGATAACCAACGAAATAAATTCTGAAACCTATTTTTTTTCTTTTTTTCAAATCTGCTCCAATAGCTGGGGGAGGAGTGGTAAGGGAGCACTGTTTCAAGAGTCAGAAGAGGCAGGTTGTCATCTACACTCTGTCACTCACGGCGTGATATTAAGTAAATCATCTAAACTTCCTGGTCTCCGTTTCTTTTCTTACAAAATTAGAAGTTTGTATTAGATCATCAGTACTATCTCTTCTAGTTAAAAAAAAAAGCTTGGTCTTCTTTCATGTCTATAATTCAAAAACAGCTTTTCCTGGAGCAGGAAGGATCTGTACCCAGACCTGTTGTTGGAAAACTACCCTCATGGACACTGAGAAACAAACTGAGGGTTTTGGAGGGGCGGGGGAGGGGCGAGCCCGGTGGAGGGTTTTGAGGGCACAGATTGCATGGAGCACTGGGTGTGGTGCAGGAACAATGAATCTTGGAATACTGAAAAAAATAAAATTAAATTTACCTTTAGGGAAATGTCAAGGACCATGATTGAAGAACTACTCTTGCGAGCTCATTGTTTTCAGACTCGGGCTGCCATCCACTGTGGTTGAGGGAAGTCTAGAAGGGTCACTGGTGCTTTGAAAATGTGGTGCTTTGCTGCTGAATTCTGTCGCATCATTCATTCCATAAGGAGTTGGTGAGGTGGGGGGACTGGAAAGGAGAATGACGGTAGTAAGATTTTAAGAAGAGGAAGTGCATTTTTAAACCTTAGCCACTTAGAGTAGTGATTCCTCATGAAACCAGAGTATAGGCTTTTTGAAGGCATGGAAATAATTCCATTCTCTCCTAATTGGCACATTTGGGATCAGGGACTCAAAAATCATCCATAGGCAGTCAATAAAGTGAGATTGATGACTGAGAAATGCTGAAAACTGTGATACTTTAAAGACAGTTTCAAAGTAACAGTGTTCTGAAAATGAGGATCAGCTTTTGAGTTTTAAAATATGCCAAAACCAACCAACCACCAGAACCCAAAAGAAAAAAAAAACAAAACAAAAACCAAACCAAACCAAAAAACCACCCACAAAATAAAAAGTAGACAAAAATAAATAAAATATGCAATGTACCAACTCATGCTGTAGGAAAGGACACATATCAGCTGCTATGTATTTGGTAGTTTCTTGATTGAACGTTCCTCCTCCTGTCCTCCCTCCCTCCACCCTCTGGCTTTCCAGACCTGTCCTCCCTCCCTCCACCCTCTGGCTTTCCAGACCTTTACTCCTCTGTTAGGAAGGGATTCAGGAAAGAGCCAGCGGAAGTGGGCAAGCGGCACTCCCTCCCTTACAAACACACCATTGGCTCCTGCAGTTCATCCCCTCCTGGCCCTCCTTTCACCCCCACCCAGCTCACTCCTGTTTTTCCTTCATTACTAGGTCCTGGCTTTGCCCCTCCAGGAAACGGTCTTTAACAGCCAGCCTGCTGGGATGCCTTTCGGTGTGTTCACACGGAAACCTGACCTTCCCTTTGCCAGTAGCGCTAATCAGGCTCCTAACTAGTATGACGGCTTCGTTTGTGTCAATTAGGGAACCTATTGCCTTAGACGAACCAGGGTCTCTGGAATTTGCTTGATAGTTGATGACACTAACAACATTTCAGCAGAGAACCTCCAGCCTGTTCCACTCGTTTCCCCTATTTTCTCCCCTCTCGGGAATTTCCCGTTCTCCGCAATGTATTTGGAAATGCTTAGTCTTGCTTCTGCCCCAAGTTCTTTTTTTTTTTTTAAGATTTAATTTAATTTATTTATTTGACAGAGAGAGAGGGCTCAAAGTAGGCAGAGAGGCAGGCAGAAGGAGAGGGGGAAGCAGGCTCCCCGCCAAGCAGAGATCCCGACGCGGGGCTCGATCCCAGGACCCTGAGATCGTGACCTGAGCAGGAGGCAGAGGCTTTAACGCACTGAGCCACCCGGGCGCCCCTGCCCCAGATTCTTTAGAGCAACACAGAATCTTCACATTTTTCTCCAATCTCCCTTACTCAGGCGTCCCTCCCTTACCTGGCTCATTGGCACCGAAGACTGTGAAGACACGGCAGAGGGCCTGCCCTTTCCACCTTCATGCAAGAAGTTCCTGTGGCAACCAGTGGATCTTAAGATGAAACACAACTTCCCGTGCCCAGGGTTCCGGGGCTCGGGGACGTCAGGCTGTGGGCTCCTGACGTCTCCGGCTTCACGTGATGGTGCTTTCTTTTCCAGACACACAAGCGTTCGGTTCGCACCTCTCTCCCATTTCAAGATGGTCCCCTCCTCTTTTTGCGGCTCATCCTTTAGAACTCCAGTCCTGAGAAGCTTTCAGCAGCCTCTGTGTGTCCAAAAGGGCAATTAGATAAAGACACAAACCCGAGACCTCTCTGATGTCCAGGTGTCTGATACGCTGCAAAACCGCACTCAACAGTTACTGAATCCTGTGCTCGGGAAAATAAATTAACAATAGAGGAAAGAAAATTATCTCATTGGGTGGCTCTCTGGAGATTGAGATAAAACAAGGTTCTTTTTTATTTCTTTTTTATCTATTTTTGCCTTCGAACGTAGCTCAGAGTTCCCTTTTGAATTCGCCGATAATTATGAGATAGATTCCCCCCTTCCGGTCCCGCCACCACCAGACACACAGCTGGGAGGAAGCATTGATATATGCCGTCCCGAGGCTCAGCTAATTCAAGTCGCGTGGGGCTGCATAATGAATTCGTTTCTGAGTATTCTAATACTGCATAATAAAATACTCCTGTTGTAGTATAAATTGAAAATATTTCTAATAAGAGATACCTTGCAAGGCCCTGTGGTGTTTCAAATAAACAATCGATACATATTTGTCATGATTTTAACAAGTAGATGTTCGAACCATACACTTTCACATGTATGCTAATTGCTGTACTAGGAATGACCAATAATTGATTAAAAGTTGTTTTGCAGATGTTATTTCTGTGTGAATACATGATCATCAAAAGAATTTTAAAAACCCAACAGCTAAGGGCAGAGATAGGAAAAATAATCACACACCAGTAGCTTTAATAAAGGAACAAGAGAAATACATTTCCTACAAAACACTAAAACAAAATGTGTTTGTTACTGCATTTAATGATACTATTACCAATCTTATTGGAGTCACATGTGGGTTATCTGTGTTTAACTCACAAATGTCGGAGCCCTTCTAGGGATGGAAGCGGTGTCGAGAAAGTAGGTTGGTAAATGGATGTGGTGCCGAAAATGAGATAGCTTTGCAATTTATGAAGGAACTATGAAAATACGGAGTAGTGATAAAAGCGAGCAACTGTAATCCCTATGGGAAAGTACCGCTGACTACTTTTAATCTCTTCTTTGGTATGTTGAAGTATGTAAGGTCTATCCAGCTATAGGAGTAGGTGAAGAAAACAAGAAACACTTCTTTTTTTGTGTGCCCTCTCTGTGCCGAGTGTCACCACGTAGAAGAGCGATCTAGCTCTCATGTGCCTAGTAAGCTATTCATCCATCCATCCGTCTGTCCTCTCACACCGGGAGATAGTTGTTATTTCCCCAACACTACAGATGAAGACAGAGCAGAGAAAGCCCACCATACCTTGCCCAAGGCGGGGAGCCTGAATTCCCATCAGCTTACCCCCCAGCCAATACCACCCAAAGGAGTCTTGCTCTGCTTGGGGGATTGTTTGCCGTGATGACCACACTTTATCCTAATGGGCTTCCTGAACGCTATTTTCTCCAACACCCTACAGGCTGGAAACGCAGGGGCGGTAACATCACTGTTATTACATCCATCTCTACTAGTGACACGCCTGGAAGTGCGCAGGCCCTCCACAAACGCCTACTGAGTTGACCCAGGATCCTGCTGGCTGTGCTGCTTTACCTGCGTTATAAACCCCGCTGTTCCAACAGTCTCCATCTTGGAATCAAGCACTGGGGTAACCTGACCTTGTACCTAGGTGGCCAGTTGTTTTCCAGTGTCCTCATTGTTGAGTTCAAAGTCACTTGATATTAACTCAGTTCACATGAGAACAAAGGGAAATTTCACCCCATGACTTGTATTTTGGCTAATTCAAGTTTCCACTTCCTTTTTTTTTTGTTTTTTCCCCACTCAAATATTTATTTCCCCAACACTCAGGAAAATTTTATTTCTCCTGTTTTCAAAACAAGGGCCGTCCATTCGCTCAGCCTGTTACAATTTTATATCTTCACTGTGGACTAGCATGCTTGAAATTCAAGACATAGTAAATAAATGCTATTAGCACAAGGTTGTTATTTTTATCATTCTAGTCATACATGTAAGGCGACGTTACAATTCACAGGGAATGTTGCTGGCACGAATACAGAGACCACAGGAGAGAGAGAGATATTTAAAGTGACAGGTGGGTTAGGCCTTAAGCTTTATAGGACCTAAAGGGAAAGGTCCCCTTTTTGCCAGGGACCATTGTCCTGACTTGCACAGTAATGATTTTTCCCTATAGCTACCCCAGCAGACGACTGAAGTAAAACTTGACGTTCAAGTAACAGCGGTCACCAAGGCCTGCCTGGGAACGGGGAAGGCTGTAATTCCTGGTTCCCCTGACCGTCAGTCCAAGGCTGGAGAGCCTAGCAGTCAGAGCAGCAAATGCCTCTCTCCTCTTCCCCTTAATGAGCAGACCGCACTCCTTTAACACAAGGTGAGGGTATCAAGCTGACAGTTTTCATACTTGCTAATAAAAAAAAATTCCATTCTTTCTGTTGGGATCGAAGCCTAGAAAAATGACTTTATCTCCAAAGTGAGTGAATGGCAGGAGCAGGGGTTCAGCAAACCATGGCTTTGGGCCAAATCCAGCCTTCCGGTTCTTTATGACTCACAAGCTAGGGTTTTCTTTTTTCTTCTCATTTTTAAAGGGTTTAGTTAAAAAGAAGAAGAGAGCGCCTGGGTGGCTCAGTTGGTTAAGCAACTGCCTTCGGCTCAGGTCATGATCCCGGAGTCCTGAGATCGAGTCCCACGTCAGGCTCCCAGCTCCATGGGGGGTCCGCTTCTCACTCTGACCTTCTCCCTTCTCATGCTCTCTCTCACTCTCTCTCTTTCCAAATAAATAAATAAATAAAATCTTTTTAAATAAATAAATAAAAGAAGAAAAAATCTATGACTTTAAGATTTGGCCAGGAGGCAGGCCCCTATCCCAGTGGATGGTTGACTCACAGGATAGAATGGAATCCCCACATGGAGAAAAGTACTCCATCAACCAGGAATTCTTCCCAACAGGAGCGCCTGCCTTGCACTATCATGAGACTAAGGAGTACACATCCATGGCCTGTGATCCAGGATGCATGTCGGTCTATTATAGTCACTAGCCAAACAGGTGACAGTGAACCACAGATCTGCAGAAGAAAAAGCCCAGCAGATACTTCTGAGAAGAGCATCCCAGAGGCCCCGGTAAGGAGCATATCGGCGGCGGGTTTGAGGAAAAGACAGGAAGTAAACATATCTGCATTAGAAGGACCAAGATGGAGAATATTAAGATTTGAGGTCAATGGAAGAAAGAGGCGACTAGATTTTTCTGTAGATCCTCATGGATCATTGTTGGCTTTTTCCCTCAGAGCAAAATGGGAAGCCACTGGAATGTTCTGAGCTGCATAAAACATAGTTAGGTATGATAGTGTCACTCTGGCTCTTGCCCTGCAAGTATGGAAAGGGGCTCAGTGGTGGGTGGGGGAGGTGAGGTGGGAGACCATTGCATCATTCAAGTGAAAAATGGGGGGAGCTGGAGTAAAATGACAGCAAAGGGTAAGTAAGGTAGAGCCCAGGGCACTTGCTGATGCAGTGGCGTGGCATAGGAGAGCAGGGGAGGAACATCGAGATGACTGTCTTTTGTACCAGGTGAAGTGGGTGCTTACTGAATGGAAGAAAACCAGAAGAGAAATAAATCTGGGAAGTAGCAGGGGCCCAGCTTTCTGCACGCTAAGCTTGCGAAGTCTGTCAGACATCCAAGGGAGACGTCACTCAGGAAAGTCTGGGGTTTAGGGGAGAAGTGAATAGGCACCCTCTCTGTGTTCTTTCCTGCAGCAGAAAGAAATTCTGTTTTATGGTATAGAAATATAACGTTTTGTTTGCATTATTTCCCTCTCTTTCTAGGTTGTCTGCTCATTGAAGGAAGGACGGATTTATTTTTAAATTATTATGGGTCCTGTATAGCACACAGTGCCCTGAATGAATGTGTTTCAGATTGACAAGTGAGTGTAGGTATGTGAGTCTACAAACACCAGAGACAGTGTGTCCCTAAGTAAAGGTCCCACACTTTTTCTACGGGTAATTGTAATGCTAACTAAAGTTTGGGACTATTGGTATAGAATTATAATCGTACGTGTCCTGTTGGTTTTTTTTTTTTTAATTTTTATTTAAGAGAGAGAGAGAAAGAGAGCACGAGCAGGGGGGAGGGGCAGAGGTAGAGGGAGAAGCAGGCTCTCTGATGAGCAGGGAGCCCGATGGGGGATTCGGTCCCAGGACCCTGGGATCGTGACCTGAGCCAAAGGCAGAGGCTTAACAGACTGAGCCACCCAGCTGCTCCTATAATTGTACATTTCTGTATGTGAAAGTATTAATAACAATTACATTCCATATCCACATTTCATGGGAAACTGCCACCAATTATGCATTTTTTCCTCACCCTTGGCTTCAAGATCTGTGGTTCTGTCCACTTAACTATAGAAAAAGAGCCTGAATTTTGTTATTTTCCAATAAAATCACCAATGAAAAATGGAAAGTGGGGGGGATCACCCGTCATGCCATATGAGAAAATTCTAAATGTCTGCTGCAGTACGTTTACAAAGTGTGCAGGTGACCTATGGAATATATTTATTCGGTCAAGGACAAAATCAATACTGTACTTCTCAAATGAATTAGAGGCTACATCTTCCCTTAAACAAATAAATTACACAGATATTAGAGGATATCTTTGGATTCACAAATGCACTTCAGCGTCTTTTCTCCCCCCTTGCCCCAGCTCCCTAAGGAGCACTGCCGGGACCCTGCAGCCATGTCCTATTCATCTCCAGCCGCACCTGGGAGTCGGGCGGTGCGTGCGAATGAAACTTCAGGACTTAAATAGACCGTGGAGTAAGAGGGGATCTTTAGCAGGTTAAAGCAGTTCCTTAGTTTTCCTGGTGGTGACAGATTTTCACTGTTCCCGAACAGAACCCCCCACGCGCAAGGGCGGTCCATGTTTTACTTGCTTCCTCACCTGGGCAGCTGACTCCCCTTTCTCCTCCCACAAGCGCGGGTCACCCGGCCACGCCCGCCACAGGCACGCTCCCCCCAAGCCGGCACTGGAGCAGGGTTTCATACATATTTGGAGGTTGGAATTTTGAAATGCATTTGATGTTAAAAAATTTTTTTTGATCATTGATGATTTGTGAATTCTTAATTCCTAGTTCCGGTCCATTGCAAAGACAGAGATTTATCTCAAAAAATGATTTCCCGTCCCGTAGGAATCCTGCCAGATCTGTCAGGTTCCTGGAGTTTTCAGAGTAAATGACAGCTGTAGGTTTGGCGTATGAATTAGTGTATTTCACTTCTAACACACTGACATTGCAGAGTTACCCATACGGCTGAGTGCTGCCTGAATTTAAGAAAATAAAATTAATAAATAAAGAGGAAGGGAAATGCAAAGTGAATCGAAAAGTCCAATGAATAGGACAGTGATAACTCGAAAAGTTAACCCCAATCTTCTCTACATTGAGTTTCCAAAACTTTTTCTTCGGGGCACCTGGTGGCTCAGTCGATTGAGCGACCGAATCTTGATCTCAGCTCAGGTCTTGACCTCAGGGTCCTGAGTTCGAGCCCCACGTTGGGCTCCGTGCTGGGCATGGAGCCTACCATTAATAAAGGAAGAAAGGAAGTGGTCTGAGCAGAGCTTAGTGAAAGAATAAAGTTCCACCTCCCATTTCCTTGGCCACATTCTTTCGGGACAAGATTGATGGCGAGGGCTTAACACACACACACACACACACACAAAAACAACCTACACTTCCCTGTCAAATGAATAGATGGAAAAAACAGTAAGGGTAAAAGCTTTTAAGGACTGTGACATAAATGACATTTGATGGGGCAGAAAGCCTCGCTGCCCATACAGCTTCTCTTTGACACTGGAAGATCCCCGGATGAGGTTTTTCTAAAATATGTTTTAGCATCTAAGAAATATGCTATCTGATTCGAAGTTGGGGTAGTTTTATCACAATCAGCCCTTTCTCTTTTTTTCCAGATACACAAATGCCATCCGTGGTAACTAACTCTGGTCCTTCTTCATTTACATGTTAACTATGAGCAACGTGGAAGCCCGAGAATGATCTCTGATACACAGCACGATCCATAGGATTCGTCCTGTTGAAGCAACATTCCTAAACTCTAATATGATAGAAATCTATTTTCGGCGGACATCTCCTTGATAGACATGGACCCCAAATTCATTTATAATAAAGCATACAGTGTAGTTAGATACATGAATAAAGACTTGGCGCTAACAATCATTTTTCTTCACCTGTGCTGCAAATGGATCTAGGGATTTAGAAAACAGTCTCTTCTTATGCCCTCTCTTGTAGAATGCAATGGTTAGGAAAAAGAAAATTCAAAACCGGTTATATGATTGAACATAAGCCACAGATATTTTGGTCCCCGATTCTTGGCCTATTCTTGAATGCTGCCCTTCAATCCAATAGCAATTTTAAAAGCCTGGTCTAGAACAATAACTAGAAAGTGCCAATGCAAATCGATAGCAGGGAAACTAGAAATTGCTTTCAGCTCAGTGCATCAAGGTGTGGAAAAGTATTTTTCAAATGTTAATCAACAAAAGTGACTTTGATTCACAAAAGACATGATCGGTTTAAAATGTAATCAACAAAGACCATGAATGACAGCATTTCCCCCTCTTTTCATAATTAGATGTCCAGTGATTGAATTTCAGCGCAACCGCTCCAAGCGCTTGCCTCTGTAGGGCCACAGCACCAGGCAGAAACCCCCCTGCTCTCCAACCCCCTGCCCTCCCGGTGCTCCTCCGCGTCCCTGATCAACTCTTGCAACCCCTCAAAGCAAGAACAATGACTAATTTCAATCTCCTAACCTCTCTCTGTCTCTGTTTTTCTATGTCTATCTCTCTCACTTTCTACCCTCACCTCCAGTCATCAGCAATCACATCTTTGTCTCCTACTTGGCTGAGAAAATTTAACTCATCAGATGAAACCTGAAGTTCTCATTTAAAAACTTGTTTATCTAGAAGTATTCTATCCTCATTCACTCCAGACTCGCAGATTCAGCAGACATCTCTTGAATCAGTAAAAGCCATCTCATCTCAAAGGTAGTCCTCTTACATTGCTGGACCTTTCCTCGTGGTCTCTGACAGGGAATGAAACGATCTTCCACCCAGTACATGTACATGATGCATGATGCCATTATTGAAACGCTCTGTCCTACTCGAATATAGAACAAAATCCTTTGACTTTTATTTCCGAAGTATCTACAGAAACCCATCCACTTTTTACCCTCCCTGTTACCATCAACACAGTTCAACTGTCACCCAGCATATAATGATAACTTCTTATGTGGTTTGGTTTCTCAGTATCCTCCCTTATGCCCTGCAGTTTCTTCTTGACAAGGCACTGGGGCAATCCTTTCTAAAGGCAATGCACTTAAAATAATTGACTTTTCATTTTGCTCTCGTAGATGATCATATGTCTTGATTTCCTAGTATGCTATTGGTATATCCTATTGTCCCAGCTCTTCCTTGATTTCTGAATTTTTATCAAGTAACATTATTAAGAGTGGCATTTTTAAAAAGGCAGGGAAGAGGCACACCTGGGTGCTTCAGTGGGTTAAGCATCTGACTCTGGATCTCAGCTCAGGTGTTGATCTCGGGGCTAAGAGTTCAAGCCCTGCTTTGGGCTCTAAGCTGGGCATGAAGCCTACTTCAGTCAATCCATCAATCAATAAATAAAAATATTAAAAGCCAGCTGGAAAAAGGAGGCTGTGTTTGGTGGACGTCTATTTCCTTCTCCCAGTTTCCGCCAATGCCCATCGGTCATGTGTGGAATACGTGGGCAGGAGACAGGAGTCTCACTTTAAAGTCTATTCCGTTGGTAAGACAGCCAGCAAAAACTCATCTCCCTTTCCCAACTCAATACAACTCCTCTCTTTCAATTACGACGTGGGGCTCTTGCTGTTTGAGAACATGCACTCCGACACGCGCAGCTGGAGATGGATCAGAGAGACCTAGGATGTGTGCGAAGCCTCCAGGCTGCCAGTCGCCAGAGTCAACAACAACAATAGAGATAGGAAACTACCAGTGTTGGTAAAATCAGCCTGGGAGCCTTAGCGTTCATCCCTAGAGGTTATGAGAGTCGTCGTAACTCCTTTACTACATGCTATTCATTTGTCAGTTTCTGGTGTGTACCTGTAATTATTTTATTGATTGCAAACTTGTGTGTGGTACATCTTCCATCAACAATTCGATTACAAAATAAAACTGCACATTTAATGAAAGATTAGATACTGACAAGTTGTTTCTTTTGGAAGTTGATAGTGAATGTGTGACTTAACACAATGTTTACCATCTGTAAGAGTGAGAGCAGTGATATTACAGATAAAATGAAAATAAGTCCAAAATCCAGTGAAAGTAATTGGTATCTACTTCAAGAGTTGGCCATTATTTTAAGATAACTCAAATAACAATTTTCCATATCTGTAGCTGTAAAAGTTAAATTTACCTATAACTGTGTGAACCATGACTTTTCAATTAGATCGAATGATTATCTTAAAACTTTATTTCACTCATCTTCAATTCCAAATGTTCCTTTGAACTAGTGAAATCAAAATGATAGAGTTGACTGTCTTGGCCCCATTAGCAGAACTTCAAATTATTGCAACAACGCAATACATCAAAGAGAAAATGATTTAGCTGGGTGATAATAGGAATACATATTTTGAGAAACATTTCATTACTGTAAACAATGCCCTTACTGAGTAAAAGAGCAATGGAGAAGAAATTTACTTGAATCGAGAGTACAGTAGGATAAAAATGGCTGCAGATTTTTGCTTACTGAAAGGTAAAGGCTCCTCTTACTGAAAGGTAAAGGCTCTTTCCCTTCCCCTTGAAGCTAGTGCTGGCCCCACTGACTCGATTGACAACACAAGGCGGCAGGCAGAGCTGACATTCAGCCCTTCTGAGGTTAGTTCAAAGGAAGCTGTGCAGTTTGACCCCTGTGCAGACACATCTTTGGGGAGGGCAGAAGCTATGAGGCGAACTTTGAAATCAACCTAAGCTCTTCCAACCATGCTCACACGGGCACTATCCATGGAAGCCCGGCACAGAAAACGTGGAGAAGAAACAAAAGAGCACAGCTCCAGCCAGAGCTGAGCCCCAGGCAGGCTGTCTGAGATACCTCTTGCCATGTAAGCCATTGCAGTTGAGATCCTACTGATTCTAGAGCCAGGAAGGACTCAGGCCTCTTACACTCTGCCAAATCTTTATCCAGTCTAGTCCCTTCCAGTTTCTAGTCATCAGCCAGTTAATTCACTGTGACTCCTGATCGATCCAACCAGCACCCAGGATGGTCGCCAAATGGGGATCATCACGTCCATCTTTCTTTCTACATTTATTGTCATTGACTCTGCTGCAAGGAAGAACTTTTCTTTCTCCTTCTGATTTCATATAATTGCTTATTTCTTTAATATCAGAGTGAGTCCAATTCCATTCAATGCATTTGACTGGCTAGACTCATTATTTATTTTAATCCTCAAATTTCTTACATTTTGGCCCTTCAAGCTGACTCCTCCTGGGTCTTTTTTATATACCTCCATTGTTGTTATTTGAGGAATTTCATTCTTTTGAGAGAAGGAGACTCCAAACTCATCTCCTCTCCCTTTCCTGGATATTTCTCAGAGAATTCCTGGTTTTCTTTTTTAGTGAAGAATGGTATTTGGAATGCAAATTCCAAATGCTTGGTGTGGTCACTGCCCCTAGGCTATCACTGCAATCCCAGTCCTTCACGTATGGAATTCTTGTGGTTCTTCCATTACTGTTTGCGAATAATTTCTCAGACAGAATAATGACTCCCATTATTCCCCACTTACTTCCTTGCTCCATCAGTTAACATATTTGCTCAATATAACCTGTCACTTAACCGCCTCTTCCACCTGTCTCCTCTAAGCCCTGCTCCTGTCACCCCACTTTAAATACCAGTGTCTGTTAGGAAGGATAGAGAGAAGCAATATAATTCTAAATAACCAGGAGCCAACCAAAAATAAGTCACAAGGGAAATTTAAAATATTGTGAACCGAATGACAATGAAGGCATGGAACTTGTGGAAAACAAGTAAAATACTTGGGTCTTTGAAAAAAAAGACAAATGTATCAAAAATTCTAACCTTCTTTAACTATAAAACACACCTTTCCAACAAATTGCAGATGATTTTCTGAAACATTAAAATAACACTCTACTAAAAAATTTTAAATATTCATCGACAAGATACTGGAGACAGATATGGCTAAGAAATGGGTTAAAGAATTTGCATGGGTACCATAAATAATTATTGTGCATTTGTCATTTTAAGATTCACACAATAATACAAAATGTTTTTGTTTTTAAATTATGCTTTAAATATACCCAAATTCTAAAATTCCTTAGGAGTAAGAAGTAAAATAATAAAATGAAAAATAAATAAAAGCTGAGAGATTGGCATTTTGGGGGCCAATTAGCTAGGTGTTCCCTGCAGATAGCATGGGGCTGTGTTGAGGGGTGGGAATTACGGTGAAAGTGGACGTCAGCCCCTCATACCCAGTCCAATGTGGGTATTTCTCTGGCACACCCTAGTTTCTGGGTTTCTTTCGGAGGGACCCCGAAGTCCATAGAAGTCCAGGAACCATCTGTGCAGCCACTCTGATTAGACATATTTTATACATCCACCAATATATAGTAAGACTGTTTTTTCCCTGGCCAATCACATTTCAAAAGTATATTTAAAATATCCATATATTTTATATAATTATATATGTGTATTTATTATACACACACACACACACACACACACATATTTCTTCTTATCACCTCCCTTACAGTTGTCATGCACCACCTTGAAGAACTCAGGACACTACGGTTTTCTTTTTTAAGTCTTTCCTCAACCTCAACCCTTCCCCCTTGTTTTCTGACATCGGCAAACTGGCCTTTATTCATTCCTTCGTGTATCAGACGTCATATGCCAAACTGGCTCCTCCTCAGGGCCTCTGGAAATGTTCCTACATTTACAGGAAACGTTCTTCACTGTCTCCTCATAGTTAATGACTCCTACTCATCTTTCAGGCTCTTGGTCAATAGTGGCTTCTGGGACGCATCCTGATGAGGTAGATCTCCATTATAAAATCTCTCAAGGAAACCAAGACCGCTTTCCCTGCTAGGATTTGTCACAGATGGAATTTGGTGGTAGTTATGTGATTCTGTGTCTCACACGTGATAAAAGTAGCTGCAAAGACGGGACACATCTGTGTTTTCTCACTACTGGTACTAGCACAGTTCCAGTTATCTAATATATGCTCAATAAATCCATACTTGGTGAATACATAAATAAATGAGTGACATTTTAATTTTTTTTAAAGATTCTATTTATTTATTTGAGAGAGAGAGCACGAGTGGAGAGAGGGACAGAGGGAGAAGCAGACTCCCCACTGAGCAGGGAGCCTGACGCGGGGCTTGATCCCAGGACCCTGAGATCATGACCTGAGCTGAGGGCAGATGCTTAACCAATGAGTGACATTTTAAGTTCGCCTGCTCTTTCATCTGGGTCCTTACATAGTCAAAAGATCTTGCCCTACTCTGTCCTAGGATTCCTTTGGTTCTAAGAGGCATCACAGAAGTACCAGGAGCCTTTCTGGAGGATCTTTTCTATAAATTGAATTAAATAAATATGTCTTGCTATGAAACAAGCCATTAATGAATACTTTGAAACTGAAATTATATCAGTTATAATGCATACTGTTAATAATGATTTCTACAGAATTTTGGACATCAGGTCTTCCCAACAAGAATGAAACTTCTTGGGGGACCTGGGGGATTCTGTCATTAAGCATCTGCCTTCGGCTCGGGTCACAATCCCAGGGTCCTGGGATTGAGCCCCACAAGGGGCTCCGTGCTTGGCGGAGAGCCTGCTTCTCCCTCTCCCACCCTCTCTGCTGTGTTCCCTCTCTTCCTGTGTCAAATAAATAAATAAAAATCTTAAAAAAAAAGAAAAGAAACTTCACGGGTGCGTGGGTGGTTCAGTCAGTTCGTCATCTGCCTTTGGCTCCGGTCATGTTCCTGAGGTCCTGGGATCCAGTCCTGCATTGGGCTCCCTGCTCAGCAGGGAGTCTGTTTCTCCCTCTGCCCCTCCCCCCACTCATGCACACTCTTTCTATCTCAAAAATAAATAAAAAATCTTTTTTTTTTTATAAATAAAAAATCTTAAAAAAAAAAAAGACTGCAACTTCATGGCATAAAACTATTTTAAAAACTCATCTCTTTATACTTAACATGATTTTGTAAGGAACCTAACTGCAAGCAATCCTGAAGACAGGTATGCTGGGCTCAAGATAATACTTTTAATTAGGAAGATTTTTTTTTTAATATTTTTTATATTTTTGAATTAAATATTTGTTAGAAAAGTTGCTATTTTTAAAACTCCTCTTATAGAACAAGTCTGCAGTTTGGGTTTCCTGGAGAGCAGACTCTGCGACAGAGTTTATAGTGTTCAAGATGTTTGCAAGGGAGGGCCCCTGAGATGAGCTCGGGGAAGGGAGGGACAGGAAGCAGGTGCCGGCAAAGGGTGAAGCAGCCTGGGCCAACTCCCCTGGGAACTGCAGAGCTGACATGACCAGTCACAGTCGTCCTGCTTTGAGCCTAAATGGGCCGACGTTTACCGCCTGTGCTTTGATCACTGAAGCCCGTGGCTTTCCCCAAAGGACTTGGTATCTCTCGGCCGCAGAAGCAATTTGAAGCAACCCTGCCAAAATGCCGTCCTCTGACCACATTTACAACGGTGGCGGCCTCAGGTCTTTCCTCCAAGGGGATCTACATGCACATTTCCACGTCCGTCACTAGCCACTTGTTATTTCATGATCCATTCTTGATTTTTCAAATAAAAATAGCTAATTATTAAACACCAACTATGAGCTACTCTAGTAAGCATCCTAAATGCACCATCTCATTTAATATTTACCAAAACTCTATCATCTACCAAAACGTTAGCTCCATTTCATAGTAAGGAAATGTGGACACAACCCTTAGATTTCCAAAGGACACATAAACAGAATTTACACCCAGAGCCCCCAGCTGTAGGCACAGAACACTTTCACCCTATGGCATAGCTGCTTTCTAAAAAGAATGCAAAACAACATAAAGGCAATAAATCATCTTGAATGTCTCAATTCATTTTGGGCTCAGGGTACCCGTTTCAATTTAGATCTTATTAAGGTGAGTTACATTCATATGAAAAAGAAAATTTTCTCTAATTATGCCATTGGGCTTAAGAGGGTGACCCTTGTAGTGATGAATGTTTGATGCCAGAGATAGGACAAATACAAATAAATACATTCAACCTCATGTGGAAAAAAAGAAAGCCATTATCTCCATCTAAAAGCACTACATGTATAATCAGAGATATAAGAAGGCAGAATGATGGAAGGTCTCTGAAGTGATTTCTTTTACATTTAGACCTCACCAGGTGACTGATAGAAAGGAGATACACTGATATATAGAGATATAGATATAGATATAAATATGGAGAGAGAGTGTTAAGGATCTAAGTCTCAATGAGATACTACATTAATGAAACAATCTAAAGCATATTCCTAGGGCACGTGGGTGGCTCAGTGGGTTAAGCCTCTGCCTTCGGCTCAGGTCATGATCTCAGGGTCCCGGGATCGAGCCCCACGTGGGGTTCTCTGCTCAGCAGGGAGCCTGCTTCCCCCTCTCTCTCTGCCTTCCTCTCTGCCTACTTGTGATCTCTCTGTGTCCAATAAATAAAATCTTTTTTAAAAAAAGCACATTCCCACAGATTTTACAAACATTTACAAATAACTTATAAATATGAAATGTACTATGCATTTATTCCCCTAGAGAATATTCTGTATAAACCTAAACCAACATATTTTGTTATATACATTAAGGACTAAATTTTATGAGAAAAGAAAATATCTGGACATTGAGAGCTATCATTGTGTGGAGAGCTTTCCCACAGGATATGATAGATGAACCAACACTAGAGTTATTGAAACCAAGAATGAACAAAGCACATTTGTGGGGTATAGAAAAAGCAGAAAGGGGCAAGTTGCCCTAATGGTTCATTTATATTTCTCAATTGCTAGACTGGACGGTTATAAATGATATTAAATAGATACAGAAAATATTAGACACAGTTTATTAAATCATTACAACCCATCAACAACCATCGAAACACATTTTATTTTAAGAGTTACCCATTTCACTATAAATGGTTTTTAAAAACTTATCTATGGAATTTAATATAATGGGCACTCTTTAAAAACAAAGTAAATGCATTTGAAATGGCTTGATATGTTATACCTGCCATATGCTCAAAAGAAATTATTTCCAAGACTTTTACATAAACTGCAATCTACTCACACCATCCGTATAAATGTATTATTACATCTTCATAACTCAGCTCGTATACAACAATAAAATAACTAGATTTTTTTAAAGAAAATAAAAAATAGGGTTTAAGGGGACTCAGACTACAGGTGTGTGTGTGTGTGAACATGCATGTGTATCTATCTCACACATACTTTCCTGGATGCCTGCTAGCACCGCTTTCCTGTGAAGATTTATGATATCTTATGTGCCAAAGCCAAGTACCCTGAGAAAAAGCAGCCAGGAGATAATGATGGTTAAAAGCTACTTTTTCACCCAGTGACTCTGATGAGAGCATGAAAATGTTAACTTTAAACTTTCCATCAGGACTTGCTCTAAGCTTTTTAACAGATAGCTATGACCATCTTGTATTTCTCTGTAGAACATTTATTAAACACACAATAAAAACGTTATTATAGGAGAAACGGTGGAGAAGACTGGGAGCTTTTGTCTTCTATGGACACACCCACTTCCCCTGCTTCACTCATTTTCCAGCCACTGAAATACATGTTTGGAACTTCTCTTCCGTTTTCGCCATAATCCTGAGACGCCTCGACTCTCCCGTGTGCGTTATGTTCCTACCTTGTACATTGAGGTGTCACCTGAATTACTTCCCAATCAAACCTTCTCAAGAGGATATTTGGCAATTTCTTGGGTCTAAACACATGACTACAACTTCCTCTCTCCCTCGGGTAGCTACATGACAAATAACATTCTGTCCTTGGTTATTTTTTTAATTATTCTATTTATTTTTTTTTTTTTAAGATTTTATTTATTTTTCAGAGAGAGATCACAGGTAGGCAGAGAGGCAGGCAGAGAGAGAGGAAGGAGCAGGCTCCCCGCTGAGCAGAAAGCCCGATGCGGGGCTCGATCCCAGGACCCTGAGATCACGACCCGAGCGGAAGGCAGAGGCTTAAACCCACTGAGCCACCCTGGCACCCCTTTTCGTTACTTTTTGTATCAAAATCTTTCATCCTAAGATTCTCAACGGCGGAGGCTTTTTAAATTTAATTCATTGTGCATTACCTTTAATTCAGTGCTGCTAATTCCTTCATGTAAACAACATAAAACATATCGAAATTCTGTTTCCTAAAGAATCTCGATATATATGTTTTCTCAGTAATACATTTTTTTTTAATAGCAATGAAATAGTGAGCCAAAGAATTCTTTTGAGATCAGGAACATCCCATTTATCAATTTAGAGTAGAATACCTAAGCTTTTATCCCCCCATGAGCTCATATTTTTTTTTTTGCCACATGTTATGCCTCCAATTTGCAGCCTGGCCTATGAAAATACCACATTCCTATTTCTAAACACACCCAATGATTAGAATAGAATAGATTTGTGGGTGACAAAACAGTGCTGTCTGGACTAAGGTCTGTGGGCACGGCTCCGTGGAAGTGTGCACAGCTGATAAGAGTGGAGATTTAATTTCTGTCTAAATGGAACCTTAGGGGGAGAGCATAGCTCTGAAAACTTCAGAGGTAAAAATCTGATGATTTTACCCAGATGGCTTTTTTTTTTTTTTTGTATTCTGACTAATATAGAGTAAAATGTCTTTAAATGGGTTATATTCTCAATGGAGTGCTTCGACTGGGGAGTCTCACACGTCTCCAGCATTGATCTGCACTGTCGAACAAGATTCCCAATTTTCTTAGAAATATTCTTTTTGAAGAAAAATATTCTTTTTTTGCGATTTGACAATAGGATATTATTAAAAAAAAAAAAAAAAAAAGGAGGTTGTAGGGGTTTTTGGGTGGCTCAGCTGTTGGGAGTCTGCCTTCAGCTTGGGTCACAGTCCCGGGTCCTGGGACGGAGCCCCGCACCGGGCTCCCTGCTTGGCGGGGAGCCTGCTTCTCCCTCTCCCACTCCCCCTGCTTGTGTATCCTCTCTCGCTGTGTCTCTCTCTGTCAAATTAATAAATAAAAATTAAAAAAAAATCTAAACAAAAAAAAGGAGGTTGTACATAAATGTAGAGGAATCAATTAAATTTTGCTCTTCTGGGTCTCATCTATCCCATCATCACCACGACTAGCTCCTTCCCCTAATCCTGGGTCACTCTTTTCTTCCTCTTTTTAAAGATTCTTTTCCTGCCAACATGGGAGCGATTCACGTAATAAGAACCATTTTGTCTCTAACATGCCATGATTCATGCACCAAAAGGTCAGTCACAGAGCTGGTTCTCACGTCCTGGTAAATGAAGCTAAAAGAATAGGTACGTGGATGGCGCTAAAAGATTGAGACAGTCTATGCCGAGCTTAGCTGGTTATTGACTTGCACGGTGGGAAATTAAAGAAGATACCAGTGATGGCCTCGATTTCTATTGCTTTGAAATACTATAATGTAGGTAAGTACACAAGCGTGCAGTTTAAAACTCTATTACTGAAATCCGTATCTTGCCTTTTCGGCAAATAAATTCAGATTTATGTCCTTCGTTAATGAGAAACCTAATTCCATTTAAGATGGTGCAAAGCATACTACAGTGATAAGGTGTATATGGAAGTTTTACTCCTAGAAGTTTAATTCCACCCCTGAAATGGAACAATACTTAACATGCAATTGTTACAATTTCTTGGCAAACAGTTTCCCTAAGCATTGGCCCAGTTTCTTCCTCACTGCATTTAAGTAAGTTCCCAACTTTATTAAGACTTCGGGCTCTTTGTTGCCAAGAAGAAAACCCACTGAAAAAGTAAACAATGGGAGTTGGGTTTGCAAATAAATTTGGGTTTGCTTAGGCTGTTTAAAATTTGGTTTGGAAGAAATCAAACATTATTCAAGCTTTCAGAGCTGAATTGTGTCACAGTACCCCATTTTTATGAGCTTTTCAACTGAATTATTGGCTTTGGACTGGAAAAATTTATTTTCATAATCATTGCATTAAGCATTCCTTTTGTTTTAACTAGGCTTTAATAAGTAAAAAAGTGAAACTCAGCTTGATTGCTTCAGGTTTTTTTTCTTCCTCTACCAAAACTATTTGGTGATACTAAATGTAGGATAAATTATAATCCCCCAGGAAGTAATTTTTATTGCCAATCTGGCTTCATATGCCAGAAGACTATACATCATCTACCAATGAACTATGAAATACTTCCTAAAGAAAACAAACGAAGCTCTCCTTTGTGATTATTTTGCTATGCCTGATTATAAGTGGATATAAAATACCAAGCACTTAAAATTTCAATCCATAGAGATAATTAGTGTTATATAAAAAAAATTAAAGATGAGAGGAAAAGCTGAGTTGCAGGATTTCCTATTCAAAGATGACACAGAGCCCATGCTTAAGACCTGGCAAATGCTAAATATAGTCTAATAGTCACCTACGTGGAAGATATTTTGAAAAATCCTCCAGTGCTATGGCCTTTAAAAATTACTTACTTTCACTCTTTGCTTTGCACAGCAGTTACATAGATCCCTTCTCATTTTTAAAGATTAAATAAACTGGAAAGAAAACATAAGTCTTGTACTTCGACCATCTATTTCCATCTTTAATCTCAGACAACTCCCTCTTACTAATATATTGAACCAGATGTCTCCGGGAGCATTTTGCTACGCACTTCTCATCCTGGGGAAAAGCTAGCCACCATTATCAATTAGCTAGCACTGGGTATTTTTAAAGCTATTTTGAAACCACTTCTTAATCACCTCGCTTCCAAACTAAATAATCCCAATTCCTTTTAACCTACCCTCAGAGGTCCTGTTTTACACTCTTTAATCATCTCTGTGGCTCTTCTCTGGAATCCCTGCAAGTTCCAATGTCCCTAAAAGGCTTTGAAACCCAAAACTCAGTAATAACTTGTCTCTCTTTCATCTGTTGTCATTGGTGAGAGCTGTGGGTTTGGCTCCTCCTATGACCTAGATTGTAGACAACTTAAGGGTAAACGTTATTTTTCTTTGCTTAAGAAGCATTTTTGCTGATACCGATTTCCTATAGAATTAGGTACAGCATGGATGCTTACCCAGTTTTTGGTCTTATTTTGTTTATCACTGTAGTCTCGTTATACTTGAGAAGAGAGATCTCATGACTCTTGTGTTATATAAACTTACAGAGGTACTCTGATCCCTTTTCTTATTTTCCTCTGCCACATAAAAGTCAAACACTGTACTCTGTTGAAAAGGCCCTTGACACAAGTTCTATGTAATGTAACAGTCGTTACATATGACTTTACGTTTTATATTTGTCTTTAAGTGTATGGTGACTAACATAACATAATAAAAAATAGAAATCAAATCCTAATAAAGTATGCTGTATTTGGCTTATGATTAAATATTATTTTAATTTAATATTAAGTATTATTTAATATTAAATATATTAAATAAAGTATGCTGTAAATGCTTATGATTAAAAAAAAGAAGTGGAAAGAAAATAAATGTATTGAAAAGGAAACAGGTATTTGTTAGTAAATAGTTGCCAACTTCTTTTCAAAATGGAAATGAACAATCTTGTCAATCCAAGCTGCAGTAAAGACATTTGATTGGCGGAAAAAAAAGGCCCCACACATAACATTCATTAATTCATGGCAAAACACTAATGATGAAATAACCTATTGAGCATGGAATCTAGACTCTCAATG
>CM052802.1:126020756-126037813 GCA_028533885.1 Nasua narica
GGAATTTTTAAAAAACAGGTTTTTGGGGGTTTATTACGTGGACAACCATGCCGTCTGCAATAGAAAACAGTTTTGGGGTGCCTGGGTAGCTCAGTGGGTTAAAGCCTCTGCCTTTGGCTTGGGTCATGATCTCAGGGTCCTGGGATCATGCCCCGCATCGGGCTCTCTGCTCAGCAGGGAGCCTGCTTCCCTCTCTCTCTCTGCCTGTCTCTCTGCCTGCCTGTGATCTCTCTCTCTCTCTCTCTCTCTCTCAAATAAATAAATAAAATCTTAAAAAAAAAAGTTTTATTTCTCCTTTTTACTTAATTGCAGTACCTATAATGTGAAGTGGAATAATAGTGGTAAGAGAGAACACTCTTACTTTGTTAAGTATGTTAGTATGAAAGTGTTCAGTCTCTCAGTTAAGTATTCTGTTAGCGCTTGACTTCTGAATTTTTATGAGGTTTCAATACCCACTTCTATTTCTAGTTTTTTTTTTTTTTTAAGATTTTATTTATTTATTTGACAGGGATCACAAGCAGGCAGAGAGGCAAGTGGGGGGCGGGGGGCGGGGAGCGGGGCGGGGGAAGCAGGCTCCCTGCTGAGCAGAGAGCCCAATATGGGGCTTGATCCCAGGACCCTGAGATCATGACCTGAGCCAAAGGCAGAGGCTTCACCCCATTGAGCCACCCAGGTGCCCCACTATTCCTAGTTTTTTAAAAGAGTTTTATTATGAATCATTTTGTCAAATGATCTTCCTGAATATGTTGATATGATCACACTGGTTTTCTTACTTAGTCTGTTAGTAGGATGAATTATGTTGGTGAAATTATTTAGTTTGTGAGTAGGATGAATTATGTTGGTTAAATTTCAAATGATGAACCACCCTTGCATTCTAGGAATGAAATCAACTTGATTTCGGTGATTTATCCTGTTATGTGAGATTAGATAAGCTCCTATTTTATTAAAGATTTTTGTCTCTATTTTCATCAGAAATTGGTCTGTGCTTTCATTTTCTTACAATAGCTTTATTTGATGTTGGTATTAGGGTAATGCCATCCTGTGATGATCCCTCTTCTATTTTGGGGGAAAATATTGTATAGAATTACTTTATTTTTTATGTAAATGCTTTAGAAAACTTACTGATGAAACCATGTGGACCAACCATTTTCTTTTTTTTTTGGAAGATTTTTTTTTTTTAAGATTTTATTTATTAGAGAGAGATCACAAGTAGACAGAGAGGCAGGCAGAGCGAGGGGGAAGCAGGCTCCCTGCTGAGCAGAGAGCCCGATGCGGGGCTCGATCCCAGAACCCTGAGATCACAACCTGAACTGAAGGCAGAGGCTTTAACCCACTGAGCCACCCAGGAGCCCCTTTTTTGGAAGATTTTTAACTGCTTCTTCAACTTCCTCAATAAATATTGTAAAACTATTCAGGTTATCCATTTCTTCTTACTCATGTATTTTGGTACTTTGTGTCATCAGATAAAAGTCCATTTTATCTAAGTTATTAAATTTGGATTTATAAAATTGTCTGTAATATTCCTTTATGATCCTTTTGCTATCTATGAGATCAGTAGTGATTACCCCACCTTCATTCTTGATGTGGTAAAGAGCTCTGTTCTTGCTTTTTCTTGGTTAGCCTGACCAGGGATTTATCATTTTCAAAGAACCAGCATTTGGGTTCATTGATTTCTAAATTTCTTTTCCATTTTTAATTTTATTGATTTTTGGTTTAAATTTTGTTTTCCTCCTTCTGCTTTCTTTAGGATCAATTTGTTCTTCTTTCTCTAGTTTACTAAGGTAGGATTGTAGATAGATCTTCTTTTCTAATGTATATTATTATTAAGTATTATTGGTTGCATTCAAAAAAATTTGAGGGTATAGCTTCATTTTCATTTAGTTCAAAATACTTTTTATATTCGTTTGAGACCTCCCCCTGCCCTCATGTAAGTGTGCTGTTTCATTTCCAAATATGTGGGGATTTTCCAGCTGTTTTTCTGTTTTGATTTCTAGTTTAATTCTGTTGTGCTCTAAGAACATATTCTGTATGATTTCTATCATTTTAAACTTATTAAGGTACATTTTATGGAACAGAATGTGGTCTATCCTTATAAACATTCCAGGAGAGCTTGAGAAAAATGTGTATTCTGCTGTTGAATAGAATATTTTATAAATGTCAATTAGATCAAGTTGATTGATAGTGTCATTCAGGTTATCTGTAATCTTACTGATTTTCTGCCTGCTTGATCTTTCAATTACTGACAGAGGGACGTTGAAGCCTTTAACTATAACTAGGTGTCTTTCAGTTACAATCCACTGTTATATTGGATGCTTGGCAATATTGCAGGATTGGAGGAGTGGGGAACATTCTGTAATTTTCTCATTAAGTCTCAGTCATTAGTGTGCCTGGATCTCAGAGGAGAAACCTACCCAGTTACTTCTGTTCTTCCTCTGGTGGTATAGTTTTTTTTTTTTTTTTTTAATCTCCCATTCTCCTTTTCCCTTTCTTGTTTCCCAAGGAAAACAGGAAGGCCAGGATTGGGACAGGTTTCTTCCTTAACTGGGATTAGGTTTTAAGGTCTCCCTCTGGAGAATCCCTTCCCTCTGGGATCTAGGCTTTTGTCAGGGTACAGAATCTGAGTGGGTTTTAAGACCACAATTCTTTTCTCCCCCAGCCTGAGCTAGAAGGGGATCATTCTCGGATCCTCACCATGAGAATCTGGTGGCACTTCTGGAATGGAAAGCTCGCCTGAGTGTGGCACCTCCCTAAGACGGCTACCCCCAACAATTTCTCATTCTCACACTAGTCTGAACTCAATCTCTATTTATCAAGAATAGTTATTCAACTCTTCCTACCGGTTGTAGATTCCAGTGGCTTCTGTTCCAGATAAGCAAACCTCAGAAGTGTATATCTCTTAGATGCCTCTGTCTCTTTAGGTTCCTGGGTGGGTGGGTTGTCCTGGGACCATAGGTCTCAGATTATTCAAGAAAAGTCACTTAGTTCTGCTTGCTTCCTTGTTGTAAGGTTGAGATGGCAATTTACCAGTTCTACATATGCTGGAGTTTAACTGGAATCCCTGGTCCATGCTTTTACTTAGCCACATCGTCCTAGACTTATTATATAGTCTCTGAGCATCAGTTTCATCATCTCTCTTTTTTTTTCTTAAGAGTGGACCATGGAGTCTAAATTCCCTTCAAGAAAAAACAGTAGGACTCTGAAGGATTCATGGACACGCGACTTGGAGATGGGCCTCAGGAACGCAGGATTTTAAAGCCCCAGAGGAGATCCAGAGATTTAGCTTAACACCGGTAAGCTACCATCAGTATCAAAATGTCACTCACTCCTGAATATTCTCTTTCTCATACTTTACCTCTTGGAGGCCTGCCATCTACTGATCCAATAATTAGAGTCCAAAACAGAAGTTAAGAGCCGACTCCAACAAATAAATTTAATCATCACTCGTGAATTCACTCTTTCTTCCTTACCTTCTCACTCCCAACCAGTAGGGCACATTCCATTAATTAGCTAGAAGGTTGTGCTACCCTCATGCTAAAAATGATCAAAGTGATTGAAACACAAAACAAAAACAAAAAAGCCAAACGAGTGTTACTTTATTTGTATGTAACTTGACATGGCCCCTCAGATTGTCACTTAACCTCGTATGTTTCTAAGCTAGGAGATGACTACCTCTAGGACAATGAGAACAAAACCAAAGAGCACCGCCATAAACAAAATAATACATACTAGTCCACCTGGCTGCTCCTTTAATATTATATCATCAGATCCTTTGGCGTGGGGGCTAAGAACAGTTTGAGTTACTCATGGACAAGTCATAAATGTATTTTTGTAGTTGGCCATATCCATCTAATAATGAGCTCTTCTACCTCATCGTCAGACCCAAATACAATTTTGGGTATCTTGTGTGTTATCTTTGTGATCAAATCATTTAATGCTTCTGAGTGGTCTCTTAAAACTAAGCAGGGATCAAAGGTAGTATGTCTTTTGTTCTGCTCTGGTCCTTTCTCCCATCTCCATAGATTATTCCTCTGTTTTGCCTAGTTCAAATCCTTAGAACTATCTTTGACTTGGCATTCTCTACTCTTTGTATTATTCTATAACAAAGCCATGTTATAACTTCTATCTAAACATCTCTGATTCTCTCTTGCTTCTCCGTTCAGACTTACTACCACCTTAGAGACCAAGCACAATGAAAAATAATATTAATCCCTCTTTCTTCTAATGTGAAACAACACTAAACTATAAAGCACAATATTTATGATGCAACATAAATATAGCTTGATTTTAGATTGCAGAAATCTTAATAAATGAATCAATGCTAAAATTTACTCTTTTTTATATTAACCCCTGTATTGCTGTTGCCCTAGGCAAAACCAGTGTTTTGCCTCCATAGGCTTGTAATAAAAAGTATTAGAAGGTTATAGTTAATAGGTGACAAGAGAGCAAGGTAGTTGGGAACCTGGGAAGAGGATGAGTACCCTTTTTCTGTAATCACCTAAAAACAGAGGAGACATGACAATCCTTCCATTCTTCCTCTTTCTAAATCCTGGGCTGTGAGGAACATTTTTTTGTTGTTGTTGAAAGAAATATTTTATAGGAATACGCAAAGAGGTTTATGACTCTAAATGAATTCACAAATTAGTGTTTGCGTCTATGTTTTTGATGTTATTACTCTATATTTCTTCCTAGACTAGTTTCAGAACAATGGTGCGGCAGAGCCAAAATGACCTACTTTTTTTAGGAGAATTCATTAGCACATCACAAAGTCTCCTTTTTAAACTTTCTATGGCATTTTTCCCCATTAACCTTATTTGCCATAATGGATTTGTGTTTTATTAAATTGTGAAAATGGCACTTTCTATAATAAGAGATTGGTTAATTTGCCATTTTACTGAAATGGCTAATGGGATGATTTTCATATTGAATTAGCGTTATTACACCATAGATTTGAAAACACATAACTGACTCTCCATAATGCTTCTGTGATTGCTTGTTTATTCTTTTAAGTTTTTCTATGGCAAAGTGGGCCGTCTGTCTCAAGGTCTGATGATTCTAAGTATCCTGTAAAGGTGCCAATGTCCTTTATCTCTTTACCCTTTGGTTTCAAGAATAAATTCAGAATTTTATTCTTGCTGTTTGGTTCTGATGTTTGGGGCATTCTTTGTTAAATCCTATAAAACAATTTTGTTGTTCTTCTAGTTTGAGTAGATGTTTAAAACCATCTGCTTAAGGGAGCTTTTTTGAAGATTGAAAAGAAAATCATCCAGAAGCTGGTAAAACTGAAACCCATTAACACTGCTTTATGCTTATAAATACATATATATACACACACACAGACGTGTCCATATATACGTATATATGTGTATATACATACATACATATGTTTATATATATATGCTAATTCAAATGATGTATCCTTAACATTTGACCCATTTTTGTTTATTCAAGAGAAGGAGCAAATAGAAAAAGATAATAGACACTAAGGAAAACTGGTAACATTGAAAAGCTACATGAAGAAAAATGGGAATTACATAGTTTTACCAACTTAGTACACCAACTGAGTCCGTTCTTGGGGGGATTTTCCTTACCTAGGATGTTAATTTAGTTATAATAATAATAATTTATACATAGTATAACCACCCTCCTTCACTTGGTATTAAATCAGAGATATTGTCCTCTATTATTGCTTTCCCTTAAATTTCCTTAGTTTCTCAGTTGTCATTCCGAGTTAATTCTGGTTCAGCAACAAGGTACCAGAAGTGATTACATATCTACGAATGTGGAATAACATTCATTGAGAAGTAACATTTGCCTGTGTTCTAATTAAATGCTTGAATGTGATCTCTTGTACATTTAAAATAATACATTTATGTGAGTAAGAATGGAGGGTAAATGAAAGATTAATAACCCCAGGTCAGAGTTGGGTAATGGCCAAGGCAAATAATTGCTGTGATTGTAGTATTATCTGGATACAGAAAATGGTCTTCAAATTATTGACCTGTGCCTTTAATAGAAAATGATTATAATTATGTTCTTGGTCTTATAAAATTGTGAATTTCATACAGATAGTTATTGTTGCTCTCTATTCTAAGGTAGTAAAGATAACAAACTTCCTTCATGACTGTACTATAGGGTGAGTTGAATAGACTATTTCAATATAATCTCAAGCTTCACAGAACCATGTTTTATGAATTTGAATCAACATCAACCAAAATCATCTCATGCTTGCTTATTGTAGTGGACACTGTGAGATCAAAGTTTTTGCAATTTCAAACAGTTTATGTGGATTGTTGTTGCTTCTACTTAAACTTTGTGTTTTCTTCAGTGAGGAATTGTTTGACTTATTTTTAATATGAATAAATAAATTTGTCTTCAAATTCATATATTGTTAGAAGGAAGCATTGACTTAGTTTAAATACTTTGTCTCATGATAATTTGCTCTACTCTTTTTCACAGGATTTCCTTGATCAGAATTACTTCAATGAAAGTGCAGTGGAAATTTATGGAGTCTGCAGATTTCCAGAAGCTTGAAAAGCAGGTAGGAGAATAATAACATTCTTTTTAAAAATATGTTATTCCTCATCAATCCAAAATAAGATATTTGATTGTCTAGATCTGTTCTGAGCACTATCATTCCTACAGTGAAACCCATATCACTTTTACTTGGTTAAGATATTTTTATTAAAGGCTTTAAAAATTTGTCTCAGTGGTCAGAAGGCTAGTGAACTATTCAGATGACCTAAAATGAAATAATTTTTTTCTGATTAATTTTTAAATAATATTGCTGAGAGATTTATATAAGGCTACTAAATATTGTTTGGACACTGAAATATTATCTCACTAGACATGCACCTGAGGCATCAGGATGATTCTAAGACATTTTTGGTGCAATTTTGTGTTTAAGGCTTAGTTTGAGTGTTCTGGGTGTTTAATAAATGCTCAGTGGTTCTGTATTGAATTTGATGAACTTCATGATATTTCTTTAACAAATATGGAAGTCTGACACAGTGTTTTGAAAATCCTACAGCTTCACCTTAGGAGATAAGAGTTCTTATAGCGTGTCCTCACTGACTTTTCGGAGGCAGAACCCTCCATATTGTGTGATGAATTTCATCTTCTCTGGATCATGAGGAATAAAATGTTATTATGATAAGATAGAATTTATTGTTTAATTTTCAAGATCAGTCTCCCTTTTTTCAGAAACTCACAAAACCAAACCTGACCTAGGAGCATAATGAATCTTGCCCAAAGTAATTTTATATATACTACATATTTATATATATATTCTTAAGTTTCTATGTATTTATAAAATATTGTCACTTTAAATATAGTTTTCTAAGATTTTCCCTCCTTCTTGCATGAAGTCAGTGTAATTTGTTTTTCTCAGCAAAAACTATCTCATAGAGAGTCCAATGATGGAAAGCTCTGGAAAGAGCTCAATTTCTTGTTGTCTAGCATTGTTCAAAACTCGCCAATGTCTGGTTCTAGAATTTGTAAGAATTGCGACTATACTGCATCAGATATCGGTACATGTTGACTTCCGTAGCCCATTGGCTGGTTCCCCTGGCTTAGAACAGCAATATAAAGTAACACACATTTCCTGCAAGGTTTGTGGCTGTACCATTGAAAAATATTGACCTCGATGTCAAATTTTTAAATGAAAAATTTCTCTGTGGCTAGTCTTTCGATGATTATAAAATGCTTTTATAAAATTTATTTCTTAAGGCTAGAATGTATGCTTCAGAATAACTTGCAATTAATTTTTTGGATCTTAGGACATACTCTTTTTTTTCCATAAAAAATTTTTTCTAGGAAATTGGGTTACTTTTTTCGTTATTATTCGCTTCCTATAAGGCTAGCGTTTTGAAAGAAAAATGGATACATTTTATTCGTTAGGCTACATTATTTTCAGTCTAGGTAAACGTATACAATTGTGGCCATATTTTCCTTATTAAACACACACACACACACACACACACACACACACACACACACACACACACAAAACCCTAAGAAGAAGACCTGGAATCTCTGATTCCATATGAAGGTCCAGTTGCTAATTGATTTGTCTGTGTTCCTAGGAAAGGAAAAACTGGCTTTTTATTTAAGTTCAATATTCCTGTTGGTGCCTGTTTAGTTCCCAGTATCTGTCATTCTCCATTGATATATCAACCAGTCTCATTTTGCTCTAAGAAATCGACTAAATTGCCTATGTCATAACCTGGTTTGCGTTTAACAGTTTAAACTATCTTGTCACTGGCGTCATTATCATCCAAATCATTACTCCCAACTTTCTCACTATGCCTGGCTCTGTGTTTTCGGGTTTAAAATTAAGTGAAGTGATATAGTCTCTACCCTCCTGGAGTTCATAATCTTAGAAAGATTAGGTTAAGGCAATCTCGCAGACCTCTGTCTGTGGGTTTGTTGTTGTTGTTGTTTTGTGAGTTAGCCTGGGATTGTTTCCTGAACCCCCTTCCAAGTCCCTATCACCAGATATATTGTCTCAGATTGAAAGGGCAGAAGGTTGCAACAGATGTGTGTGCGCGTGTGCGTGTGTGCGCCTGTGTCTGGGTGTGTTCCTACATGCATACGTCAAGGCCTATGTCCCTATCTTAATTAGGTGGCAGCATTTTCTTAGGCCACAGAGCTGGCATAATTGATCAACTTAAGAAAGAAAGACAGAAGAAGCATTTGCACAATTTTTCAGTTCAAATCGAGCTCTAGACTCAGTGCTCCGCACTTTGCCCACCACACTGCTCCTGACCAGGGAGAAGTAGAGAACATAGAAAGGCGCCTTTTCCCCACGTCACCCTTTTGCTCCTGGGCCAGCCTGATACCAACTCAATTCAGTTGCTTTCATGAAGGGAGCGGCCACTCCTCTCCTTCCGCAGCTTGGAAGAGTAGGTCACAGGGCACTGGCGGCTTCTGTGACTCCGAATCAAAGAGAGGAGCTGGGAGTGGTCTGAGGGGACACGGGGGGATTTCCGCTCCTCATCTCCCCGTCTTCCTCAACATGGCCACCTGCGGACCATGCACATTATTAATAGCTGTCATTTTTCTTTCTGAGCAAATCGCCTCTATGCAGTCTGCACTCGAGGGTGCTGGAGAGTGTCCTGCCTATCTCCGTACATTAAATAACCTCATCGTGGTGCTGAGCCTGGCTGGTGTCTCTCCCTTCCTCCGTGGCAGGTGTATTTATCATTTTCCCCACTCTGACATTCCTAGCTCCAGCTGCCAGACCGGGCCTGGCGCCTTTCTCTCTGTAGATTAGTTTGCATTCTACAGGATTAAAAAGGTTTAGGGAGCAACTGGGAGTTGGCAGGAAGAGCCTGAGTTGTTTAGAAATGTCAGAAAAGTGTCAAGACTGCCAGTTTTCTGGGGGCTGGACGGGAGCGGGGGCGGGGGGGGGAGGAACAGAAGTACTTTTCCATCAGGTTCTAGCAGACAGAACACCAGGAGAAAGTCAGCAAGGATCCCTAAGATGAGAAGCAATGCGTGCATCCTGAGCCGGGGGGGAAGAGCAAAGAGGAGGCAGGGGCGATGGAAGGGACACCCAGCTTTGCTTCGCCACCGGGTAATTTAAAGTTGACAAATCAGACGGCCCAGGACATCACACTCCGGTGTCACTCTCACGCGTGAGTCACTGTGGTGGAAAGCAGCCACCAGAGAGAAGACAAAGCAAGGGTGGAGCTCTGAAAACACACACAGGGCTCCTGCACTCAGCAGCTGGCTTTCCCATTTCATTTCCTGCCTCTATTCAGATTTCTTTGGTTATTCGTGGAGGAGGGGGCTCTTGTCTTTGATGCCTTTCCTCTTAGAAAGGAGAGCCTTCCTAGAGCTCAGAAGGAAGCCTTGATCTCCCAGAGGTCCTGCGCAGGTAACAAAGGAAACGTACGAGTGACATCTTTGAGCATCGTATCTATCCCACGCACAACAGCCACTGCTGAGAACAGGGGGCAGTGTCGTGTCTGCAGACCTCAGTGCTGGACTTTGCATGAAAAATGAATCAGGGAGCGTTAGGACTGGAGAGACGGGCCACACGCTCCTGCCACGATGTTTCGGGCCTGCACTGGGGGGAGTCTTCTGAGCAGCCCTGGAAAGTGTATGACTCAGTGCACCGAGAGAAAGGACCGAGGCCTGAGAAACTTGGAAAAGAATTGCCTTGGGTTTGGCTGAACTTGAAGGGAAACACAAGTCATTTGGCAGACCTCCACAGGAGTGATTTCCACCGTGCTTTCTGCCAGCTCCTATCGCACTGCGGGACCTTCCCGGGGTAGAGAAGGAAGAGAAACTGATAACAGCAAAGATTTGAGCTTTTTCTTCGTGGCAGGAAGCCTGGGAACAGCCTTAAATTAGGAACCAGAAAGGAGAGTTTTGGGCAAACTCTTGGGTTTTTCTCTTCATTTGTAATAAAGGTTGGGTGGGTCATTGGTAATATGGGGCAGGTTGGCCCATATGATTTTCAAGGTCCCTTCTAAAATAAAATCCTATAACTCACTTCTTAAACTCACACCCCTGGCTGTAGCAGATGGATTAGGCTGGTGAACTTTGCGTGGGTTCTGTCTAAAGGTGCTATTAAGGAAGAGGTAAAATCATCTCTGTTGTGGTTAGTTCTTATCCAGATGTTGGGAATTCAGGGGCCAATGCTCAGGGCTTCTGACGTATAGAGCCAGTCGACAGGATACAGGAAAATTCCTTTTGGCCAAAACATTGTTTGCCAGGCAGCAAAATTAGTCAATTCCTTTTGCTAATGGAGAGTAGATTCCTAAAGGAAGGAAAGCCTATCTCCTTCCACTTGCAAGAAAGAACTAGATCTTGTCCTCTCAAGATAAATCCCTACCTACTCTTATTAAGTTCTTTACCTCCTTATAGGTATGAGGCCTCCTTCCACCAACATCTCTTCATTCCCTTCTTCTCCACGGGTTTCCTCCCCCCTGGTCTGTGTGTATGCCCAAGTCTCCCTTGGCTTCATCCAGATAGCTCTATTCAGATCTCCTCAACTTATGTTGTTCCTTTCACTGATGCATCAACATTTTTGGAGTAAGATGCAGGCCAGGACAGTAAAGGCTCTTGCTTTCGTGCAACCTAATCTCCAGTATGCTGTGGAGGGGAGGAGGGGGACTGCATGGGAGACTAATAAATGGTAAACATGTACATAAACGAGGCACTTTAACACTGTTGGTTCCGAACCCTCTCGAGAGCTTCCCAGGAGTGATCTGAACCTTCCCCCTTACAGAGAGGGCAAGGAGAGACCCAAGAAAGAGGCAGGTGCACCCCAGGTTGGTAGGTGGCAGGTTTGATAAGCAAAGGGAACTTACATGGGCTGGAGCAAGAAGAATGGGTCCCAGCGTCCACCTGCCAAATCTTAAACATTTATGAAGAGGCCCTAACTGGGCTCAGTCACCGCTAGTGGGCAGGTGCTCACACCCCACATCACCATCTCAAGGCCACGTTCTTGGGGCAGCCTCTGCGAGCAAGGGGAACCCACATTCCTAGGACAGGGAGGGGGTCAGCCGTCTCCAAGTGCTCAGGCCCCGCTAATGGGTCAACTGGCGGTCACATCCTTTTGATGATGTGCCCCAAAAAACATAATAAGGACTTTAAAGACAATAAAAGTAGGTGACATAATAGAGAGTGAATGAGGGGAGGGACATGGGGCTACTTGAGGTGGGCAAGTAAAGAGGGACTTTTTGAGGAAATGATATTTGAACTGAAGCTGGAAACTATAGGAAGGAGGCAGTGTTGTAAAGATTCATAACATAGCATTCAAGGCAAAGGGAGTAGAAGGTGCCAGACCCATGAGGCCGGCAGAAGAGAAAAGAGGCTATTTGGGGCAGGCAGTGGAGAGTGTGTCAGGAGACACAGGCAGACATGGGCAGAGCAGGACTGTGAGCAAACGAAGGCCTAGTTTGGGGGGATTTTAAGCAGGAGGTGACATAATCCACTTTACATTGTAAAAAAATAAATAAATAAAAGGCATCCTTGCTGCTGTGTGGTGAGCTGATGGTAGAGAAGCAAGACGAGTAGTAAGAAGGCCAGTAAGGAGGTGACTTCAGTTTCAGATGAGACATGATGGTGGCTCAGGTCCATATGGTGGATGGAGGCGGACAAGAGCCGTATCCAAGATAGGATTTTGAGATTAAATCAGCTGACCTGGAGAGAGGTTGAACTGGTCAAACAAAGGAGTTGAGAGTGCTAATAATGGCTTCCAGATGTCTGGCGTGAGTAGTTGAGCACGGAGATGTGACAATGACTGAGATGGGGACAGCTAGGAGAGGAGAGGCCTGAGTGTTAAGGAAGGATTTGTCATTGGCCATCTTCTTTCCATTGTATCCATTTCAAATGCATTATTAGGATTCCTCCTGGGGGCTCCAGGAAGCCCCTCATCTTCCCTGTTACCCACTGGTGATGCTTCCAGTTAGACTGATACTTCTCTCTGCTCCTTTTTTCCCCCCCTTTTTTTTTCTTCCTTTTTTTCTCTTTTTTTTCCTTTTTTTTTCTCCTTTTTTTTTTTTTTTCTCCTCTCTCTGCTCCTTGAGGACTCAGACCTGTCCTGAGAAGAGAACTGAATGACTTCACTGGCACATTTTGGAGCAAGAAGTGGGAGTGCTTAGTTCTGCCTTTTGCATTGTCTTTTCTCCTCGAGATTCGTCTTCACTCAGGTGCACAGCCTGGAATTTCTGTGGCCACTCGTTTCCATGGTCCCATCCATTCAATGTTCATGATGTCCACATTCATTCCATGGCTGAGCCATGTCAGGTCTCTCTGTTATAGCTCTCTTGGATCTCCTTTCCAATGTCATTCTCCAGGTGCAAATCCTCATTGAAATCTTGACTACCAACCTATAGCCTCTCCCTACATTTGCAATGCTAAATGAACATTTTGCATCTACAATTTTTAATAGTTTCGGTTGAAAAAAAAAATGTCAGACTCCCTTAGACCTTACAATTTAGTCCCAATTAATTCTTTCTTCGGTAAGATTTTATTTATTTATTTGAGAGAGAGCACAAGTTGGGGGAGGAGCAGAGAGAGAGAGAGAGAGACAAGCAGACTCTGCACTAAATTCTGAGAGCAGAGCCAAATGCAGAGTCTGATCCTACAACCCTGAGATCATGACCTGAGCCAAAATCAAGAGCTGGACACCCAACTGAGCCAACCAGGCAGCCCCTGGTTCCAGTGACTTCTTGCCTAATTCATAGTAATATGAAAATAATCTGTATCACTTTATGCTATCTGGTCTACATGCTATTCATGCAGACCATTCTACATGTAGACCAGTCTACATTCTATTCAGGCTATTCTCTTAGCCTAAAAGCTCTAACATTTCTGGAAGGCCCAATTCTTTCCATTTTCTAAGATCCAGCCTCAGTGACACCAGTGAAATGAAATATTTTCCAATTGATGTTCCTAGATGGAGATAATTTCTCTCTTCAAGTATTACATTCAAATGAGATCTACATCCCAATAAACACACTGAGAATTTCCTAGAAAATTTTGGGCTGATACACAACTTCCACTGACCTCCAACTCTACATTTAAAATTGTTATTAGCATGATGCTTTGTACGAGTCGTTCTCAAATTGAGGTTAAAAATACAAAAGGAAGTTGGGGCACCTGGGTGGCTCAGTGGGTTAAAGCCTCTGCCTTCGGCTCAGGTCATGATCTCAGGGTCCTGGGATCGAGCCCCGCATCGGGCTCTCTGCTCGGTGGGGAGCCTGCTTTCCCCTCTCCTGGTGCCTGCCTCTCTGCCTACTTGTGGTCTCTCTCTGTCAAATAAATAAATAAGTAAAATTAAAAAAAAAAGGAAGTCTAAGGGAATTTATGATGATCAGACTGTTGATACACATTGTCAAGACACCAGCCACATAAACGCGAAGACTGTGAGTGAACTAGTAAAGGAAAAGTAGAGAATAAGACTGAGGCCAAGATAGCATTACTCTGTTCAACATAGTCTGTTTCTTTCCTTCTCTAGAACTTCCAGCAAAGTCTTGAGGGACCCTGAAAAGTACATTTTAAGTTCTTTTTGTGGATTAAAGTCTTACATTCTAGATTTTCTCCCTTCAGTCTGCAAATCACCTGGTCCTTGGTGAAGTGAGATCAGGTAACTGGTGTTCTTTTTTTTTTTTTTTTTTTTTAACTGGTGTTCTTGAGTGTATAAAACACTCATATTGTTTTGGGCTATATTTTGGTTTTGGTGTTTAAGAAACGTGGAGCTTTCTGGTACTTCCCCAAAGCTACTGATTCACTTCTGAATAGCACGGAGCACTATATGTATCAAGATAATGCTTTTTATTTTACATCATGACATTTCTTGAAGAACACAGCACTCGGTACAAACAGTGGTTCCGATACCATCAACAAGAAGGATATTGAAATGTACTGCTCTTCGAATATTAAAACTGGCCGCATTTTTTAATATGCTTCTAAAGGATAATGAATGACCCAGTGACCTGCTTCCCTCTCATATTCTTGCTATTACCGCACACCATCAATTACAGAATCCCACCGGGATCTCACGGTAACCTTTTAAGATAAGGTGGATGGGAATTTTAAGTTCACACCTGTCCAGAGAGGCAGCTGAGGCTGGGAAGGAAGAACTGAGCCAGAGCCACAATGTGAATGGCACAGTGAGAACCTGAATCAGCACCAGTGAGTCTTACACACACACACACACACACACACACACATGCACACACATGTACATGTGCGGACATAGGCAATGCGTGGGGCCAAAAGTGTGCCATATTCTCCTACATCTTTCAATTTTGCTACACTTAATATGTATGTTAATTTTTGTTTTAGGTAAATTTTGTGTTTTTTAAGATTTTATTTATTTATTTGAGAGAGAGAGACAGGGAAAGCATGAGTGTACACAGAGGGAGAAGCAGACACTCCACTCAGCAGGGAGCTGGACACAGGGCTCGATCCCAGGACCCTGAAATCAGGACCTGAGCTGAAGGCAGATGCTTTACCAACTGAGCCACCCAGGTGCCTCTGAATTTTGTTGCTTGATGAAATGCTAAAACAGAGGCAGCAGCTAAATGAATCAAATACTATCTATCTTGGGGCACCTGGATGGTTCAGTCAGTAGAGTATGTGACTCTTGATCTCAGGGCTGTGTGTTTGAGCCCCACAGTGAGTGTAGAGATTACTTAAAAAATACTGTCTGGGGGCACCTGGGTGGCTCAGTGGATTAAGTCTCTGTCTTCGGCTCAGGTCATGGTCTCACGGTCCTGGGATCGAGCCCCACATCGGGCTCTCTGCTCAGCAGGGAGCCTGCTTCCCCCCCGCCCCCCGCCTGCCTCTCTGCCTACTTATGATCTCTGTCTGTCAAATAAATAAATAAAATCTTTAAAAAAAATACTATCTTATAGAATTTCCCACTTTTTAATCTAGAAGCTTGATGTTAACTAGGTATATGACAATACTATATACAATAGGAAAAAAAAAGTTTTCAAAAATATTGACAGTGCCCATTTCTTCTTTCATCTTTTTTTGTTTTAGTCTGTGTCCAAAACTCTTTTAAATATCAGGTTAGGAGGAACAGCACTTCCAGTGGAAAACAATTAGGGACTGGAGGTTTTCTATCTCCTTATTATAAAATTAGGATTGAAACCACTAGAATGGCAACTTTCGAGACATAGGAATGACATGAATCACACCTGTGGCCGTGCCAAGTCAGGACTCAGAAGTGTACTGTGACTTCCCACCGAGTGCCCTTGCTTGTCCTGGCCCATGGTCTTTCTCCTACTCCCTGGTATAATCCCTGTCTCTATCTTATGCATCAGATATAAATCATATAGATCCAGTACTGGCATTTGCTTTCTAGGGCTGCTGTCACCAAGTTCCGCAAAATGGGTGGCTCAGACGACACAAATTGTCTCAGGTCTGGAGAGTAGAATTTCAAGTTCATCATATCAGCAGGGTTGGAAGGGAGGCTGGGGGCTGGAAGGGAGACCCTGTGTCAGGCTTCTCTGCTTGCCTAGTAGATGGTTGTCTTCTCCCTACGTCCTCGCATCTTCTCTGTGTACCTTCTTAAATGAGTATCTTGTCCTCTGCCCTCTCAGGATTGTTTCGAGTGTGATTCATGCATTCTGGCAACTTCAGTGAGACCTGAGACATACTTGATTTCCTTCACCTCTTTGTGCCCCAATCTAGAAAAGTGTCATTGATGTAGAAGCCTTCAAGAGTTAAGTAACAGATAGCTGCAATGAAACTCTTAGGTAGGGGTCTTTGAAATCAGAAATGGAATCCATTTGGTGATATTCCATTTTCTAGATTTTGAATAGACCATCCTAACGTGTGCACGCCTTCCGTCGGTTGAGAGCTCATCAATATGAATGTGCTTAAATTTATATGTAGATTTGCAGGTGAACCTCACAAGAATATATGAGTTTGTGGTAAGGATTGGGACTCAAGACTGGTTTCTTTTAATTCATACTCTTGTCTTTAATTCTGATTTACTTTCAGTCTGAGCATTGATTTACTTTTTTTTAGTGTTTTCTCACTTTGTTCTTCATAAGCCCTTTGTTGGCTTTCTAAAAGTTATTGCCACTGAATTAGATTTTAATGGAGTTAATATATCAGTATGTTATTTAAGGTTTTAGTCCGTGATTAATCCTAGAAAAGCTGGGTGAGTGCCTTACCAGAGGGCTGTGTTTTCTCCAGGTTGTAGCATTATTCATGTCAGATGCAAACCTATAAATACAGAGCAGCAGGAAAAATGAAGTGAGGAAGCAGGGGGATCTGGGCTCTGGCACCAGAGAACAACGGGTACGTTTTTTTCAGGGGAGCTCAATTTTCAATCCGAGGGTCTCTGGTGAAGCAGGTCGACTTGAATTCTGTGCTAAGATTAAGAGGTTATTTGTTTCTGATCTATCCCTAATGATAAATGAGCAGATTTACTTTTGTATTCAACTACAGAATACAGGGAATGGAAACAAAGGGCAGATCACTGGATTATAGGACACAAGACTTAACAGTTCTATTTGGGCTTCTCCTGGGCTGATGAAAAGTGGCTGAATCTCTCCACGCTCTCGTAAATGATATTCGAGAGC
>CM052802.1:126038313-126068963 GCA_028533885.1 Nasua narica
GCCTGGGTGGCTCAGTGGGTTAAAGCCTCTGCCTTCAGCTCAGGTCATGATCTCAGGGTCCTGAGATCGAGCCCCACGTGGGGCTCTCTGCTCAGCAGGGAGCCTGCTTCCTCTCTCTGCCTGCCTCTCTGCCTACTTGTGATCTCTCTCCTCTCTGTCAAATAAATAAATAAAATCTTTAAAAAAAAAAATTTCCTGGTAACAGAAGTTCAAACACATACTAAAGCTCTACATTTTTACTCCCCCTCTCCAACATTTAATATTTTTTATTTCACAATCTACATTTTGCCTTGTGGTAACAGAATGTGGAGTTAGTTATTTTAACTTTTGTCTTTTAACTTTCAATAAAGGTCTTCAAGGGTATATGGTAGTTATTTATCTACGCCCTTTGTCTTCTGAACAAGAACAAAGCTGGAGGATGCGCGTTACCCATGACTTGTCAGGCTACCAGAATCCAGATAGTGTGCTATTGGCAAAAGAATAGACATTGATAAATGGAACAGAACAGAGAGCCCAGAAATAGACCCACACAGATGTGGTCAGCTGACTTTTGACAAAGTCACAAGGACAATACAATGAAGAGAGGCATCTTTTCGACATATGGGTCTAGAACATATATATCTTCAGATGCAAAAAATGAACACAAACAAGCCTCATTCACAACTTACACAAAAATTAAGTAAAAACATATCAATTATATAACTAAGTATAAAAGACAAAAAGTCTAGAAGAAAACATAGGAGAATATCTGTGTAAACTTTAGTTTGGTGATGAGTTTTAGATACAACATCAAAGCATGATCCATGACAAAGACTGATAAGATGGACATCATTAAAATTAAAAATGTTTGCTCTGTGGAAGTCACTGCCAAAAAAAATAAAAGGACAAGTCACAGATCAAGAGGATATATTTGCAAATCACATATTGGATCAAGAACTTACCTCTGGAAAAATACAGAACTTAAAATTCAGCAATAAATAAAATCCATTTGAAAAATGGGCAATCTACACAGAAAACTCACCATAGAAGATATACAGATGGCAACTAAGCATATGAGATGCTCAACGCCATTTTCATTAGGAAAATGCAAATTAAAACAATAATGAGATACCACTACACACCTAGTAGAATGGCTAAAAGCTAGAGAGAAAAAAAAACCCTGAGAATACCACTTGCTGATGAAAATGAGGGATGGCAGCAATTCCCATTCATTGCCAGTGGAAATTCAAAATGGTATAGCAATAAAGAGGAATGAGCTATCAAGCCATGTAAAGATATGATGCTATAAAATAAGCACTGTTAAGTGAATAAAGCCAGTTTGAAGAGGTCATTTAATGTAGGATTCCAATTCAGAACTCTAGAGATAGAAAACACATCAGTGGTTGCCAAGGCTTTAGGAGTATTATGGCTGAATAGGTAAAGCACAAAGCATTTTTAGGGCAGCCAAACTATTCTGTATGATACTAGTGTGGTGGACACACCGTATTACGCATTTGTTAAAACCCATAGAAGTTTTCAGTACAAAGAGTGAATCAATAAAAGGAATGAGGGCTCCCTGGAGAAGTGGATGGTTCTAGGGTTGGCGCTGAGAATATGGAAGATGAACCCGAAGCTTCATGCAGTGCTAGAATTTAAAGATGTCCTAGAAAGATAACACAATGATGAGAAAATGTCCAAAGGACACAAGAGCCAACTGAAAGATCTCTTAACGACTAAAACTGGAACAATTTGATCAATGAAATAAATAATAGAGTACTGGATTATAACCCAAAATATACAGTAAATATCCTTGAGTCCATATTGATACAAATCCATGGTAGAATAAATAAATGGAGTACAAACAAATCTTCCAAACAGAAAAATCCCATTTTGATAAATGCTCACTCCTCAAAGTGTTAGTGCATAATTCTCCACCTGTTCGTTTGACCTGCACAGAGTAACTTTTTTCCAAAGAGGACATGAACAGTGAGGAAAAAGGGGCTTTACAGGGGGGAAACCGACAAACACTACCTCGGATAAGTGATAAGATTAATAACAACAGGGGCACCTGGGTGGCTCAGCTGGTTAAGCATCTGCCTTTGGCTGGTCCTGGGAGTGAGCCTCAGGTCGGGCTCTCGGGGCTCCCCACTCAGCAGGGAGTCTGCTTCTCCCTCTCCTGTAGCTCCTCCCCCTCACTCATGCTCACTCACACTCTCACTCTCTCTCTCTCAAATAAAATCTTAAAAAAAAGATTAATAACAACAGTGGTAAGTCAGGTTTTGAACATGTATCACATATTTATGCTCAACAAAAGATAGTTCTCCTCTGTGGTCTTTCTTCCCCAAACCAAGAAACCTGGTTTAACTGTGAGAGAAACATCAGAAAACAAAACAAAACAAAACAAAAAACCAAACTGAGGGACATTTCACAAAATACCTGACCAGTAATTCTCAAAAATGCCCAAATCTTCAAAAACAAGGTAAGTCTCCTAAATTCTCAGTCTGAAGGAGCCTACAGAACATCCTGATTAAATGTAATGTGAGATCCCATATAGGATGCTGGGACAGCAAAAGAACTTTCAAGAAAAAATGGTGATGTTGGAATAAAGTATGGGCTTGAGTTGTAATAATATACCAGCATGGGTCCATTAGTTGCAACAAATGTACCACAGTAATATTAGCAGCTGCTGCAACTTGCCAAGTTCCGTACAGGAACTCTGATACATTTTTGCAACTTAAAAAAAAAAAAAAAAAGAAAAAGAAAGAAAGTATAGCATTCCACCTGCCACAGTAGATTGCCTCAACCCATCTAGGTATTTTTTTAATACAGCAATCTATATTTGTTTAATGTTATATTTTATTCTTTCCCTAATGCTCTGTACACAACAGTCACTCAATAAATAGTTCCTGAATGCTAGCAGAGTGGCTTTTCTTAAGTTCCCAGACAAAAATACTGTTTGAAAGGGGAAAAAAAGCTACAGGCACCAACAAAATAGAAGTTCTTCATCACTGCATTCCTTTAAGAGGATTCTTTCACATTCTACTTCTTTGAAAACAGAGGAAGAACCAAATTAATCCCTAATAAACCACAGCATGGAAGCCAGAAACCATATCCTTTCACGAAACTTCTCTTTTCGGTCTTATGAGAATCACTATAAAAGGTATGGGGCAGTTTTAAATGCAAGAAAGAGAAAGAACAATACACATGAGCTTACAAAATTACACAGTGGAAGGGTTCATGAAGGCTCTTCAATCGCAAAATTAATCCTGGAGTAGAAGAGAAGTCCAGATTCTACAGCTCACGCCTAAGAAACTTTCCCCCACTCTCCCCCGGTCCCGGAGCTTTTAACGCTGTCTTCAACCCGCAGCTGTTTTAACTAAGTGGCTCCACGCCCCTGAGGTAGGTAAAGGGTTTATAGGCCTCACCTGCCTCAACAAAGTCCCAATTCACCAAGGGGTCTGAAAGAATGAGGATTTCAGGGCACAGAATCACTGAATAATTTGAGTCAGTAATTCTCACGAGGCAGATAGATTTCACGAACACCTGTCCCCAAATTTCGTGTGGACAGCAGTTAAGTCTTGCTTAACAAGGGCATATTCATTAAGAGTCTCTATTTTGCTGGCCCAGAAAAATTAGAAAATGAAAAAGAAAATCTTTTATCCACAGGAACATGGAGAGGGGAATGAATATTGCTCTTTGGAAGGGGCAGGAGAAGTGGTGAATCTCTTTGTATCACTAATATATTAGAACAGCTTGCTTCTATTTTAAAATTGGAGATCTCACTGAGATCTTTTTCTCCCATAGCTCACCTCCTTTCTCACCCTTTTCTTTATGAGGCCAGGATACAGCCAGAATGGAAACAAGCATGAAAGAAAAGGAAGAAAAAAAAGTTTTCACAATGAGTTAGAAAATCCCCAGTTTATAGGGCACGCTGTATTTTTATTTCCTAGTTATACCCTTAAGATGCTCCTATTTAAACACTTTATGGCTTCCTCTTTTAAAGCCCTCTCTCTTTTAGTGGTTAAGTACCTTGAAGCCAAGATCTTACATTAAAGGAGAATCTAATTAGACCTTTCAATTCAGACAAGCTACTGGACTCTTTCAGCTCCATTATAGAAATGTACAGTAAAACCTTTTTTTCCTCTCTGTGGTGAAAATAGCAGTTATCTTCAAGGAAAAAAAGAGGGAAAAGACATGAATTAGCCCACCTCAATTTAAGCACAAGGCACAGGTAGGTGACCCTGCCTCTTTGTCCTTCTACATAAGAAGGATTTCAAATTTTGAGGCCTTGACTGGAAGGGGAGATGTGGAAAGTGCCTGGTTGCTGCTTTTAAACCCTTAAATGCACCACATCTAAAATGCCTTCACACTAAAAGCCTGAAAATTGCAGTAACTACTTCAATAAGTAAGTAGTTTAAATATAATTTCTGGCACCACATATATATTCACAGGGAAAATGAGTTAAGAAAGACAGTATGTAGTTTCATAAAAAGGAAAAACATAAAAATCTAAATATTCTTGCCAGTGTGTACCCACGAAAGTAACGTCATTTAAAAAAAGAAGAAAAATCGGCTATTAACTAGGATTCCTATTACCAGCGCCACATGTCCCTTCCTAGAGGACAGCCTATGGAACAAGGTACAGTGACAAGAAGATACCAAGTATGCCCCCCCAAAGCATCCTGTTGTGATGTTTAAAGATGCTGAAATCCTAAAACAGTTTCTTCCAACAGCCGTGTACCAGTGTAGATAATCAAATATGCCCACGTTTAGAGCCAACCTCTCTCCCAGAGCTCCCAAATCCACAATTAGCACATGAGTAGAACTCAACTGTAAATGTTTAGGTCAGGAAAGTCAGACAAAAAAAAAAAAAAAGAGGAGGAGACCACGGTCACTTTCACTCTTTGAGGTGGGCTAAAAATGTGCCCGTGTTTTTAAGATGTCAGCATATGCAAGTGGACAAAGAGGACGGGGTTTCGCCACAGTGTCTTGGTTTGAGTCCTGAGGTCTGCACACAGTGGCTGAGTGATACTGACAAGCCATTTATTCGCTCTGAATCTCAGAGTCCTTATCCACGTGCCGAAAACCAGAGCAGCCCCAACCTCTCAGCGTCACTTGGGGTTCGGAGAGATGGCGGGACAGGGTAGAGCACTCCCTGCGGGATTAGGGATCCCTGCGGCCCTCACATCTGTCCTATCTCGCCGAAGATGAAACTGACAGAGGTGATCTCCCTTGTGAGTTGCCTCCTACTGTGCCGACCTGATGTGACAACTGTAGAAAACACAGTTTAAAATTCACTTGATCCAAAGATTTAGAATTGCCTGAATGTTTACTGACTGTTTGACTTGGACACATTTGCACAATTTCAAAACTTTTATGTAAGACTTACTAGCATTAATTATTAGTCCTGTTATAACAGTGTTGGGTTGTTTTTTTGTTTTGTTTTGTTTTTCACAAAACGCAACCACAGTGTACCTCCTCCTGTTATTTTATTTATTTATAAAGATTTTATTTATTTATTTGGCAGAGAGAGAGATCACAAGTAGGCAGAGAGGCAGGCATCCTCCTGTTTTTTAAACTGTGGTTAGGGCACAGGGGTGGCTCACTCGGTTAAGCGTCCGAAGTAGAAGAGATCTTGGGCTCAGGTCGTGATCTCAGGGTCCTGGGATCGAGCCCCACATCAGGCTCCCAGCTCGGTGGGGAGTCTCCTTTCCCCTCTCCGCCTCCCCCAGTTCATGCTCTCTCTCTCTCTCTCACTGTCTCTCTCAAAATAAAATAAATCTTAAAATAAAACAAACCTCTGGTTGCCCTCATCACTATCATTATAGTTCCGAATTCAGGTGAATGAATGCTACTTTCACTGCTTACTTTCTTCTACACTCAACATGAATGATTTCTAGTATTTTTTTAAAAGATTCTATTTACTTATTTATTTATTTAGAGCACAAGAGCATGACTTGGGGGTGTGGGTGGTAGGAGAAGAGGAAAAGGGAGAGAGAGAATCTTAAGCAGACTCCATGAGGAGTGTGAGGGGCCCAACAGGGGACTCAATCCCACAACCTTGAGATCAGGACCTGAGTGGAAGTCGAGAGTCCCATGCTTAACTGACTGAGCCACCCAGGGGAGGGCATGGCTTCTAGCATTCTGTGGAAAGAGGACTGTCCTCCGGGGGGTGCTGAAGTGACAGACACGAATGACTGTGCACGAAACATTTCTTGGGTTAAGCCAATCCGTTTTTGTTTTTGTTTTTGAAACTCTGTTCAAAGGCAGCATTTTGTGTGCATAATCCAAAGCAGGCAACCGAGTGCTGCAGGAGGGGCACCAGGATAAGATGGCAGGCACGCCTGAATCTTCTCCCCGCTGTGTCACCTGTCACAGCATTGCCACCTGTACGCATCTGCTGAAGCTGCTGATTCAGAAGATCACTTGCAGAAGGCCTTGCCTTAAGCGTGGAATCTTTGAAAAAATCGGAAAAGGCTGGCTTGCTTTTTCATTAGTTTTTGTTTGTATTTCTCCTCCACAGCTACAAATGGCATTATAAGACACGTCCAGGGGCGCCTGGGGGGCTCAGTCAGTTAAGCGTCTGCCTTCTGGTCAGGTCATGATCCCGGGGTCCCGGGATTGAATCCTGCATCAGGCTCCCTGCTCAGAGGGGGGTCTGCTTTCTGCTTCCGCTCCCTCTGCCTCTGCTTGTGCTCTCTCTCTGTCTCAAATAGATAAATAAGATCTTTAAAAAAAAAAAAAAAACCAACACTGCCAGAATGGAAGGGACTGTATAGATGAATATAAAAAGGACATCACGGAAATCAATTTATGTGAAATATAAAAATAATGTATCACTATGGTGTGTACCTGAAACTAATAGGATATTGCATACCAATTATACTTAAAATTTTTTAAAAAGGATATGCAGTTTCCAGACGCAAGATACTAAACAACATTCGTTGTCCTCTGGCCATAATTAAAGCATCACAAAACCTGTTCTATTTAGCAACTTATTTGGCAATGATCAAGAACTTTGAAAAGGTCTATATAACAGAAAAAATAGTAGAAATCCAATGCTTAGGTGTACCATGAAATTATTTTAAATGTGTCATCCTTTTTTAGAAGTTCAGAGACAAAAATCTTTACGTTCTTTCATATAACACAATTTACTCCTTCAAAAATGTTACATTTGATCATTGAAAAGAAATTATTAACGCATTCACCCAAGTACCAACTTTGCCATTTCATCCATAAAAAATGTGTATTTCAGCAGGATCTGGGCAAATTGTATTTCTTTTTTCTTTCAAATGAGGAAATTGATTATTTACCCTAGAAGGCCAAGACTAACAATGCCACATGAGAGTTATTTTACTCAATCAGAAGGGAAGGGAAAAATGAGGGGAGACGGGGTGAGTGGTAAAATTATAAACATATAGAGGTTAATGTCAATAGGGACGACAGGCATTTTTCTTTCAGTTTTCCAATTTTGTATGATGTTCATTTTTGTCCCTTTTAGGGCTGGGCTGCAAGGCCAGCTTTAAGGAGGATGGTTATATATCCTCCAAGGGTCTGCCTTAAAAATGACCACCACGGGACCAGTTAGAGCACTATTACTGGTGGAGATCCATGACCTATGTATGCACTGTAATACACCTTCCCTGCTCAAGGTCCCAGCCCTCCACCTGTTCCTGTCTCACTCTCCAGCCATATGCGCCTCCTTGCTCTTACTCAAAACGCCTGGTTTGTGTCCTTTCAGAGTCTTTGTGTTGATTTTTCCTTTCTGGAAATTTCTTTCCCCAGGAGTGAGGACTAACTTTGTAACTCTGTCCCCTCCTTTAAGTATCCCTGAACATCGCTTTTCAGTGGTGCCTACGCTGAGCACCCTTTTGAAATTTACAACCCCGTCCCAGGGACCGCGCACCAGTCAATTGTTATCAGCCTCTACATTCTTTTTCATACTGCTTCCAGACTTCTGACCTAGAATTTATTATGCACTGTGTTTACTGTTAACTCTCATTCTCTCATCCCAGCTGAAAAGTCTATGAAGAAATGAAAGGTCTCAAATAAATGATGTTAGCTTCCACCTTAAGAAATTAGAAAAAAATAGAGCAAATCAAACCCAGAATAAGGAGAAAAGATAAAACAATAAACATCTGAGCAGATATCAGTGTAATAAAAAAGAGAAAATCAAGAAAATAAATGAAAAATTTAAAAGTTGGGGGTTTTTTTTTGAGAAAAATCAATAAACCTCCAGAAAGACAGATTAGGAAAAGAGAAAACAGACAAATCACAGACTGAGAATGAGAGGAGCCACACTGCAGAGTCTATAGATTTGGAAGGCTAATAAAAGAATATTATGGACAACATTATGCCTTTGAATTTGATATCTTGAATGAAATGGACAAATTCCTTAAAAGAAACAAACTACCAAAGCTCCATCGAGAAACAAAAGATCAACTGAATAGCCCTATATGTTTTTTGAAAAATTTAATTTATATTTATCCTTTCCATGAAGAAAACCTCAAGGCCACAGGGCTTTCCAAGAGACCACATGCTGAAGGAAGGAAACTCACTATTACACATAAAGTCTGAAAAACCAAATAAGTTCTTCTTTTTAATTCATTCTATGATGGTTGCATTACCCAGAGACAAAAAACAGACAGATGCATTACAAGAAAAGTAAACTACACACTAATATCCCTCATGAATATAGATGTAAAAATTCTAAACAAATTCCAGCAAACCTAATTCAAAAATACATAAAAGATATTAATAGGCTATGATTAAGTGGGATTTTTATTAGATATGCAAGAGTTATCTAGTATGAGGAAATCAATCACGATAATTCATCATATTAACAAACTAAGGAAAAACCAACAAGATTACTGAAGTAGATGCCAAAAAATTTCTTTGACAAAATCCAATATAAATTCTAAAAAACAAAACAAAACAAAAAAGCTCTCAGCAAAATAGTAACAGACAGGAACACCCTCAACCTAATAAAGGACAACTATGAAAAACCTACAGGTAACTTCGTGTTTGATGACAAAGACCCCATTCTCCACCTACATGATCAGGAAAACCCAACAGTATCTACTCTCACCGCTCCTATGCAACATTGTACTGAAGGTTCTAAGCCCTTCAAAAAAGTAAGAAAAAATAAAAAATACGAAAGACCTCTATATCAGAAAGGAAATTGGAAAAACTTGAAAAAAAAAAATCTTACGGGCTTGTAAAATAATAGCAAGAAATCTAATGTCTGAGGGGCCCCTGGGTGGCGCAGTTGGTTGAGCGACTGCCTTCGGCTCGGGTCATGATCCCGAAGCCCCGGGATCGAGTCCCACGTCGGGCTCCCAGCTCCATGGGGAGTCTGCTTCTCACTCTGACCTGCTCTCTCTCACTCTCTCTCTTTCCTAATAAATAAATAAATAAAATCTTAAAAAAAAAAAAAAAAAGAAATCTAATGTCTGAGTAAATGGAGTCCCAAGAAGAAAGAATGGGGAAGAAAAATATTGAAAGGAATCATGGACCCAAACTTCCAAATGTGGGGAGAGACATACATTTACGCTTGTGAGCTGCCTACCAAACTCCAAACAGAAGAAATAAAATGAAAGCCCCACTCTTGCAACCCCAAATAATAAGATAGTAAAGTCACCAGGAGCACATAGTAATGGGTGACCAATGATGTCATTAATCACAGACATCTTGACTAAGACACCAGAGACCGGACATCTGCGAAGAACTGAAAATCAAAATAACCCAGCCAATCCAGAGTTCCACACCCAGACAAAAATATTTAAGATTTAATAAAGACATTAAGATAAAGATATTTTCAGACATTAAAACATGAATCATTAAGATAAAGACATTTTCAGATATTAAGATAAAATAAAGACATTTCAGATACTAAAACAAAGCGCTTGTTGCCAATAGATCTGCAATGTAGGATAAAGGAAGTTCTCTGGGCTGTGGGGGAGGGATGACTAGCTCCACCGGAAAGAATGACGGGCACTGGAAATGAATATTTGGAAAAATAAAAGATGTCTTTATTTTCCTCTCCATGTAGAAAATAAACATGTGTATCTTCCAGGATGGCCTTTCTGCCTATCTGCATGGCCAGACCTCCAGGAGAAGCAGTCTGCCCTTCAAACACCTTTTGCCTTTTTTGCCTAAAAAGCTCCGCCTTTGATCCCAGTCACACTGACGTTGGGTAATTCCCAACGTGATTGGTAATTCCCAATAAAACAAACAAACAAGCAAGCAAAGAGCATCTCTGTTCAGAGACACCTCTGTTGGTTTAAGTCTCCAGCGACACAGTTTTCCCCGAGATGGTTGAAAACTGTTTTGTTTGTTGTTCACCAACCTTAAAGGAAAGAAAGCAGGTGAAAAAGCACGGAGGTGTATATCACCAGCGTCTGATGGCTTACAATGCTGGCTACTGTAATAAACAAGCCCTTAAATCTCCACATGGCCACATAATACACTGCTAGTCACCTGCAGCCCCACCGATTGGGACGGGGAAGACCTGGCAGGGCCTTCGGGAGAGCAGACTGACTGACACGGGTCTTTTCATCCTCCGCCAGAAGCTTCTAAGGCTACCCTTTGCCTTCACATGCAGCTGGAAAAGAGCATGATGAAATCTGGTTGTTCTTCCTCGAAAGTCTCCACAGAGTCATGATTTTTTAAGAGACTGAAGAAAAAAAAAAGTAATGAGGAAAGTTTATTTCGAACGATGGAGAATGCGGAGCTTTACAAGCTGCTCTAGGCCAGAATTTCCCTAATAATCGTCTCGTTCATACCTTTCTTTAACACCGACAGTGCTTTCTCGATCTAATTAGGCTGCCTCATTGAAAGTGCTCCTATATATCGGGTGAGCAGAGAGGGGACGGAGGGTGGAAAAGCCAGAGTGGAATGAAGGGCATGACAGGAGCTCAGCAGTAAATGAAAGACCAACGGGATCCGGTGGCAGATCGGAGGACACACGGTAAAAGTGATAAAGAAAATAAAGCTTGAGTATGTTACGCAACAGGGAGCTTTTAAAGAATGGGGACTCTTTAGGGTAGAGATCAGCTAGATCTTTGAAAGTGGACTCCGTAGATGATGTTTTGAAACGTGAAAGAATTGGCCTACGATCATGTAAGCTCAGTCCGCACCCTTCCTCCCATCACCTCTCTGTCCCATCCAACTTCAGCCTTTCCACAGCTGCTCAAGTCCTCAGGGAAATCTAGACCTTCGAGGGCGCTGTTCAAAAACCACCGACTCATACATAACCAGAGGCCATCACAAGGCCCCCTGCCACCACCCTTCCTTTCGTTTTTGCCCAAATCCTCCTCGGTTCCCAGCCACCAGTTCCCGCAGCCCTGCCTCCCTGTCCCTGCTCCAAACCCCAGGAAGAATGCACCCCTCTTCCTCTGTGACCCCACTGCATCACCGCTGACTCCTTAGTAAGACTGCTTGGTGTTTCTGCTGATCGTCTGTACACACTCTCAGCTGCTATCGCGACTTGATACTCCGGGGACAAGTCCTGGGCCCTTTCTGCGCATGTGCTCTGCGACGGGAGCTGACGGGTCTGCAGGTGAATCAAACTGATGGGAATGCTCTTGAGCCGCCCTGAGCAGCAGCACCCAATGGACCAGAGGAAATGCAGGGCTGCACTGGAGTAGGTTTCCGGATTTCTAGAAGAATCCACGGGTGGACCTCAGCTGGCAAGACAAAATGGACAGCACTTCTAAACCGCACAAATCCCAACTCGCGCCTGGTTGGATATCTGCATGTGATTTTTACGCAGTAAAAACCGCACAGTGAGAACTGAAGTTGATTCTGTGCACTCATAATCGTGGATCTCAGAACGCAGGAGTGCTGACCCGGAGTTTGGCAGAGTGGGACCGTTGTGAGAAAACTGTATCAAAGGCGGGGAAAGACCATCTTTCTAACACAGGAATGCGAGGGAGAAGGAACTCTCCAGACTGCCTATTACACCAACAAAAACTGTAGGGATGGAAAAACAGGAATGGTAGATTCAGGAACATTTTTGAACACACACTGCGCCAGGCACTCTTGGGAGGTCATTTTAATATGCGATCAGATCGTCTGTCCCCACAGCCTGGAGATTTTGTAGAGAATGAAAGGACACATAGGAGAGTTAAGGGACTCGTTTGGGGTTGTGAATCCAGCTATTCAAACAGAGTGGTGTTCAGTTTCAAAACACGTGCCCTCACCCGGAAATCAAACCTAAGTCTGCATGTCTGGTCACCATTCTGTTACAGGGACATCTGCTCTGCCCAGGTGCACACGTCAGGATCTCGGCTATGGTCCCAGTCACTTTCAGGTGTTTCAGGTGAACAATCAAAAAATATCTTGATATTTTTGACATTGCTAGTTTGTTTGTATATCACTTGGGAATACATAATACCACTGTAAAGAATCATAATTATAATTATAATGTTAGCAATGATGTCCAGGAGACTTCCAAGTGGCTGCCGGAAACCACAGGTATGTGAGAAACAACTTCCCCAAATCTCCTCCCCAGCAATATGAAATAATTTCACATCTACGAACATTCAAAGCCAAACCACACTCTCAGAGTTACTCGAAGACACAGAAGGCAAAACTGGCAAAATAAGTGCATGTCAAAAGAGAAAAATAAAGACAAGCAAGTGCTGGTCTCACGTGGTACCACCCATCTCTGCCCTTGGTAGGACCGGCACCATGGACAGAGAAACAAAAACAAAACAAAACAACCAAGGGGATCAGAGTAGAAACTTTGGCCAATGGCCTGACTGTGAACTGGTGTGACCACCAGAAAAAGTAAATTCACTCTAAATCTGAAAGGAGAAGTAACTGGAAAGTTCAGAGCAAGAAGCGCACAAAAGGAGTTTCAATGTCTTAAAAGGTAAGATATCCAAAATTAAAAAACTAAGTCACCACCTTCATGAAGCAACAATTGTAGGAGATGCCGGTGATGGGGGAGATTAGGAGAGCTGGCTCGACTTGTGCGAGGCAAATAAGAGTAGAATAGAGCTCAATAAATGTCTATAAGATCAACACTAATATAATCACAAGCATTTTAAAATCCATGACGGTCAAATATAAAATTTTAAATAAAGACAGCATCTCGCTCTTTACCTCCACAACCCTGCCTCACACATGTCACTGTAATCCTGGCCCCCATTCCAATAAAACTTTATTTATAAAAACAGAAGGCTATCCCATAGGCTGTACTTTGCTGGTTTAATCTTTTGAAATACTGCATTAAAAGATTGTTTTATCTTGATTACCAAGTGTTTTGGTGCCCCATTATACTTTGTGCCTAAGGTGAGTATATCAGTCCCTTCCCTTGTCTTAGTCTTACTGATAAAAGATTTTAACTTATTACTCTCCATTTAAGTCAGATAAAATTCCAGAAATTAAGTAAAAGGACAAAAAGTTGTTAAGGAACCACCCTGTAAAAAAAAGCCTACACATTTTCACAGGGGAATTCTACCAAATTCTTCAAAGGCCCCATATTCCCAGTGGGGTCTGAATTATTCAGTTATTAACTCTGAATAATTCAGTTATTAACTCTGAATTATTCCAGGACACTGAAAAGGCACTGAAAAAACTACATAAGTTCTTTTGGTAAGCCCTAATACCTAAACTAGATAATGATAGTAAAAAGAGAGAGAGAGAGAAAGAGAAATTGCAGACCAATCTTACTCCTTAAATAAATTCAAAATTCTAAAGAAAATATTAGCAAACAGAATCAATACCTTAATAATGCATTAATCAATACATGAGTAATAATGATATACTATGTCAAGTGGCATTTATACAAATACAAAGCTGGTTCAATGGTTCGGACTTCTGTCTCTAGAACTTTGAGAGGACACATTTCTGTTACATTAAGTTGTCAGATTGGGGGTACTAATGTGGGAGCCCTTGGAAACTAATGCAGACATTCCCAGCTTTGCCTTCTAGAAGGACCTAGAAACACTGATAAGAGTTCTGGGCTTCTCAGTCTCATTCTCCATAATGAAGGAATCAGGATTTCTTGGGGAAATGACTGATTCCAGGGCTAAGGCAGAGGAAACAGAAGATGAGTCTGGCCCATCTGATAGCATCAGAAAGGAAGAAGGTACTCAAAACAGATGCGGGCTTGTCAAAGCAACGGGAGCCAACCTGGGGAAGCTCCCAAAATAGACAGAGCTGTGGAATAATCTGAATGATCATATATATAATAGAAGAGTTATCCACAGACTAGATTTAAAATATATAAAAAATAAATAAGTAGGAAAGAAGGGACAGTTCTTCCTTTTAGAATTCCAATTAATAAATAGGAAAGCATGGGACACCTGGGTGGCTCAGTCGGTTAAGCGTCTGCCTTCAGCTCAGGTGATGATCCCAGGGTCCCGGGATCGAGCCCCACATCAGGCTCTCTGCTCAACAGGGAGTCTGTTTCTTCTTTTCCCTCTTCTATTCCCCCTGCTCATTGCTCTCTCTTTCAAATAAATAAATATTTTAAAATATAGATATAGATATAGGAAAGCATGCATATATATATATATGTATATATGGGAAAGCAAAGAGGAAACAAAGTACCAGGAGGCAAACACCACAATAGTAATTGTTGCAGACAAGTTCCTGCTCCATTCAAGGGTAAATGTTTCAGTAGAAACAGCATTCACGTAGTCTCAAAGTATCTTCCCAGAGTTATGTATTAACCACACAGGGTAGGATGGTAACTTTACAGTGGGAAAATCAATAGAATCCATCTTAACCAAGTAATCAAAGTCAGTGTCACCAGTAATAAGATACCTGAGCATTATCTGCCTTCTGATAAGATGGAGTGAGGAGGACACATCATTTCTGTGATATTCTTGCCAAAGATCTACAACCTCAGCATGGAGGCGAGAAAACATTGAGCAAGCCCAGATTAGGGGGAAAAGGGGAAAGGATATTTATATTTCAGCCAAGCATTAGAAAATGTGTTTAAATTAGTTTAACCCCACTTAAGGGAACACTGGAAAGTTAACTGATCCATCATCTTTAAAAGTGTCAAGGTCATGAAAGACAACACTGAGGTATTCCCACAGCCTGCAGGAGACAAGGAGAAATAACAACTAATCACAAGGTGAAAACCTGGATAGGTTGTTGGAACGGAGAAAAAGAATATTGGCAGAAAAAGTGGCGTGATTCAAATGCAGCAGTTAGTTGAGTTAGGAGCATCCTACCCAATGTTAACTTCCGGGTCCTGATCCTTCTGCCCTGGCCAAGTAACAGGGCATCAGAAGCTAAGCGGGGAGAACCAAAGTGCTTTTGTGACTTTTCTGTAAATCTCAGTTGAGTTCAAACTTTTAAAAAGTGACTGAACACCCAAAATAGATGAAAATCATACAGTTTACTGAACAGTTTGCTTAAAAAACATACCATTAAATCAATATTATTAGAGGGTGAAGGTCTTCTCCATTATTTTTTCCTTCCCACCCTCCCTTCCTTTTCTTTCTTTTCATTCCATCCTTCCTTTTTCTCTCCCTTTTCTCCCCTCCCTCTTTCCTTCTATCTTTCCTTTTAAGCTTGATGAGGAAACACATCCCATAGCAGAATGTTTGTTCAATCTTGTTATAGTTTTGAGAGACTTTCAAAAGCCTCATTAGAGGGACTCAAGATACAATTAGCTGATTAAAACCAAGCCTGGAAGTAATTTCTTTCCATCTGACAAACAACCTCTTTTCTCTGAGCCAGGTTTAGCTCAGCTACTCAGACTGTTTGGGGAAACTGTAATCAATAGCTATGTACGTCCACTAAGCTGAGGAAAATAGGAACGTAAAAACAGAGAGGATGTGGGAATGGGGACAGGATTCAAGAAAAGAAGGAAAAAGACAAAGCCAGTAAAAGTTCTTTGCAGAAAGCATTTCTGTTACATTATTAGTGCCAAATGGATAGTTTGCAATAATTACTATAAATTGGGAACTTATGAGGGAGGACCTTAAAAATGCACAATCCGAAATAAATATCCCCAGTAGTCAAAAACTTATTTAAATGATCAAATAGAGGACAAGATCCACAATTCCTTTTTGCCTATGCGTGCATTTGTGTCAGGCGGGAAACAGAGGTCAATTACCTCTCTGTTCCTACCTCTTGTAAAAGTGTCCAACCTCCTCCTCATCACCATCATCCTAGGAAAGACTGTATAATCACCTCACCGCCCATGCTGCTCTAACCACAATCAGATAAACAGGACAATGCCAAGGTCGTTTTTCAAAAATAAGGGGGTGGGGGGGTGGGCAGGGGGAAGATGAAGGCTGTTTTTTGTCCTGAAGAAAAGAAGAATCTATTGTCAAATGGAGTATTAAGTAAGGACTAATCTCTCATATCATATAATTATGATAATGTCAGGCATTTTTCATGAAGGGGAGTAAACCAGATAAAATAATTAACAGAAAATGATTTCAAGGCCATGTGCTATGAACTAGAGGGAAAGCTTTTTGTAAATAACCAGAACACCTGGGGTCGTGGGTCCTTAGGCAAGTTAACTTTTTCAAATTTCATTTCCCCCTCTAAAATTAGGAAGCCTAATTACATTCTTCAATGCTGTCCAGACCTCTAAATTTGTACAATTTCAATAAATCTGTTGAATTTGACTTCAAGTTGAGCGATAATTTTGTTCATACACTCGATTCTTTCCAAAAACCTTTTTTAAGTCTATGATTTAGTTCACGTATTTTTTTTCTTTCTCTAATCATCAAACTGCACTTGAGAAATTTTGTTTCTAAATATATATATAGAGAGGGCACGTATTATATATGGTGTATTGACCTAAGTATCCCAAAGAGTGCAAGTTGTGGTTTAGACTTAATGTTCTTAAAGACCAGAAATCACACCTTTAGGTGAGTTTTATCTGAGGAAAGAAATATTAGCAGGGAAAACTGATCTCCATAGAGAGTCTCTAATCATTGGATCCTACTGTACCCATGAAACCCTTGCTAACCGCATTATCGATAACTTCATTTTGCAAATTGGTGGCTACTTTTTCAGTCCGTGTTTTAACAGATGTGGTTAACAAGTATCTCTATTTGACAATAATAAATAATATTACTCGTAAGGCTTGGCTCTCCTGGTCCTTCTCATACCATTAGTTCTATTCCCTGACTTCCGGATACCCCCTGTTCCTCTTCCGTCTTCGACCCACACTTCTCACCTTCTCACTGACTGCTTGCTTCAGTATTTATTCCCAGGATTTGTTTTCATCAGTAAGGTAACAAACCCGAGACAACGCCTTTGAAGGAAGCATTTATTACATTTCCTGTGAGAAGGGGGCACGCTGTACTCACGTGCGGAAGCACCACATTTTGCCAGGAGGAATGAGGGAAAAGCTCAGATTAGAACTTCCTTCGGGGTTTTCTATGGAATAAATAATTTAGGATTGGGTTTTTTTCTATGGAATAAATAGTTCTGGATTGGGCTGTTCTATGGGATAAATAGGATTGTCTGCTACCTGGCCCTGGGTAGATTTTGGGTGGGGGAAATAGGGATTCGTTGTGTTTGTTAGATAAGGAAAAGGTGCAGAGAATGGGTTTTAGACTGCAGGATGGAAAACGCCCCGGTCATTAGTTTGGCAGTATAATCAATGCATGTCAAAGAGACAAGTAGAGAATCTAAGAAAATATAGCCAGAGTTCACTGTCTACTTTAGGGTTTTTGGTTGTTATTTTTTTTTTAAGATTTTATTTATTTATTTGAGATAGAGACAGTGAGAGAGAGCATGAGAGGGGAGAAGGTCAGAGGGAGAAGCAGACTGCCTGTGGAGCTGGGAGCCGGATGTGGGACTCGATCCCAGGACTCCGGGATCATGACCTGAGCCCAAGGCAGTTGCTTAACCAACTGAGCCACCCAGGCACCCGGGTTGGTTTTTTTTTAAAGATTTTATTTACTTATTTATTTGACAGAGAGAAAGAGCAGGGGGAGCAGCAGGCAGAGTGGGGGCGGGGGGAGAAGCAGACTCTCCACTGAACAGGGAGCCCGATGCGGGACTCCATGCGGGACTCAGTCCCAGGAACCTGGGATCATGACCTGAGCTGAAGGCAGACACTGAACGGCTGAGCCACCCAGGTGCCCTACTTGTGGATCTTTCAACAACACATTCATCCCTCACATCTGGACCTCACTAGATTCTGCAGCCTTCATCGGTGTTTGTGTATATATGCACGGATGAATGTCTGCATCTCTCTTTTAGATATCTCCTTATGAATATCGATGAAAACTTCAATCCCAAGAACTCAAAATTGAAGTTGTTATTCACGCCTGGCAACCTTGAGCTTTGTCCTCTTTTCCCTACTTGCTTGCCATTATTAGACACCCAATCACCCGAATCATAAATCTGAAAGACAACAGTGTCTTTTTAATTATCTGTATTTCTATGACCAGTCATCAATCCCTTCTATCCTTATCTCTTATTTTTTTGATTCTGTACCGTACTTTCAATTCATGATCCCTTAATTTATCAGACTAAGTATTGTTGCATAATAACCCTTGTCAAATGTCTATCTCTGTCTAGTTCCACAAATTACATGTTTCCCATACAAAGCAAAAGGGAAGTTAGTAAAATAAGACTGGGAAAAATAATTACACTATAAGCACCAAAGGCTTGGGGACTAACTTCTCTTTTGCACTTTATGCTCAATAATAAAATAGCTGTGATTCCTTTAAAAAATAAATAATTCCTTTAAAAAATAAAAAATAATATAAATCATCCTTTATACCTCTCTAGTGCTGTATAGCATGTCCCCATTATTTAGGATGTCCCTGCTCCCACCCATCAGTTTGACAAGTTCTTTTGCTTAAATGTCCCTCAGAACCTGCCAGGGCTTTCATTTCTTTTGAGAAACTTCCCTAACCCACCCTGTTTCTCTGCACAGGTTCGTCACTTCATGCTTTTCCTTGCAGTTTTCTCAGTGTATGGAAAACACTCCAACTGCTTCCTACCCACAACCCGTGCCTGAAGTTTTTAAGAGCAAAGCTATTTTACACATCTGTATCTTACTGACTCCCACCCACAGTTTCTGTTTCCTGAATCAAACTGAGCCAAATTTGAAAGATTCCAGAACATTTCTCTGACTGGGGCTCCCAATTTAAAAGTTATGGAACAATTTTGTTCCCAACAGAGAAGCCGTTTCTCCTGGTAAGTCTATTGCTAGCAGTCAAGTTCAAATATTTTTCTTTTATATATACATATAAAAGATATATATACTTCTTTGTTCTTTTCTTTTTTTTTTTTTTTGGTTTCGGTATTAGGCAGCTGTGGGATAATGCATAGCTTCCCACATCAAACAAAGCCTGGTTTATTAATATGTAGTATATTTCATAGAAAACCAACTGCACCCAAAGATCCCCCTTTTGGAGAATATATAGAGTGGGAAAATGCTGAGAAAACAGTTTATGTGAATATACAAACAAAAGCTGAAGAACAGGGTGTTACAACAGACTCTGAAATCCTCTGAAAACATAATTTCTACGATTTTAAGAATCTTCTTCAGGGAAAAAAAAATAAGGAAAATTTCACCATACAAAAAATAGCAGGTTTGAAAAATATCCCACAATTGTGTGTTTTTGTTTTGTTTTGTTTTTAAAGATTTTATTTATTTATTTGACAGAGAGACACAGAGAGAGAAGGAACACAAGCTGAGAGGGTGGGAGAGGGAGAAGCAGGCTTCCCACTGAGCAGGGAGCCTAATATGGGGCTCGATCCCAGGACCCCGGGATCATGACCTGAGCTGAAGACAGAGGCTTAACGACTGAGCCACCCAGGCACCCCAATATTGTGTTTTTAAGTTTTTTATTAAATGTATTCAATAATGTATTTTAAGCTACAAGCATAGTATTTTAATTCTTTGGAATATAACCGAATTCCCTTCTTATCTTAAGCTGTATTACTAGGTAAACAAGTTGAATGTTCTTGCCAGCAATAAAGTCTTTAAGTCAGTATTCCAAATGGTGTCTTCCCCTCAAGCTGGGTATGTCTAAAATAGATTCACTGTAGGGAGCAATATGTTTTTACAAATGTGTATATAAGACAAAATCAAGACTGATAAGTTGATATGTGATAGTAAGAATAAAGTTGAGTAGTTTTAATATTAAGGGTTTCTTAATATTACACAGAAAACATGGTAGCAAATCATGTTCCTTAGATTCGTAATTTCACTAAGTACTAAAAATATAAGAGAATTAGAGTTCAATATTTATACTATAAAAGGAATGGGGAAAATATTTGTAATTTTTATTTAAGCACATTTTCTCTATATATCCAACCATTTTGATTCTGGAGTAAGGTAGTCTAGTTCATTAAAATACTATTTTAAAATATATCCATTTTACTAAAAATTAAATGAACAATTGAAAGTACTTTAAAATTCTTAATAGGCTTCTGAAGGGTAAGAAAATTAAATGCTCTGTGGTACAGCTATGCAGACTTTCATTCTGCAAAATTATTTAAAAAGTCCCTCGATTTTGATAGTAACAAGTCAAAATCAGCAAATAATACTGTAGTTACCTACTAGTTCCATAATTTATTAAGTAAAACTGTCAGGGTAGTTGAGATCTTGAAAATATCACTCCTTCTCCTATCCTTGTCTTTTTTTATAGATGAGCAACCTGAGGTATCTTTGACCTAGTACTTAGGGTCACATAAACAAATACATGAAGCCTTTTGATGAGAGGTAAGGAATACGCAAGAATGCAGTATGTTTGCAAAATGGCTAACCTAAATCTTACAATCACAGCAATCCAGGACTTGGGGTTTCTATAGTAGTTTAATATATAGTAATATGAATTAATAGTTTCTGTTGGCCAACTAATTTGACCTCTAGAATGTACTTATTTGGGGGTAATAAAAGTAAATATTAAGAAAATAATCACACTATTCTTAACAATAATAAAAATTTTAAAACCTAGTTGTGAAACCATAGGGAGATGATTATTTATTCTACATTGATAGGAGAGCATATAACTATTCTCCCTCTGCCCCTCATCCCGTGCTCGTGCTCTCCCTCATTCTCTCTTTCGAAAGAAAGAAAGAAAGAAAGAAAGAAAGAAAGAAAGAAAGAAAAAGATATTTTCCCTGACACAATAAAGCACTAGTTAATGAAACAGTAGAAATTCACAATAAATGAGAAAAATCATAGCCTAGCTACCATTGCCTTGTCTTTAAAATGCAGTAGGTATTGACTGAAGGAAATAAATGTGTATCTAAGGATAGCAGGCTCTAAAATAATATTTAGAAATTCATGAATAAGAAATGTAAGTCAAGTGTCAACCTTTTATATCTCTTTTACAATGTTATTTAGGAGTTCAGATACTACTGGATATTTCTATTTTATGTTATTTTATGGTATTTTGTTTTAATGTTGAAAGGAAGTATACAAAGCCTAAGAATAAAGAATAATGTTGTCAAACTCATTTCTTTATTAAACTGTTTAAGGTTAGTGTAATTTTTTTTTTTTAGCATAATGCCGCCCAGTATAGGGGAAAGGGTAGATATGAACTCTCGAGAAAAGCAGACTTGTTTTTAAATTTCACTCAAGTCCTTATCAACAACAACAAAAACTTAGGCATAAGGTCTATCGTCTCTGAGTCTCGAACTTTCTGCTTAAAACTGGGGTAAAAAATGGCAGCAGACCTATCCACAGAGACCTGGCAGGCCAGAAAGGACTGGCATGATATATTCAGAGCCTTAAACGAGAAAAATATGCAGCCAAGAATACTATACCCAGCTAGGCTGTCACTGAAAATAGGTAGAGAGATAAAAAGCTTCCAGGACAAACAAAAACTAAAACTGGGGTAAAAAACTGGCCTACTGGTGTTACTAGGACTACTCAAGACACATTTAAAGAGCTCAGTGCTTGGCGATTAAGATAGCTACTTTTGTAAATATTCCTCAGTGTAGCTGAAAACTAATAATTGGACATCTCAGGATCATTAAGCAAATGGTAATGACCACATATTTGAATATCGAGATAATATTATAATAGATAGTTATAATAGATACATGATCCAAAGAGGACCATAACCTTTATGGATATTGAATAAATTTTCCTATGATCAATATAACAAGTTACTCTATTAGTACAGTAAGAAGATAATGTGTATTTCTGAGTGCAGAGAAGAATAATTAAAAAATAGTTTCTGGAGTAAAAAAAAAAAAGTTCATACTTTTGATGCCTGTCTTAGCACTGTTTCTTGTGAGTGAATGAGCAGAATTGCAAGACATTCCAAGTCAACCAAGATGGCAACAGAGGAGTCTCCTGAGCTCGTCTCCTCCTATAGACTCACTGACTGTACAGCTACACATGAGGTAGTTCCTTCTTTAAGGGATTTAGAAACTAGCTGAGTCACTCCTACATATTAAATGAATGAGAAAATGCCCACATCAAAATGGGTAAGAAAGACCGAGACACATTTTTATCATAAACCCCACCTCCAACACAGTGCCATACAGTCAGAAAGGGACCTCCAACTCCCAGTTTCTCCCTGAGGAGTGAGGGATTTGAACACCATGTAGCGGTCCAAATTTTAAACCTTCCAAGGAAGAGATGGTATCTTAAAAGTCAATGGTATCTCCGAAAGTCAACAGGACTTGTGTCTGCCAGACTGGCAGACTATAGTAAACAAAGAAGCATTTCTTAACAGGTGCATGAGCTCTCACAGCCACTATCCCTCGGGGCTCAGCAGCAAGGGAGCTGGGAAAATCTCCATCTCTCAACTTTCACTAAAAGAGGCTTATCTGCATACTTCAAAGTTTCTGCCCAAGGGCCAGGCTTCTAAATTAGCAAGCCTCTAAGGGCAGCTGTGATTTTTCCCAGAGACCAAGGAAGTTAGTAGACACCTCTCATGCCTTCTCCCTCCAGTCTACTCCAATAATAAAATCAAGTTACCAGTAATTCCACTGAAGGAGCTAGTGCACACACATGGTACCACAGCTACAACTTTTGTGTTAGTCACCTGAGACATGGGGCCTTGTACTGTTACGCTCCAATAGCGAATGGGGCTTGCATCCATAAGTCTCATAGGACTGGAGCAAACAAACAAACACACACAGTTCTTAATGGGCACACTAAGCATCCCTGCTGGTATAAACTAGGGCCAACAGAAAGCAAGCATGCAAAAATGGCCATCTGTCAGTTTCTCACTAGAAGAGACTTAACTACATACTTTTCCAGCTGCTGGCTCAGGGTCCAGCATCTAATCAGCCTACATCTAGGTGCTAACTGTAATGCTCCCCATTTGGACACTGACAAGTTTTGGCACACCCTCCACTACAAGGCTGCTAAGAACAAAGAAGGCAGCTTGGACAATCACAAAAGTTTGAGAGACAACTACGAGCTTGGGCTGACTAGCGGATGGGGCTTGTCTCCTACACAAGACCTCTCCAGCAAGACTGGGAGAGGTATCTTTTATCCAATGCGCAGAAACTAATACAGCATCAAGGAGAATGAAGAAATAGAGGAATATGTTCCAAAAGAACTTGTTCCAAAAGAACATGATGAAACTCCAAGAACAGATCTCAATGAAATGGAGATAAGTGATTTATCTCACAGAGAGTTCAAAATAATGGCCAGAAAAGCAATACATGAACAAATGAGAATTTTGATAAGGAGATAGAAAATATTTTTTAATTTCCAAACAAAAATCATAGAGGTGAAGAATACAATAACTGAACTATAAAATTCAATATAAGAATCAACAACAAACTAGATCAAACAAAGGATCAGAAAATTCAAGGACATGGGGAGTTAGATTCAGAGATGGAAAAAGAAAAAAAATAATAGAAAAATAGTCAAGACAGCTTAAGGGACTAATGGGACAGGACCAATGAATCAATATATGCATTATCGGGAGTCCCAGAAGGCAAAGAGAGAAAGGGGCAGAAAGCTTACTCAAAGAAGTAATGGCAGAAAATGCCCGAACCTGAGGAAAGAAACAGATATCTAGATCCAGGAAGCATAACAGACACTAAATAGAGGAGTCCAAAGAAAACTACACTGAGATGCACCCTAATCAAATTGTCAAAAATTAAAGACAAGGAGATAATATTAATAGCAGCAAAAGAACAACTTGTTATGTACAAGGGAGTCACTATAATACTGTAAGCAGATTTTTCATCAGAAACCTTGCAGAGTAGAAGAGATTGGCATGATATACTCAGAGTGCTAAAAGATAAAAACAAAACAAAACAAAAAACCTTGCAAAATAATAATCTACCCAGCAAAGCTGTCCTTCGGACTTGAAGTAGAAGTAGAGTTTTTCAGACAATCAAGGCGGACCCAGTAGGGCAGTCTTATAAGAAATGTTAAAGGAAGGTCTTTAAGCTGAAATGAAAAGATGTTAAATAGTAACACAAATACATATGAAAGAATAAAGCTCAATGGTAAAGGTAAATGCATAGTTAAATTCAGAATATTCCAGTGTTGTAATGGTGGTGAGTAAATCACCCATAACTCTAGTATGAAGATAAAAGCAAAATTATTAAAAATAATTATAACTACAGTAATTTGTTAATGGATACACAATGTAAAAAGATGCAAACTGTGACATCAAAAACATAAAATGTGGGGGGAATGGGGAAGCTTTTTTATGTGTTCAAAGTTAAGTGATAATCAATCTAAAATAGATTGTTATAAATATGTTTTATGTAAGTTCATGGTAACCTCAAAATAAAAGCCTAAAGTAGATACATAAAAGATAAAGGCATTAATGCATCCCACCACAGGAAATCATCAAATTACAAACATTGAGACTAAAAGAGAGAGAGAGGAACAAAGGAATTACCAAACAAGCATGAAACAATTAGCAAAATGACAGAAATTATAGAAAGTCCCAACCTACCAATAACAACTTCAAATATAAATGGGCTAAATTCTTCAACCAAAGAAACAAAGTGGCTGAATATATAAAAAACAAAACAAAAGAAAAAACCAAGACATGGTTATGTGTTGCCTACAAGGCAATCAGCTCAGCTTTGACACCACATAGACTAAAAGTGATTGACTATAAAAACATGTGCCATGCAAAAGGAAATCGAAATTAAAGCAAGGATAGCCATTCTGATATTAGACAAAATAGACTTTAAGCTAAAGACTGTAACAAAAAACAAAGAAGGTTATTCGATAATGATAAAGGAGTCAATCAGAAGATGAAACAATTATAAGTACTTACACACCCAACATAGGAATGCCTAAATGTATAAAGCAAATACTAACAGATCTGAAAGGAAAAAAAAAAACAATCAACAACACAATAATAGCAGGGAACATCAATGCCCTACTTCCAACAATGGATAGATCATCCAGACAGAAAATCAATGAGGAAACAGTGGATTTAAGCAATACTATAGACCAAATTGACCTAACAGTCACATACAGAACATTCTATCTAACAGCAGCAGAATACACATTTTTCTCAAGTGCACATGGGACATTTTCCAGGATAAATCATGTGAGGCCACACAAAACAAAGTCTTAACAAATTTAAGAAGGTTGAAATCCTAGCAAGCATCTTTTGCAAACACAATAGTATGAAACTAGAAATCAATTACAAGATAACCACATGTCTGGTAAGAAGGAGTTAATATCCACAATATGTAAGAAGCTTATGCAACTCAATAGCAGAAAAACAACCCAATTTAAAAAATAGATAAAGAACGTATATTGACATTTTCCCAAAGACATACAGATGGTCAACAGACACATGGAAAAGTGCTCAACATTTCTAATCAACAAGGAAATGCAAACCAAAACCACAATGAGATGGCACATCACACCTGTTAGAATGAGTCTTATTAAAGAGAGAGAAAGAGAGAATAAACACTGGCAATGAGGCGGAAAAAAGAGAACTTTTGTACACTGTTGATGGAAATGGAAATTGGTTCCGCCTCTATGGAAAATGGTATGGACATTCCTCAAAAAACCAAAAAGAGAACTAACATGTAATCCAGCAGTCCCACTTCTAGAGGGTATGTATTTAGAGAAAATGAAATCATTATCCCAAAGAGATATTAGTCCTTCCATGTTCATACCAGCATTTATTTACAATTACTAAGGAATTGTCTACAGTATGGAAATGCCTATCAATGGATCAAAGATAAAGAAAATGTTCCCTATTTCCCTTATCCCCCAGCAGGAAAAAAAATCTCCCCAACCCATTTATACTGAGATCACCTCTATTCTCTATTCTTTTAAAAATCAGGTTGACTTTCTGATCCCTATTTCTAGATTTTGAAGGTGAGTACCAATATAATTAAATTAAATTAAGTAGTGGAGAAAAACTGAATTTCAGAATGCCTCTGCTCCAGTCTAAAATTAAACAATTCCAAATACTTTTTTAAAAAGCCACCCAAAATTTACTAGCTTAACCTAATGAGGAAATAGTTTATAGTGTCAAGCTATAAACTGCAATGAACATGCCCTGACTAGAAAGAGATGTATTTGTGGCCAAATTCCTAATCTCTCAATCCTACCTCTCTATGTTCTCTACCCTAGAAAAGGTGCAGAGAAAGAATCTAAGTGGACAACATCCTGAGAATTCATGAATATTCTGAAAATGAAAGGTTATCTGGGGTGATATGTTTACAATAGCTTTTGGCATGGTTGCATTAAATTGTATTTTTTTTTAGAAGTCCATTAAACCACTCCGGGACTTGAAAGATCTTTCAGGGTATAGTACTGGCTTGAAGACCGAGTTGAGAAGGACTTTATAGGTATATTGGGCAGTGATGCAGTTCATTTATTTTTTATTTTTTATTTTTTGATGCAGTTCATTTAAAAAGTAGTAGAGAACATAAAAGCTTACTCAAGTGTCCCATCAAGGAATCTTCCTACTGACTAAAGAAAACTTAAGGAAAAGCCTTACCCATCTCTTAAATTATAGTTCAAAGAGAGAGATATAATATTCAAGCTGAGGATAAACTAACATTTGTCACCCACACCATATCAGAGCTATTAACTTTGCTTACATTAGGCATGAGTATACTGGGGAGAAATTCATGTTAATGGTAAAAGAATACCATTTTTGAAGTAGTAATAATGAATACAGTAATGATTAAGGTGGCATAGCTTCCTACAAAGTAAAAAAATCTGATATGGAAGCCAATTAAAGCAAGAAACAGAAGACAAAGTCCCAGCAGTGTTTTATAGTATTGAAGAACATAATAAGAATAGAAATTCAACTAAAGTAGATTTCAAGTAATAAAATGATAAATTTATAGAATGGGAATTTCTCAGGTAATAAATAAGGAAGTATAATAACATCACTGAGCTAGGATACTATAGTGGTTATTAGCACATGTATAGAATAACATTTCCTGAATTTGAAACCTAACTCTTCCCCTTACTAACTGCAATGTTGGGTAAATTACATAGCCTCTGGGTGATTTCATTTCTCATCTCTGAAATGAGAGTAAAAATACTATCTTCTGTATTACATCTGGTGTGCTAACTAATGTGGCTATTGTTGAATAGATTGCAAAGGACATGCAATAAAACAGAGTCAGCTGAAAATTAATTCAGTGGAATTAAGAAAAAACTTGAGATAATTTCAGCAAATTTAAAGGAAAAAGGGATATCAGTAAAATCAAAATAACATGGTAGTCTTCAAGGTAAGATATTAAATTGGCTATATACAAGTAAGTTCACATCATTCTAAAAATCAACTGTATTACAACCATAATTAAAACTGTAATAAAGATATTCCTTTAACATAAGCACTGAAGTAAGGTGAGAATACAAGAAGTGGAAAATGGAAATAACTATTGAAAACTAGACTTTGCAAAAAAAAAAGAAAAACTAGAAAACGTGTTGATGTGTGCTAAATATCCAAGCATGTTAAAAAGTCTAATTCATATTCTAAAATCCTTAAAAGTTTCAGGAACCTAGAAGACTATATTGTGTCCTAATATCCTATCACCTTCAAGACAGGAGACTAGAAGAGTTCTCATTAAGGAAACCAATCATCACTACAGAAAAGACCTAAATATTCTTTAGTTCAATAAATAGCCTAACAGGTTATCATATAGTAAAACTCAGTTTAACAAGTCCCCTATGTCCACGAAACCTCTAATTAGCCACACACACACGCCTTAATCATGAGTCTCAAAACTGAGAATTTCCAAATTCTTAAAGAAAGCTTCTTATATGTAGAACAGAGACTAAAACAAGAAAACAAAAGAAAAAAAATGATTTGTAGAGAAAAGACATATACAGAAAGGAACAAAATTAAAATCCATTATTTATATCTTTGGAGAGGTAGAAGAAAAATTTCATTCATGAAACAAAAATGGAATAAAATGAAACAGGAGTGAGAGGTAAATAAAGTAATCAGAAACTTAAACATGTCAGTGGTTATTTTAAAAATACCTTTCAATTGCAGAAAGTTTGGAGAGTAGGATCAAGAAACTCTTCCCAAAATAGAGGAAAAGGGGGAGAAAAAGACATAATTAAGAAAACTGGATAATTAGTCCAGAAGGTCTAATATCTGAACAATAACAATTCTTCAGAGAGAAAAGCAGAAAAAAAATAAGGAAAAATCATTCAAGAACTTTTTTCACCAAGAGCACATTATCGCTAGCCTTTGTAATGGCAGGAATCAAAGGGAATAGATCCTATGTAGTTTTAAAGAAGTAACAGAATAATGATCAAGAATCTGAATAATTTTATTTTATTGGCCCTAGTGAAACCAAGAAAACACCAAAATTAGGGAGTAGACCAACTAGTATGAAATGGAAAAATAATAAAAAGAGAGAGCATCAAATAAGGAAAAAAAGTGAAGAAGCGATCAAGGCCAGGAACGATGAGGGAGTGTAGAAGGAATAAGCACTGGGCACCAGGTGTGAAGACAACAGTGGAGCTGGAGATAGGCACCGGGGGGGTCCTCTGCTTACCATATAATCTTGGTCACCCAGCAATACAACTGAAAAATGGGAGTGGCCAATATACAGGAATAAACAACTAAAGAGAATGTAATGAGGGGGAGGAGCAAGATGGCAGAGAAGTAGGAGGTTGGGATAGAGTCGGATCCCAGAAGTTAATCTAGATAGTTAATAAATCATTCTAAAATCCAGCATACTCAACAGGAGAGAGAAGAGAGGAAGAAGAGCAATTCTAGGAGCAGAAAATCGACCACTTTCTGAAAGGTAGGACGTTTGGAAAAGTGATTCCAAAGCGACGGGAAGAGAGACCGCGGGGGGAGGGGCCGGCTCCCTGCAGCCGCAGAGCCGCGGAGCACAAAATCGGAACTTTTAGAGTCTGCTCCGCTGAGGGACATTGCTCCAGAGGCTAGGCCGGAGGTTCCCTCGCGGGAACAGAGTGGTTTCAGGACCCGCGAGATCATAACGAAACCGGGGGTGGCTGAGTGCGGCAGAGCTCCCAGATATCAGGGCGGAGAAGCCGAGGGCAGAGAAAGAGCTGCGCAGTGCGTTTTCAGCTGGGGCTTACCCTAGACCGTGGCCGCGGCCCTTCGAGCGGGGACCACATAAGGCATTCCGGAGAGACCCCCTCCTTCCTCCTCGGGGAGGAGCGGCGCAGCAGTGCGCAGCAGGAATCTGCTGGGTTTGGAGACTCTAGACGGGGCTGTGCGCCAGAGATAGAGGCTCACTGCCACCGGTGGCTGGGCTCAGAGCTTGTGCGGAACCGGGAGACGGGAGTGATTGACTGCTTTCCTCTGAGGGCACGCTGAAGAGCAGGGACTCCAGAGCTCAGCTCCTCCAGCGGAGACTGGGAGCCGCCATTTGCATTCCTGGCCTCCAGGGCGGTACAGAAAGCGCTAAGGGAACAAAGACTCCCAAGAGCGAACCTGAGTGAATTGCTTGGCCCCTCCCTGGGCAAGGGTGGGACAATTCCGCCTCAGGCAAAGACATCTGAGAATCAAATTGTAAAGGCCCCTCCCCAGAAGACCAGTGAGAATATCCAGCCAAGACCAAGTTCATCAATCAGTGAGAACTAAAGAACTCCAGAGTACTTTTCTCTCTCACTCATCTATTCTTAGCTCGATAAATGACAAGGCGAAAAAACTCACCACAAAAAAAAGAACAAGAGAGAGTACCGACGGCTAGAGACCTAGATAGTACAGACATCAGTAATATGTCGGAAATAGAGTTCAAAATGACAGTTAACAAATTGCTAGCTGGGCTCGAAAAAAGCATGGAAGGGATTAAAGAATCCCTTTCGGGAGAAATAAAATCCCTTTCAGGAGAAATAAAATCTAACCAAGATGAAATCAAAAAAGCTATTAATGAAGTTCAAACAAAAATGGAGGCTCTAAATGCTAGAATAAATGAGACAGAAGAAAGAATTAGTGATAGAAGACCAAATGACAAAGAATAAAAAGCTGAGAAAAAGAGAGACAAACAACTATTGGACCACGAGGGAAGACTTGGAGAGATAAGTGATACCATAAGACGCAACAATATTAGAATAATTGGGATTCCAGAAGAATAAGAAAGAGAAAAAGGGGTGGAAGGTATATTGGAACAAATTGTTGTAGATAGTTTCCCTAATCTGCTGAGGGGAACAAGCATCAAAATCCAGGAGGCACAGAGAACCCCCCTCAAAATCAGTAAAAATAGGTCTACACCCCGTCATCTAATAGTAAAACTTACAAGTCTTAGTGACAAAGAAAAAATCCTGAAAGCAGCTCGAGACAAGAAATCGGTAACATATAGAGACAG